>PVIJ01001454.1:178920-198849 GCA_004024925.1 Scalopus aquaticus | reverse complement strand
GGGCCGCCGCGGCTCGGCCACGTCTGCAGGTACCATGTGAGGGCGCCTGTCCAGTGTCTGGGCCAGGCCAGCGTTCGAGATGGCCACAGGAGGACTCTCACTGTCGCGTCTGAGGAGTTATCCCCTCAGACCGCACAGCACTCTGGGGCCGAGGGCGAGGCCTCGGTAAAGCGGGAGCAGAAAGAACACACTGATGTGCCCTCACGACTAAGAAACCGCACGGGAAGTCCGAGCTCGCCAGCACCAGACCACGGCCAGGACTCGCCTTCACAGGAAAGCTAAAATCAGGTGCAATTCAGCACACACGGAAACGCAGGGCTCGTGTGCGAAACGGCCCCGGCCGGGCCACGAGCACGCAGCTGCACGTGCAAAGCCCCCACTTACAGAATTCACTGGAGGGGGGTCTGGAGGGCGTGTTGACGGGCGTGGACGCAGTCCGGGTCTTAATCCTCCTGAACACGGCCTGCCGGCGGTGCCTGCGGTGGGCTCGGGAGCTGGCTGCCTCCGGGGTTTTCTTCCAGTAGTAGTAGAAGGTGATCAGCTCCCCCTGCAGAGTGAGAGGGGGCTGAGGCCCAGTCCAGAGGGTCTCTGGTGTCCTCCGCGAGGGGGCGGCGGCTGGGCACGGGCTGCTGTCCTGGAGACGAGGGCAGAGACACTGCGCACTGGCCCCGGCTGCCCAACACAAACTGTCCCCTCGGCCCAGAAGCCTTGCTTCAAGGGCACCGTTCACCAGCAAGGACGTGCTGGCGCCGGCCCACAGCAGGACAGCTGGACCCGGCACCTGCGGGCACCGCACGAGGGCACCTCCTTCACAGCAGGGAGGGAAACTGCTCCGTGAGGCCCAGAGAGAAGCCCAGAGACAGCCACACAGAACGGCAGGGGCAGGGGCCAGCAGGAGGGGACAGGACACCTGACCCAGGGGCACTGCCGCCAGCCACCACCCAGGCTCAACGTGCAGGCGGGGGCGGCCGGCACAAGTCTCCAGGCGATGACCAGGGCTGGACAGCGAACAGACAAATGCCGCATGCCACAGTCCAAGCCCGATGCCGAGGGCTCCTCTCTTCACGACGGGGGACAGCCCGAGACACCTTTCAAGCCGCAGCAAGAGGACACAAACCAGGCGCCACCTGCACAGCCACGCACAGCGGGGGCCACAGCAGTCGGCCGAGCCTGGCTGGTGAAGACAATGAGGTCTCAAAACAGCCCACGACAAAGTATCTCGACCTGGGAACCCCACCCCACGACGGGGCACCGGTGCAAGCCCCACTCTGCTCCCCAAAGGCTCACAGGCTCTGCCTAGTGAGCAGGGCGCAAACGAGAGAGAAGCAGAGTTCACTGTCCAGTGACCTGAGATTCAGCCAGAAGGTGGGTGCTGGGGACAAGTGCCCACAGCAGCGCCCCCGTCAGCGGAGCCCACTCACACCTCCACTGCGGCCGCTTCTGAACGTTGCTGGGCAGGCTGGCAGAGCGGGACACGTGAGCGGGGAGATGGCTCCGCTGGGCATGCAGCGCCCCGGGAGGGCCGCGATGTGGGAGGAGCAGGGGTGGCCGCCACAGGCCGAGCTGGGGCCTCAGCCTTCCCAAGCACCACATCCCATGCCAGGGACTAGCAGTACCCACGGGAGAAGTGGGACCCAGGCCAAGGAGACCTGCAGCCGCCACTGGGGCTTGGGCTCACGCCGCCCCACTGTACTTCAGTTCATGTGGGTGACTGACCAGGAAGGGGACGCTGGACTGCTCTGGGGGTCTTATCCCACCACTCGCAGGCTGCAGCTGTCCCTTGGGGTGCCTGGAGCATCACCCTGGGCCGCTAACCTCACGGTCCCAGAACCTCCTGGGTGCAGCGCTTCACCCCCGCGGCCTGACCCGGAAGCACTTTACTGCACTGCTCTCTGGAGCTGGCCAGGCAGGGTGAACAAAGCTGTAACCCCAAGCGGGCAGTAAGAGCCCTGTGCACACACAAAGCTGACCCGGCTCAGCTGTCCTGTGGGTAAGTACAGAACAGGGGCCAAGGAGGCCAGTGCCGGTCTGTAGCACACGTCAGGCTGGCACAGAAAACGACCTCTGACCCCAAAGCAGCCAAGAGAACGAGAAAACCCAAAGCGGCTGTTCCCACCTCCCCCTCCACTCTTCAGGAGGGGCCTGGGATGGA
Source organism: Scalopus aquaticus (assembly GCA_004024925.1). Taxonomy (NCBI): domain Eukaryota; kingdom Metazoa; phylum Chordata; class Mammalia; order Eulipotyphla; family Talpidae; genus Scalopus; species Scalopus aquaticus. The sequence continues at coordinate 196,697 of PVIJ01001454.1, read as the reverse complement.
AGAAGAAATGCCAACTACAGGGGACAAGGAAACAAAAGTGGGGTGAAAATCAGGCAGGAAGGCACAAAGCCCAGGCTCTCTCTGATGCGCCCACCCAGCTTGACCGCACACCGCCTCACGGTCCCGGGGAGGGCCGGCTTCTCCAACACGCCTGTGGGGAAAGGCCTCCAGCGGTTCTCTGGGATGGCGCAGCCCCGAGAGACTGGCCCGGCCGGGAGCCAGAGGCCGAGGAGTCCGGGCTCACACTCCGGCACCTCAGGCGCTGCGGGGTGGGGGCCACCTGCACGGTTTCCCAAGAATCCTCCTCCTGAGACAAATGTCAACTCTGGCCAACACCTAAGGAACGTCTGGTAGAGGAGAATAAGGCACCAGAACAGACTGCCATCGGGCGGGGCTCAAGCAGCCACGCTAGGTCTGCCCCCTGCACAGGCCTGAAATCAGTTGGTGAGAAAATGAAAGAAGTTAAAATTTAAAATCCAGGGAGGGGGAGTCGATCACGCATGCACAGCTGGTGGGTATAAGGCAGCCAAGCCTCGTTGTTTAGCATTAAAAAACCCTGCCAGTTTCACAAACATTTGCCACATAACCAGCAATGAATTCCACTCCTGGGTATTTACCCAAAAGAACTAAAAACATGCTCAAAGAAGTTCCCTTTCAACAGGCAGAAACTGGAAACAACCCCAAGGCCCCCCACAGGAGAGTGGGTATGGGGCTCTGGCACGCCCTGGGGGGCGCCACTCAGCAGCAGACACGAGAAGACCACGGACACAGCGACCACAGGCTAGTTTCAAAAAGTGGGGCTGAAAGCAGCAGCCGACACAAAGGGCCCATGCACAGCCACAAAAAGCACGCCAGTGGCCGCCTGACGACAGGGGGGGGCAGAGCTTCGGGGGAGGGGCCTTGTGGGGTTGTTTCCATGGAGGTATACAACTGTGCCTTTAAAATGGGCACACTTGGGACACATATGGCATGTGCCAATTATACAGCAATCAAGTTAATTAAAAAGGAAATCCAGGCCAGGTTTTGTGAGCTGCCTTTCACCACGGTCAGGTCCAGCAGGCCTGGCTTCCTGGGCTGCTGGAATGGAGCACTGGGATTACAAACAGCTCCTGTGCCTGCACGGTGGCGGCGAGGTCCTGTGCACAAACAAAGGGACATGCCGGGAAAGCCTCGGCTCTGCAAACAGGGGCTGAGGCAGCTCGAGGCTCGCTGGGCACGAAGTCAATTGAACTTTAATCAAACATGCATAGTGTGTGCTGCGGAGACCGCCTGCACATAAATTCAGGGAACAAAAGCTGCTGCAGAAATCAATAGCTTACTGAAACATTAACACAGGCAATCATTGATCAAAAGGCAGCCCCACAAAGGCAGCCTTGCAAATTAGCTCCCGCTTTTGCTTGCAAGCAAACACAGAGGTATAAATGTTGTCGACACCGAATGGCCTATAATGATCATTTTGTTCCCAGTGCTCTCACCGTGTCTCACAACAAAGCCTCACAGTCAACACACCTCACATTTCGGCTGCTGTAATTGCCACAGCACAAGGAACTGGTTTAGGGCCTGGGCAAAAAAGGGAAAGAAAGGGGGCGAAGACATCCCCACTCGCTGTGGCTCTTGCCAAGCAGGGCTTGAAGCCACCAGTCTATATTTAGCCGACTCGCTCTCTCCAACTCCTCTGCCTTTTCTTTTGGGGGGGTGTGGGGGGGGAGGGGGGCAGAGGAGGAAGCGCTGAATTTTCCAGACACCACAAGCTGCCGGCTCAGTGCTGCCCCTAGTCAGGTACCTCCCAGGCAGGGGGGGCCAGTCCAGGGGGGCACCCCCGCCCCTCCAAGGCAGGCTCACAGGCGGCAGCAGCTGTCTCTGATCTTTCAAAGAAAAGCAAGGGGGGCTGGGGTTGGTGCAAGGAAGAGAAGGAAAGGAGGCGGCAGCTTGGGGCAGCTCTGGGGGTGGGGGCCGGCAGGAAGGCAAGAAGTGGACAGGAGTCTCCAGGCTCTGCCACTCGGGATTTTAGGAGGAAGGGCCCCTCCTCAGCCCCGCCCCGCTCGTGTGCCGCCGCCTTAGGGTGTCAGTCCATCGCGTTCACCCAGCGCCATGCCAAGACTGGCCCACCAAGGCCTTCACTGCCGGGCAGTCGGGGCTGAACTGATAGACCCGGGCAGCCCAGTCCCGCCAGCGCCCCCCTTACAGGCAGCTTTTCAGGTGCCAGCGCCTTTCAGGTGAGTCCTGCTGCGGAGGCCTCGGCCTCATGCTGCTTTAGCGCAGGGACAGCCTGGGGACAGTGCAGGCCCAGTGCCCATGCAGGGTGGGGTGGGCTGGAGGTGGGAGCTGGCAGCCCCAGCGGGAGACTCCTGACCAGGACCTTTGCCTGCAGGCACCTGGCACACTAAACCGCTGCTGCTGAATCCCCTCGGGCACCGCCGTGCAAAGGGAGGACCTGGAGCTACCTCTCTTTACTGCCCAACTGAGAAAAAATTCCTTTTTGAGTAAGATCAGCTACTGTCTTCTCTTAAGGGTCTGGGGACTGAAAGCACAGACTGGGTGGGATGCGGGGATTCCACGTTCAAGGGCTCCCGCTGAGCAAGTGTGGCTGCCCGAGCCCTGCCCCCTCTCTGGGGCTTGGCCCAGCACGAACTCCTCAAGCGTAGGCTGGAGCAGAAAAAAGTTCTGCCCCATATCAGAAGCTTATGGGCACACCCAAGGTCAAGTTCAAACTTCTGTGATTATCACAGATGACCCTTGCCACCACCACTCAAAGTCATCTAGAGACTGGAGGTGGAAGGGGAGAAGGTGGGAGAAGAGGTCAGGGCCCCTCGGGCAGCTCAGGGTGCCTGCAGCCTGCCATCTACCATCAGGTCTCCTCTCCCAAGCCGAGAAGTCCCATCTTTCAGAAGTATCGTGCCGCAGCCCTCCCAATTCGGCTGACGACGTGAATGTGCGCTCAGCGCAGGGCGGGGCTCCTGTGCAGCCCCCAACACAGCTCTGGGACGGCACGGCCACCAGCGGTCTCAGTTAAGGAAGCTTCTGGAAAACCTGCCTCCAAGTACATGCCAGGAATGGCAGGGGGAGGGAGGGAGGGAATCTACGCGACCCCCTCACAGTAGCAGGTGCCAGGTACCAGCCCCAGAGGGGACCAAGCAGAGGTCAACGAGAGCACGCTCCATCGGTGAGCGGAAGCTGCCGCCGCTTCCTCCTCAGCACTGTAAGTCTGCACCAAGCACACTGACTGGGAGAGGCGCAGCAGAGGAGATGGGGTGGGGAGGCGGCCTGGGAGCTGCTCAGGGGCCACGACTGTGTTGTAAATAGTCTCTTCCTGACACCCCTTCACAGGCCCTCGCGCCCACTGAGCGTGCCTATGTGGACCCCCACCCCCACCCCGCCCCGCTAAACAGACAGTTCAACAAGAATATGCAAAGAGGGCCTCCCTGGTGGTGCAGCGGTTGAGCGCTGCACCGTGGAGCTGTCAGCAGCAAGTTCGATACCCAGCAGGGAGAATCCCACATGGCGCGGCAGACCTCTCCTGCCTCGCCCGCTGCTCCCCTCAGCAGTGTATTTCTGATCTGCCTGTTCTGCTCCTCGCTCTGTCTCTGGTGAGCCCTCTCACCGCCCCACGTCTCTGGCCTGTACCCCAACTTGTATGTATAAATAAATAAATCTTAAAAAAAAAAAAAGAATATGCAAGGAAAGCAGAAGTAAGAGCCGGAGTATTCAAGCTGACAATTCAGATGTCCCTTTGCTCTGTCTGAAGAGTGCCTTCATTCTCAGCAACATGGATGGAGCTAGAAGGGATCGTGCTCCGCGAAATAAGCCAGAAGGAAAAAGAAAAACATCAAAAGGTATCACTTATAGGAGGACTGTAAGAGAAATCAGAAGGAGAAAGCAGCACACAAAACATAACAAAAGCACAAAGTAGCAGGCGACCACAAATAAGAGACACACTGCAGGGGAGGGGGAGGAAGAGAGACCAAAACAGGGGAGAGAAGAGCACAAGGGACTCTGGTGACGGCTCACTGTGGATCTGGTGGTGGGAATCCTACTGGGGATACACAATACTGTAAAGGATGCAAATTAAATTAAAAAAAAAAAACAAAAAAAAACAACAACAGCTAAAAAAAAGTGCCTTCAGTTACTATCCAGCTCCTCCAGGTGAAGAGGAGGAAGAAAACTCCCTCACTCGCTGGAGAGACAGAAAGGTCTAAAACTTCCTGACAGTGGTCCCAGGAGGCAGAGACCTGCAGTGAGCCGGGCGGAGCCCAGGGCGCAGGCGTGGCTCCCTGAGGACCACAGCGGCCTGGAGCCTCCCTCCCCTGGGCAGGCGCTGGCCCTGCGGCCTCCCTTGGGACCCAAAGCTGCTCCTCGTCGGCAAAGGCTGCGAGTCCAAGGGGGTGAAGCAAATTTGCTGGCACACACCCCTAAGCATGCCATTCTCTCCCCTCACCCCGAGGACCCAGGGCGGGTCTGGCACCATCCGCTTTCCAGGCCAGAGCCTTCCAGAACTTCCCCTGCATGCAGCCGCCGTCTTCCAGTCCCGGCTCTGGTGATTCCAGCAGTGCTCTCCAGAGCACCAACGGACTCCTAGCCCCCGAAGGAGCGGACACGCCAGGCGGCTCAGCTAACAGGTCACCACCACCGCTGCGGACTCGGCGTGGACCTGGCAGAACGGCAGCCTGCTGCAGGCAAGACCCAGCTCCTCTCCGGGGCAGAGGCCACGGCGCCAGGGGGCAGTGGAGGCCGTCCAGAGTCTGCTGCGGCGTGATGAAGGTGCTGTGATTACCACCACCACGCCAGTATGTTGACAATGTTGACAAAGACGTGGAACAGACAGATCTTTTGACCACAACTGTCATGAGAGACAGACAGATCTTTTGACCCCACCCCTGGAGACCAGCCCAGTCTTGCCAAAGGTGGGCCTGACCTTGGCTCCACCCCCCACCACTGCAGGCTCCTCCAGGCCCTTCCCTCTGTCCCCAGAAGATGATTCGACCACCCCTCGCGGCCGCGGGCTCAGCCGACATGAGGTCTGTGCGTGGGGCGCAGCATTCTCAGCGCGGGCCCAAGTGCCTCCGGTTCCAGGCCCGTCCTCAGCTGCGCCTTCCCTCCCACCCTCCGGGCACGAGACAGAACAGCAGCTTTCTCGCCGGGCCTGGAACCCTCCCACCCCATGTCCTGGCTGCGCAGACCCCACCAGGGCAGCACCCGAAGAGACGCAGCGTGAGTAAACAGTCGATGCAGCGTACGGTTCTGAGAAACCAAAATTAACTTGAAAAAAAGACTGCCACGTTTTTATTTGGCCAAGGAAATTATTAAGTTATTTAGAATAACTGACTGCTAATTATTTCATAAAAGAAAGTTTTTTATCTCTAAAAAAGAGAGAAAAGAGAAGTCGTTAAGTAAGAAGTGGTCGAGTCCATGTTCCGCTCTTGTCCCTTTTCACGCACCCAGGAGGCCTCGGAGCCGGAAGACCCGGAGCCCAGGGCAGCTGTGCCCAGGACAGTGACCAGAGCACTAGGAACACCCCCCACACCCTATGGAGACTTCCCTGTGCCCACGGGCGCCAGGGCTCAGAGCGCAACATCTCCCTCCAGAATCCTAACAAGTGTCTCCCACCCCTGGGTACAGGGAGGCAGGGGCCTGGGGCTCCTCACTGGGCCACCAATTAAGAGGAAATCGCCAGAGACTGACATCTGGGTTATCTCTATCCTGATGCTCGAGGCCACCCTACCTGACTCCCGGACTAGGTGCCGCCTGGTTGGGGCTCAAGAGCCCAGCAGCGCCCCTGTGCGCTCCTGCTGAGGACGGGCCACTGGCCTTCCTACCTCAGAGGGGACCCGACTCCCCATGAATCACAGAACTGCACCTGTCTGTAGCGACTTGAGGGGTACCAAGGTCAAAGCACCTTGGCAGCACGGGTGCACCCCAGAACCACACACAGGCCTGGAGAAACGCTGCTCCTGCAGCAAACAGACCCCGTGCACTGGCCGCAGCCATCGACACGGGCGCCGGAGCCCGCGGCTGAGCACTCACAGACCAGCCCGCAGGCCCCATGCAGCCGCCTGCGCCCCGGAGAGTCCCAGGCCCAGCAGCGGCCCTCACAGCACGGACCCCACAGCAGACGCCGCCTCCTGCCCTGGAAGGCCAGGAACTGCGCTCGGGGCCAGGGAGGGATCTGGGGTCTCCTGGGATGTGCATCCCCAACCTCTCCTCTTCATGCCTGCCCAAGCAGCACACCCAGCACCCCGCCCCTCACTCCAGGCAGCAGTATTTCTGAAACACCACAGACCGGGAAACGCGAGCGCAGGCCGCCTGAAGTCGCGAAGGCCTGCACGCGGGGCCGCTGGGGTGTGCGGCTTCTTTCCGTTTTACGGAGCTGTTCGTTTAAATAAAGAGTGGTAACATCTAAGTAAGGCCAGCGCCAGGAAGCTCGTTTTCCCCGAGGGGTTCCTGACCCAAGAGCGGATTCCCTGAAACCAGAGTTCCTTCCCGGAGTGCCACGCTTCATTATCTCCCGGAGCCAATCCCTGGAGTTCAGCAACAGGGCAAGCGGCACTTCACCTGTCGGTCCCGCTGCCACGTCACCTTTCTTAATGTCTCCTAGCTCCTGAAACAAAACTACAATTCTGCCAGCAGAGGAGGAGAGGGGAGAGGGAGAAAGCCGCCACTCTCCATCTCGTAAACATTTTTCTATTTATCTGCCTTTCATTCTAGGTGCAACCCTATTACCCTGCACGGTGCTGCAACGACGCCCGCCAGGGTCACCCTATGAAGCACACATCGCGGGGCAGCGTCGGACGACGGGAACAGGGCACGAGCTGAAGGACGCGCGGGGCCGGAGGGCGGCTGCCAAGGCCGAGCGGGCAGTCACCCGCCGGCTCCCGAGGTGAGAAGGAATGACGGCGGCCGGGGGAACCCATTCCTGAGCTGAGAGAGGAGTTTAGGGGGAAGCGTGTTTGTGCTGGAGGCGCGGAGACCGCCGGGGAAGCGGGGCGTTGCCGCCGACCACTCTGCTCCCCCTGCTTCACGGCTTCACAGGCGCACAGCGAGCTGCCGAGTGCAATCCACGTCTGCAACCTGAAATTATGGGCAGGCTTCCTCATGACAAAGAGAGGAGGGACGGGAGTTTAATTTTGACACTGTCCTATGTTTCATAAAAGGAACAAAGACAGGCTTCTCTTCCAAGCACCCAACAATTCAGGACATCCTGCACCCCTTTAGATTTGCAAAATCTCATCTCTTTTGCTTGAATTTTGAATTTAACCGCAAGCAAAGAGCTCAGAGACGCCGACACCAGCTTGCAAACCAGTGCCCGCGTCATCCGAGCCTGTCCTCCTCACGCGGCTGGCGGCTGTCTCGTGGTGCATTTTAGCACAGAAGAATCCTAAGAAGAAAGGTAAGGGACCAACAGCCACCTCCACAGCAGCTGTCACGGGCTGTGCTGTGTCCCCCCTAAAATCTGTCCGTTGAAGTCGGGAGCCCCAATACCTCAGAGTGAGAGCGAGTCTGGAGGTAATGGGTGAGATGAGGTCACAGGTGGGCTCAGTCCCAAGTGAAGGTGGGAGGCCGCGGCCTGCGCAGTCAAGGCCCAAGGCCACCAAGAAGCCCAGCCGGCGGCCGCCCAGGACTCAGCTCTCCCACCTCACAGCGGGGTAGAAGCTTCGAAGGGAACACGGGCCGTGGGGCTCTGCTGGGGGCAACCCAGCGGGACTGAGCCGGGGTACAGTTTCCAGGCAGAGGTCTAGGGAGGGACAGCAGCAGCCTGCCAAGCCACTCGCCACTGGGGTGTGGGAAGAGCAGACAGAGCTGCTGCCAGCAAGGAGGGCCCAGAGTTTGCTTGGTGGGGAACAGGCGCCAGAGAAGAGCAGATTGTGGGTAACAGGCAAAATAACCACCACTTAGTTACCGGGAACCAAGTGGGCACGCTGGCCCCTATTAGTGGGGCCAGGCACCGCTGCCTGTGGCAGCTCCGGACGGCAGTTTCCACGGTGACACCAGTGGGGCCCAGGAGCACCAGCCCCGCAGAACAGATGTCCTGGATGTAAGACAGCTGCTGCCCTGGAGGACACGGTGGGGAGAAGAGGTCCGTCAGATGGACAGAGCGCCAGCAGGACACCAAGGGAGATGCGCCTGTTGCCGCAGACCTGCTGGGAATCCCAATCCCTTCAATTCTCCTGGTCAGTCCCAAAGGGAAGAGCCAAGTTCTACCAGGTCCCTGCACGCCCCACGCGGCATTCCTCCACGAGGCGTCATGGCGGGTGGGGGTGGCGGAAGGTCACAGGCCACAGGCTCACAAAGCGGAAGCGCCCCTGCCTCAAAGGGCGCTCTGCAGGCTGCCGAGGGCGCAGCGGGGGCCGCGGCACTGCAGGTCTTCCAGGAGGCAGCTTAGGAGAACGACCTGTGGATTCCCTCAGGGCGGTTCGGGGTAGGGCTCCAAAGTCCACTCCTGGACCCAGACCAAGGTCTGCCAGTGCGGCCTGGGAGGCAGGAAGGCCGACTCGGTGAGCACGAGCACGGATTGCTGGGGCTGCTCCTGGGGCTCCCTCAGCAACTCCACTGCTGAGGAAGGGGCTGCCTGCGCAGTGCCACACCTCGAAGGAAACTCTGGAGGCTTACACTGGCACAGCGGGGCTGATGAGCACAAGTCAGCGTCGTCTGGCAAGAACGGGGCGGAAGTCTCCGGAGCAAGCAGTGAGGGGAAGGAGCTGGGGCTGCAGTCTCCCCCCTCGGCTGCCTTGTGGCGTGAGCATGTTTGCGTTGAAATCCTGGCAACTCTAGTTCTAGAAACAAATCTTCTACGTTACCAGGAAAGGTGGTCTCAGTAGCCCACCCTGCCTCCGCATTCCTGGCTGCGTGGGGCACGTCGGAAGCAGTGGGTGCTCAGGGGCGCACCTCGGGTCCCCGTTTCCCACTAAGATGGGTTGAGATCTGCACATGCCCGACTCCTGCTCTTGGGCAGCACCTGCCCCGGTGTGGTTAAAAGGCCGCTCGGGCCCAGACACCTCAGCCAGGTCACACGGCGGAGGGGACTGACGGACGAGGCCGCTGAGAAGCTGCAGGCCCAGAACAACCCCAGAAAGCCAGCGCTTTGGTAAGGCACGAGTTTAAAATCTCAGGGCAGAAAGCCTCAAAAGCTGGCCATTACGCAGTTCATCACTTCTCAAAATTAGTAAAACCTCCTGAGGTGGCAGCGGACAGGCCGGGAACACGGCGGAGTCCGAGGCCAGGAGCCGCTCAGGCATCCAGTCAGAACAGGGAGCGGCCGCGCAAAGGCGGCCCCAGGGTTCTGGCCGGAGAAGGGCCTGGCTCCTGCCGCAGCCACACCAACCCTCCCTGGCTGCTCGCTTTCTCCTGCACCGGACCGGCAGCCCACACCCCAGCGCCGGCCCCGGGGTCAGAGGTCATCGAGAGCAGGAGCCAGACACCCGGATACCAGCCCTTCCGAGGTGCAGCTTCCCTGAACATCAGCGTTCTCCTCGGGCTGTTGCGCCCACAGCTTGCGCCTCCTGCACCCACATTCTCCAGGAGATTGGCTGTCCCTCCTCTCCGCCCGGACTGGATGCATGTGAGCAGCGGGTGGCCACTCTGAAATCCGGGCCCTCAGCGGCGATTAGCAGGGCCTGGCAGACAGGAGCCCCCCGTGACGCGCCCCAGACACAGAGGACGATGCTGCTCCTACAGGCAATGTGTAAACAAGAAAGCCCCCGTGTTGCCGAACATGATGCCCCCAGTTGAGGGGATACGAAATCCGGAACTCCTTCAGGGAAGCTTTTCAAAATGGAACTGAACAAGAGCAGACAGAAACTAGCTATGAGGATCCAACTCTCCAAATTACTAAGTTCGTCCATGGAAATTGAATTTGTTCACTAAAATAAAACGAACAAGAGGCGGCAGCGACTCTGGTCTGATCAGACTGTTGTCTGGTGACCAGCACCAGTGCAGAAAATAAAAAAAAATCTACACCGAAACCCCGGGGACGCGGTAACTTCCCACAGAACAGACCCCACTAACCTGCGAGTGCGTCGCAAACAGCCCGCGAGGGTTCTGCCCACAGAGGCCCTGGCACTGCGGCTCGCTGCTGGCGCCGCAGCGCCCACTCTCCTCTCCCCAGCTGTTGCCCGAAGGCGGCAAACCCTCCTGCCACCGGCGCCACCGCAAACGCGGGGCCACCGCGCCACCTGGGGCCGCGGGTCGGCAGAGCTCTGGCCTCGCCGCTAGGGCCGGGGCGTCTCCCCAAAGTTTCCTCCTCTCGAGGCTCCAAACTCCGAAGCTGCTTCCACCATTCCCAAACCCAGGCCGGCCTGCCCTCGGCCGCCATGGCCGCCACGGCCCCCATGGGGGCCCGCCCACGGCTGCCACGACCCCACGGCCGCGGCCCCCTCAGGCACCACGGCCGCCGCCGTTTCCGCCGTGACCAGGCTGTCGGCACCACCAAACCGCCTCCTCGGCCCCCACGCTCTGCAGACCCGCCCTCTCCGGCGGACGAAGGCCGGGCCACCTCTCGCCCAGACGGGGCTGCCTGACTGACCACCGCGAGGGCCTCGGCGCGCCATGCCGGTGACCCTCCTTCTCCGGGGTCTCAGCCGACCCAGGCTCCAAAGGCGAAGCCCCCCCTGCGGCCAACAGGCGGAGTTTCAGTCACTGCACGCCCCGCTGCCTGGGGTCCTCTCCCCGGCGCTGCTCTTCAGGGCCTTCTGGCAGCCTCCACAGAGCTCTCCCGGAACGGCCGCGGCCTGGGGACCTTCTCTCGGCCCGGCCTCCTGACCCACAGCTCGGGCACCACCGCCTGCGGCCTTGCGGTCCCGGCTGCTGAGGCCTAAGGGCGACCCCACAGCCTCTGGCTTCGCAGCTGCCCCCGGCTCCTTGGGAGACTCCGACCTGGACACGAGACGGCGGCGGGGGCGGGGCGGGCGTCACGGCAGAAAAGGTTCACTTACATTTTGGTTCCCCTATTTCACGCTGCAAGAATGTTCTGAACCCACATGAAGTGCACTCAAGAAGGTGGCCACAGTCGAGACCTTCCTGAGGGTTGGTGGAGACGGGCCCAGGAGGAGGGGGCCGCGGAACCAAGAGGCCCTGGGACTGTCGGCAAGCTGGCTGTCCTGCAGCACCTGCGGGGCCAGCCCACTGCCCGGGGTAGTGTCCAGGGCTCCACCAGCCTGGGCGAGGGATCCGCGCCACCTCTGTGCCCGCAAGTCTGCGGCACCCTGTCGCCAGACGCACGAGAAACACGCTATTTCATACAGCGGCTATTTGTCCTATTTGGCTTAACTGTCTAGGAGCTCGGAATGAGGAGGCTGGCCACTGGCTGTACAACTTTCGGCAGATGACTTGACCCCTCTGAGCCTGTGTCTGCATTTTGAAGATGGGAGAAAAGTAACAGCACCGCCCTCACTGGATTGCAGTACTAAGAGGGGGCAATACAGAGGCTTGGCGTACTGTAAAAGACACTTCAATGTGGGCGTTTTTATTATGTCATCTACGACACTGGAACAACCCAAAAGACCACAGCGGTGGCGGCTGGCTGCAAGAGCATTGTTTGGAAATTCCTGTATGACATCAGAAATACAACGCAAAGTCTTAATTAAGAAAGGAGAGCAAGCAAGGTAAGTACATGTAGAAATAGCAAATGCAGGCAGTAAGTTTTCAAATTCTAACTGAAATAACTGAGGTGAACTTGGAGAAGGGTGTGAACACATTTCAGAATGGCTGTCGGGGGAGGATGGGCTTGGTTTCTGGGCGGCCCACATCCACCGGGGGGGCACAGTGCAGCTCAGTCAAGGCCAGGAAGCCCTCCAGGGCCGCCGACAAGACCCCCGGTGACTGCCGCGCTCGCCCTGTCTCGGAGGCTGCGCAGAGGCACAGGGGCTGGCTCTACCACGCCACAGCTCCCAACAGGGCCGGGCCGACATCACGGACACGGGCTCTTCCCACCTCCCTGGTGAAGGCGCCAGCTAGGCCGAGCCCCTCCCTGCCAGGGCATGCTCAGATCTTGAGAGCCGGGAGCAGCCTGGTGCACGCGCAAAAGGAGTGCACTGTTGTTACTGTTCCCATGTGGGAAAAGGGGCTAGAACGAAATTCAGCTTAAAAGACCACTTGATGGAATTAAAACAAAAATCTGCCCAAGAATGGTCTCTGGACCGTCTTCCTCCATCCCGGCTCCGTAGTAGAAAAGAACGAGGATGGGCCAGGCGCCGCAGCGGCTCTGTCAGAGCGCAGAGAGGCCAAAGGCACCGCGTCCTCCTGGGAGCGCCAGAGCTGAGAGCTCGGCGCACACCTAAGCAGCCCCATCGACTCAACTTTTAAAAAAGGCCTCGTCTCTGCCCTGCCAGCTTCCATCTTCGATCACCAGCAAGAGAGGGACAACACACGGCTGCCTGACACTTTCATGCAGGAGTAAGCGCAAAACCCGAAGAGCGAGCCTGTGACCTGCGGCAGGCAACCCGGGGCGGGCCAGCAGTCACCACACTTCACCACAGCGCTAGTCCTGGCTGCAGACTGTACAGGACCACCCTCTAGGAGGCGCGAACTTCCATTAATTCCATGACGCCATTAACTCCATTCTTTAAAAAAAAATCAAAGAACAGGTACTTATGTCAAAAATCATGCTTTAATCACCATGAACTCTATCACTGAGCTCCAAAAATAGCCTCTTACGATAACACGGGGAAACATTAGAACGCCCTAAACCCTGCACAGCCGGCTACTGGCCTAAGAAGTCCGGGTGAGCACTACGCCTCCTTCCCATGGGCAGGAGTGCGCGTGGAGCACGAGTGCTTTGGCTCACGGAGGTTAACAAGAGGCCATCAACACGCCAGCCGTGGGCTGATCTCCACGAGCGGAATGCCACCGTCCCTTCCAGAACGCACTCCGACAGGCCCTCTTGTCCACACCGTCCTCCGCGCTCCTCTGCCCACAGCAGTTCCACAGGGCGATCTTCTGCCACAGGAGGACGGCTGGACCATCTTTAGTCACAGCCACGGCCCCGAGGGCCTCAGGCAGCCTGCGGGGCTTTCGTCCAGCTAAAGGGTCAGTGAGGTCTCTTCAGGCAGCCCTGGGGAAGCACAGTCCCTAGTAAGTCACCAAGGCCCAAGGAAGACCTGGGGCAAGTCCTAAACGTGAGCGGTGGCAGGGCAGGCTTGCGAATTCTACACCGCTTTCATTCTAATTCAAAGGAAACACAGGAATTCCCTTGGGTGCCAAGAAAACTCTCAAAAAATCTCTGCCATTTATGGCCTCCCTGGTGGCGCCAAGTGGTTGAGTCTAAGCCTATGAAGCTATAAGTGGCCGTTAAAAGCACGAGTTGGCTCCCCGGCCAGGGAACTTCCCACAGGGCACAGCAGACCTCTCCCGTCTCCCCGCTGCTCCCCTCAGCAGTGTACTTCAGTGGATCCGCCTGTCTGCTCCCCGCTCTGTCTCTGGGGATCCTCTGACCCCCCCCACACCTGCACCTCTGGACAACACCCCAGCTCTTGTGTGCATAAATAAATCTTTAAAAAATATCTCTGTCATTAAAAAGGCAAAACCAAACAAGGCCTCCATGGCTACAGGCACCTACCCCTGCTCCCTGCGGGAAGCCAGATCCCAACTGAGCCCCGATGTAGCGAGCAGCCCCGCTCCCGCCACAGGTCTCCCTTTCCCCCTCCCCCACCGTCTCCCTGTGGAGGTGTGGGAGCCCCACATCCATATGGCCCTCAAGCCGAGGCTGTCCTCTTACCTACCCCAAGGGGTAGGTGTGGGCCGGTATTTCCCGCGTTGCAGTCACCGAGGGCAGCACGGCGCTTAGCGGGCGACGCAAACTCCTTTCCGCATCAGTCTCAGAATTAGCCAAATCGGCTTAAAAGCAGAAATGTGTTTCTAGATAAGGACAAAATGGACTTCTCTATAGATGTCAACAGTCTCAAGACGAGTAGCTTCAAATGGTAAATAACGTGTCTGTGACCAAGTTCATCCACGCTTGTGTTTGAGAAAAATCAGCTAACTTAAATATGAGAGAAGCAGTAAGAAGTCCCCATCCCCTCATCTGCGCCTCCTGCATGCCCCCTCCCTGCCACCCCAGCCAGGCACGCCGTCTATGGGCACAAACACGCGTGTAAGAGCTGAGGGGCTGTGGGCCTCCCTGGTGGCGCAGTGGTTAAGCGCTGAGCTGTGGAGCTGTGGGCAGCGGCGACGCGAGTTCGAAGCCCAGCCGGGGAGATTCCCACATGGTGCGGCAGACCTCTCCTGCCTCGCCCGCTGCTCCCCTCAGCAGTGTATTTCTGATCTGCCTGTTTTGCTTCCTGCTGTCTCTGGTGAGCCCTCTCGCTGCCCCGCGCCTCTGGCCTGTACCCCAGCTTGTATGCATAAATAAATAAATCTTAAAAAAAAAAAGGAGCTAAGGGGCTGTGCCTCGGGCCCCTTTGCCTCCCCGCTCCCTAGCCCCAAGCGCCCAGGTCCTCCTTCCCCGCTCCCAGCCACAACCATCAGCCATGCGGGGACAGAATGCTCCTTGGCGCGACGCCTGGGTGGTCAACGTGAGGTCGTACAGCCCTGGTTTGAAAAGGAGGAAACAGCCCCGTGGAGGTGAGAGAACTCAGCAGCTGCTCAAGCGCTGAAAGCGCCGAAGAACTGCCTGTTGCTAACCTGGCAGAGCTTGCCCTCCCAGGTGCCAAAACACAGGGTTTTATAAGCACGAGAAATAAGACACAGAGGAACCAGGGAGTGGGAGTGGGACCTACTGAGGGAGTGGGACGTCACCAGGATGCCAACTCCCAGTCCCCCCAGCGCTCCCACCCAATAAGGATTCAGCAGACGCAGCGGCACCCCCAGGCTTCGGCAAACAAGCAGGGGCAGAGGAATACACGCTGCCCCAAATCCTACCGAGCCCTTCTGTTTCTGGGCCTGTCGGGAACCAGAGCACAGAGGCCTGAGGTTCTTCTACAGGAGTCAGCACACCTTGGGTTACAGACTGGGGTGGCACCACACAGGAAAAGGGGACACAGGCGCTGAGAGAGGCGCCTGTGAGGCCCTGGCCAGAACCAGACCTCACTTCACAGGGGAGTCAGAACTGCCCCAGGGAGGAGCCAGGAAGGAGGGAGGGAGGCGGAAGTGCAACCCCTCCCCACCTCTGAGTTTTGGGGCTGGCTGCCTATGGGGGAGGTGTGCTCCTTGATCCCCAGGCCGGCTGCTCCTCTGCCTACTAAGCCAGCCCCCTACCATCTGAACTGTATCAAAACCACGGGTGTTGTTTTGACCCCTTTTACTACTTTTCAGAACCTGGGGCAGGCCGGAGGGCTGAGATTTTACAGTCCCCGAAGAGCCCAAACTACAGTGAACGCAGAGACCTAGAAAACCACGTCCGCAACCTCCCCCAACTGAGCCCCTTGCACCTAGCAATGATATCCTTAGAAAAATTACTTTAGAAAGGTCAGATGACCTCACTGAAGTATGTGCCATGAAGTTCTGTTTTCCTAGGACGGCTCCGCCTGCACAAAACAAACACGAGCCTGCGCGGGAGAGATGCCGCCTCCCAGCTCACCGCCACCTCAACACCAGCTCTTGGCGTCTCCACCTGCCGAAGCACAGTGTGGTCACAACGCGGCGAAGACGTGGGTTAACAGTGACGACGCTTATGGGGCAAGAGAAGTATGTGGGGTGCCTCTGGGTAAGGAACAGGAAGCTGCTCAGCCGCCCGGAGGGGACTGTCCTGTCCGCATGGCCTGCCCTCTGCGCCGCTGCGACTCACGAGTAGGCGTGTCTGAGAACAATTTGGTCTTAAGCTCTTGCCTAAAGTTACCAATTGTTCTGGAAGGACTCAAATTTCCCTGCCGGGGGACAAAAGCCCAGGAGGGCACAGACACCTGGGAGCGTCTCAGCAGCCCTCTCTTCTGGGCTCCAGCCGTTGGTGCGGGTACAACGGACACACACTGCTGAGGGGGGCAGCGGGTGAGACAGGAGAGGTCTGCCGCACCACATGGGAATCTCCCCGGATGGGCATTGAACTCGCGCTGCCGCTGCTGACAGCACAGCAGTGCTTAACCGCTGCACCAACAGGGAGGACCCCCCCCTTATTTTTATAAAATGAGCGACATCACATCACGACCAGCTCCCCAATCTTCACGACTGTCCGAGGATGCAGGCCTTGTCCTGTTTGGTGTCTCTCCCTTACTACTTTCACATCTGGAAGATATCCCTTATTACCTGTTTTAGAGATGTGAAGACCAAAACTGCAATCAAGAAACTTGTCCAAGGGCAGGGAGTGGGAAATAACGCAGACAGCTCCCCGACAGCAAGTCTGCTGAAGGGGGAAGAGGTCGCTGCACAATCTGAGCGGCCGAGGGGAAGGAGCCAGTAGACACGAGGACAGGACAGAAGTCCCGACTCTCAGCTTGGTCACCCGGAAGCCCCGGGAGCCAGGTGCGGGGCGCTGAGAAGATGCGACCTGCCCACAAGCCCACTACGCAACAGGGGACCCCGCGGCCCCACTTTTTTTCACTGCTTCTTCTCAGTAGACCATGGACACATTAAGGGCAAAGAAAACACTCTGCTTATTTTTATACCCTCGGCATCTACCTAGAGAGTCTTCAACACTGGAGTCCAAACGTCTGTGTCTCGGTGGATATGAAAAGGAAGACACAGTCTAACCGGCAGGCCAGAGCGCGGAGAGCAGGACTGTGTTAACACTAAACCTCCAGGTAAGCATCTCAGTACTACCCCTAACACGGTACTGCCGCTCACCCCTCCTTTGTCCAAAATAAATCAAGTAATAGGAAACTAAAAATAAACTTAATAATCCCAAAGAATGAGCAATTTCCTCTTTGGCCCTGTTTGCAGTGCTAGTTTGGGGGAAAGGAGCCACGTTTCCTGCTCAGCTGTGCAGGCGTCCGAGCGCGCGGAGGCTGGGGCGGGGGCTGACGGGAAGAGTTAAGGGTCTGAAGTGCTATCCGTGACTTCTTGTAATCACATCTCCAAAGGTAAAACCAAACTCAAATGGAGTTTTTTTTATTGACGTGAAGTTTGTGCAACGGAAAATGTACCCCTTCAGAGCAGGGGTTTCAGGGTGCAGCGATACCTCGAACATAGCCCAGTCAAGTGTTAGGAAAGATAACGCAGCTCACTGTACACAGCACTGCTTTCTCCAAGGTGCCTCTTTGTTCATTTCAGTCGCATTCTCTCGGTCTTGGAAAAAACTTTTTTTAAGTAATGTAGTAGGGACTGCTAATCAAAAATGTTTCCCATGCTACTGTGTGATTTTATGTGGCCCTCCCCTCCCCCACCCCGTTGTGTGGTTATGGGTAGACCGCGTGATCCCGCTGGAGAGCAGCAGCGGCGCTGAGGCGAACCCACGGCTTACCCACGCTACAGATGTCGCCTCGGCAACAGCGGCCAAGAGTGGCTCTGGGCGCCCTCATAGTCCAAGTCCAAGTCCAAGTCCTGATTTAGCGTGAACTATGTGTTTAGAATGATCTCTCCTTCAGGCAAGCCCAGATAACCTCTCTGCCTCAGTTTCCATGTGAGTAATATGAGGACAGCATCTACTTCAACAGAAATTACACCGCCTGTAGTGAGTTTAAGCGCTTGGAATAGTGCTTGGCACCTAACAGGTAATCACTGCTACCTGATTTAGGTCCCTACAAGACCTGAGGGTAGGTCTAATTGAGCCGTTTTACTAGTAAAATTCTAAACGTTATCTCAGGAACTTATCAAAACGGGGGGGGGGGGGGGGGGGGGGGGGAGGCGGAGCTGGGCTGAGTGCAATATGAGTCGTCTGCTTATGTAACTACACCAGGTCTAACCACAGAGCAAACCTT
>PVIJ01001454.1:0-178820 GCA_004024925.1 Scalopus aquaticus | reverse complement strand
CATGGGCCACGGGCCCTGTGGGTACTCAGTGTTTAAGAGATGAGACAACATGGGTGGAACCTGAGGTGAGTGTTAGGAAATAAGCCAGAAAAGGAAAGACAATAACAAAATGCTTTCTCTCATATGGGGAATATAAATAAAGCAAACAAATTCACAGCAACTAGGCTATCAGGGGGTGTGGGAGGGAGAGGGCCGGAAGGGCACGAGAACACCGGAGGTGCGGTGAGGCTCGGAAACAGAGAGAGGTGTGAAGATGGACCACTGTGAGGTAAATCAATATGAAAGTCTGACCACGGCTTTAATTCAATATTACAAATAATTCTGAAGCATCCAGATGGAATGCACCGCAGCAGAGACAAATGAGTAGAAGCAAGACAGCCCTTGCTTCAGGCTAGAAAGATGTAAATCTGGAAGATGAATTCTGTAAAACAAAACAGAGCCCAGAGGCAAATCCCCGAGGAGGGCCAAAGGAGGGCCACCACAGGCCTTCACCTTCACTGCTGGATCAGGAAGGACTGATGAAGGAAAGTGAGTTCCAAGTGTGTCTGTAGGATTTGCTACAGGAAGGGGCGGGTGTTCTGGGCAGGAAACTGCAGGAAGATGAAGGCAGGGGAAACATGGGCACTGGCAAGGGACTGAGGTGCACAGGTAAAAATAGGAGCAGAGGCGGCCCAGAGCCAACTGTGCCAGCCAAGGGCCAGTAGCGAATTCTGCAGATCTGGACCTCCAACCACCACCTGCCCTATGTCCTGCTGGCCCAATCAGGACCCATACAGGACCCCCCACTTCTCAGGAGTGGGCCTCCGCCCCCATGAGCTCAAGGCCAGGCCCTCCCCCCTCTCCCCTGCAACTTTACCTTTCCCAACACATAAAATCAACCACATCACTCAAGGTCTAGAATACAGTGGCACCGAAAACAGACTCACCTGAAGACGCTGAGGTCCAGCTGACACGCGGCCCAGTGCCCCTCGCTGCGCTGTCAGCAACTAGCTGTAACTGCGGACTTTGCGGCTTTGTTTCATGAATTAATAAAACATCCGTAAGTGAACGCCAGCCGGTGAGAACCAGGAGCTCCTGCTCCAACACCCCTACACGCGACACCAGTAGCCCCCCTCGTAAACCTAAGGGGTGTGGCGCAGCAGTTTTGTTTTCACGTCCCAGCTCCCAGGCTGAACAACGGTTTTTACATCAGATTTCCCCAGACAAGACGGCCTGTTCTTTCACCATTTTCCTATTCAACTCATTTGTCCGCTTTGGGTTTAAAGAAGTTCTCTATACATTTTAAACACTACTCATCCAGTTGTAACATGTAAGTATCTTCTCTTGGTTCCTTTTTCATTTTGCTGCTTATGATTTCCAATAAGGCAGAGCTGTGTTACTTTGTAGAACTCCTTTCCATAAGATGCATTAAAATGTAGCTTACAAAGTTTTCTTCGGAGCTTTAAATCATTTGGGAATTAAGATGTAATTTTACTCTTTTCCCACACACTAAGCCAATCGTTTGTAAAACATTTCTGAACAATTCATTAGTTTCCCACAAAGGTTCTATGGACACTGGACAACTGTTCTGTTCTGCCTCAATCCCCACATTGCCTAAGTTACGGCAGCTTTTCAGTTCTTACAGGGCAAAACCTACCTCATTTTTTTCATAACTTTCTTACTATTCTTGAACCTTTGTTCCACATAAATCAGTTCTGTTGCTAGTTCCATAAAAACGTGTCAACATTTGTACTGAAATCATACAGAATTTATGTAGTAATGGAGAGTAAAGAAATCTTTATATCGTTGAGTATTTTCATCAGTCAACATTACTACATCACCTCTCCACTTACTAGGTCTCAATTCAGTCATTTTATTCGTATGTTTTAATGTGTGCTTGTTTTCTGTAGGCCTTACATGTGGCCTCGTTATCACTGGGGAATTAGAGCTCGGGGCATTTTCAAGCCATGAAGTCGGCCGCGGGGTCACGGGAGCCCCGGAGCTGCCTCGGACCTGCTGTGGCCACTTTCCTCCAACGCTGCTGGCCTTAATCAAGCCTCCAGGTATTCTATGTAGGCAAATTTATCAGCCGCAAACCACAGTTTACTTCTTCCTTCCCCTTCCTGAGTCTTGTACACGTGTATTTGACTGATTATTTAGAAATCTGGAGTCTGCTATTTGTGATGACCATGGTAACCTTTATTTTGCTCTTTATTTAAAATAACATACTTCTAAAAGTTTTACCATTCAGTAGGGAGCAGAACAGGCGGATCTACGAAGTACACTGCTGAGGGGAGCAGCGGGGGAGGCAGGAGGTCTCCTGCGCCATGTGGCAATCTCCCTGGCCAGGGATGGAACTCAGGCCCCAGCGGTGATGCTCTGAGCCTCAACCCCTAGGCCACCAGGGAGGCCCCTACTGTGGGTGTTCTATATGCAGCAAATGAGACCACTGGTTTCCCAGCGCATACGTGGCAAACTATTTCCACAGAAAGCTGCAACATTCTCTTCTGTCACTCCATTAAAGATGGGGTCCTAACTTTCTTGTCCTTGAGCAGAGCTGGCCTCAGTGACTTGTTTCTAACCAGACAGAAACGAGGCTGCGTGGCACTGAGGTGAGGCCAGGAGTGGTTCCAACGCCTCTGCGCACTTTCCACGTGCGAGGTCAGTCATAAAGGAGCGCAGGTGCCATTCGTGTGGGAGCAAGCCCCCAGCGTTTAGGTCTGCCCAGTTGAGGGGCCAGAAATCACGCTCACTGTGCCCCAGCAGACCCCTGCGCCACAAGATCTGAACTTGACGAAGCGGCTGTCTGGCCTCGCTAAGTTTGCCGCAGTGTATCCTGCAGTAGAGTTGTAACCCCCCTGGCACCTCACAGGATCTGCCAGCACTGCTGAGTTCAGGTCAGTAACATGTCACTCAGAATGTTCTACATTTCTGTTTGTGAAGTGATAATTTTCCCTTTTTAAATTGTCCTTATATGGTTTTGGTTTCAAGGATGAACAGACCCTTTACAAATAAAGTGAGGAGTTTTCCTTTGCCTCTTCTATGAAAGAGTTTAAATAAGATCTATTTGTTAACTCAGTCTTTGGCACAGCTCATCTGTAAGGCTGTCGGGCTAGTGTGGAAGAGGGGCACTGAAGCCACTGCGTCTGCCCTTCTTGGGTTACTAGCACGTCGGGGTTTCTACCCTGAGTCCGCTCTGATCTCCCTAAGCCCTCCTGTGTGCGGGCTCCCCGCAGCCGCTTTGCTGCAGCTGCTATTGTGTACGTTTTAGTCTGTCTGTTGGCCCAGGGCTGTGCGAACACTGCTGACCTGTGCTACGCCATGCTGGCTTCCTTGGCTGGTGGTTCCAAAGGCCACTGCATTCTACAGAGTGAACCAGCTCATTAATATGAACTGCTCCTTTCATTGTTACCATTTTCATTACTTTCCTCGGTGGTGGTGGTTTTTTCTACTTTACTAAAACACTCAGGCTTTTCATTTCCAGTCTTTCTAACTTTTCACTATTTAAATATGTGTGTTATAAATTTAAATACATTTACATGTTACTGCTATGCACCAGGGAGCATAAAAAGCAAAGCCTGGGCCTCCCTGGTGGCAGAGGGCCTCAAGGCCGTCAAGCTAGCGCCACTGTGGCCTGAGTTTGATGCCCAGCCAGGGAGCTGACCCACGGCGCAGCAGACCTCTCCTGTCTCCCCGCTGCTCCCCTCAGCAGCGTATTTCAGTAGATCTGACTGTTCTGCTCCCCACTCTGTTTCTGGTGAATCCTCTCGTGTGCTCCCCCCAACCCCAGTTCTTATATGCACAAATAAAAAAATAAATCTTTAAGGTGGGGGGGGGGGGAGAAGTGTGACTAACCAAGTTCCACAGATTCAGATCTTAGGTTAGCAGTATGTTGCTCCCTCTCCCCACAGTAACTGCTGACTAGGTTCGACTGCTTCACTAATCATGAAAATAATTAACCCTGATGAACAGGAGTGGATGTGAGCGGGAAGAAGAGTCCACATATCACCCAAAGCACAGTCCAACAAGCCCGGGTTAACTCTACTCACTACTTCTGAAGGCAAATCAGGTGACCAACCGGTGTTCCTGCCTCAAGAGAGGCCTGCCGGGGCTGCAGGGGAAAGCAGAAGCCCTAGTAACCCCAAAGCACTGCCAGAGCCGGGGAGATAAGACCCCAGGGCTCTGTGTTGTCTCCCCTGCCCCTGGATAAACCAACCCAGGACTCTGTCAGTTTTCGTTTCCCCTGTATGTTTCAGTTTTGTCTGCAGGAGTGTTGTTACAGCAGCAGGAAATATTCTCAGAAGAGTGCGAATTACTGATTTCGTTGTAACATTCCCAGAATGATCAAGGATGGAGTTTGTAAGGAGCTGGGTCCTGCTGGCAGGACTGTAACCTAATTTAATCTCTCTGGAGGAGAATGTGGCCCTATGTAGCAAGGTCCAAAAAACACATACTCTTTGAAATGAACAGTCATTACACTCCTACAAATGTATCTTAAGGACATAAATGGCCAACACCCAAACATAAGGCAAAGCTATTAATCAGGAAGAAAAACATTAATAGTGAAAACAAAAACCAGGAAACTGGAAATAAATGTTCAGAAAGTGAGTTGGTTAATGAAATTATGGTGTTTCCATCAACAGTAACAATTAAGATACATGTTTACTGTCAAAGAGCACAGCTAAATTCATATGCCCAGGAGGATTTACTATGGACCAAAATGTTAACCAGTGGTGATCTCTTGGGGTTGGGGGTGGAATTGCTAGTGATTTTATCTTTTCTGTATATTTTCCCATGTCTTCAAGGAGAAAAATTACTAAAATTGCACCTATCAAGGTTTTAAATGCAGTTAACAGTGTTATCAAACAGGTAAGTGTATTTTCATTTATCCCCCCAGACATCGCAAGTATTTTTAAGAGACAGTAATCCAGCTTTTACGTTTTTTAAGTGCATACTGTGGCATTTTTAGAGATAAAGGGGCCAGAGATCTGTAACTCACTCTCAAATAGTTCAGGCAGGAAAAAAAACAGAGTATTCTATAAAGGAAGAATTACAAAGATAGTTAAAAGTAACATGATAAAATGTTCACATTTAGGAAATCTGGGTGAGGGAGGATATACAGGAATTCTTTATACTATTCTTGCAACTTTTTAGTTTTAAGTTAATTCAAACACAACAGTGTTAAAAAGAATCCATACCCAAACTTAATTTACAGTATTTTATGCAAATTTGTTTGCATGAGAAAGAGAGCAGCTGGGAATCAGAGCAATTTGAGATCTCTAGCCCACTGAGTCCACATAGACTGTTTAAGCTCGTATATAAATTACACCAAATTTCAGTTCAGGCACGACCAGAGTTCACCTGAGTTTGGGGGAGAAGCGACACATAAAACCATGCCCACCAGCGTGGCATCAGCACGCACCAGCCCAGTCACACAGGCAGAGCTAACCCCACCTGATCCAGAGAGCGCAGGGCCCCGTGCTCTCTGCAGCCTGGCCCAGGGCAGAGGAAGCTGCCGGAAAGCGGCTCGGCCCAGGCTCCTTCAGCAACCGACTTGATCCCATGAACTGAGGGAGGACGTTAGCCTGAACCCCGGAAAGGCCAAACTGTGCTCCCCAACACAGGTGCGAGCTGTGGGCAGAGGTCTACCAGGCTCCCAAGGCCTAACCAGAATGCAGCAGGCTGCTTCTTCCCGGAGAGACTGAGCTGATTCTGGGACACTGACCGTATAGTATAGAAGTTTCAACCTTGGGCCTTTTGCAACCTCCCCAGGGTCTGCCTCTGCCAGCTGTGGGGCGCGGAGGGGCACGCACTTGGGCTTCATCTCTCTAAGTCGCCAAGGAATCCTACTGTGAGTCAGGAATTTCTATCAAGAAATCTCTGCCCTCCTCTTATAAAAAACAAACACGGTCCCAGATTAAGTCTCCTGTCAGAGAACCCACTCTAGGCTCACCCGACGCCCAGCCGGGATGGGGCCATGAGCCCCCTCAGGGTCACTGTGCTGCAGCGCCCCAGCTGCCCCACACAAGTGGGGTGGGGGTGAAAAGCTGTTCTCATTTGCAAGGATGAAAAGAGTTAGAAATACAAAGTCAAAGCGGCTTTAAAGACTTGTGAAAGCTGTACCCACTTCTCTCTTTTGAAATGGAGAACCGCAAGGAGGATCAAAGGGTGTCAGGCGACTGCTGCTCTGAGGCCTCCTCCCCCCACCTGGCAGGAACCAAGCAGGTCTGCCTGTTTGAAGGGAACAAAGGCACAAGACTGTGCCATGGTCCCCTGGAACACCTTGAGAAGAAACGGCAGGAAAACAGGGCTGCTTACATTCTGCTACGAAGAAGGCAGCGCTGGAGGGAAAAGGCAGACTTGGAGGCAAAAAGCTCTTCCCCTTGTCTCTTTCTGCCACAAAAGCCTGGCACGGTGGCTCCACTAAGTTTGCAGAAGTCAGTGTAATAAAATGCTTAACCTTGGCTAAGTTCACCTCCTTAGCCATAAAAAATGGGGTGGGGGGCCGCGCGCGCAAAATTAAGCTTTCGGGAAATAAACCTAATCAAAGCCGACCAATAACAAAGGGCACCAGAAACATTTCTGACTGTATCACATCCCACAGGCTGGCTAAGAGCCCGGAATTTCCATTACAACTTTTCAAAGAGAGGGAGAGAGAGAGAGAGAGAGAAAAAATATTTCACAAAAGCATTTTCAAGGCCCCAACCCAGGATGCCCTGCTGTACAACCAAAATTTGTGAGAGGTCAGCCTTTCAGGGACTGAAAAACTCAGCATGTAGAAACCGGCAGGCCTTTGATATAGTAGGAGGGGGTCTTAAAAAGACTACTGTTTTGCACTGAAGTCTCAGAGCTTCACAGATCATTAAAGGTTTCTGAACCACAGAGAAAGGAGGGCAGAGTTAAGGAAATAAATCAAAAGTTCCTCTGGGACACACAAATGCCTACTTGGAACAGGCTTTCAGCACCAATATCCTCCACATTAAACAACAGGGAGGACTTTTCAAAATAAAAGCAGAAAAGAAATTCATTTTGTTATAAGCAATGCACTTTCTTTTTGGTTTAGAGGTTATGTGCGCCATAAAAAATGACTCCTGGGGGGCGTGCGAGGGGGAGGTGGCCAGGCTGGGGGCAGGGGGCGAAGGAAAACAAGTTAAGGGAACAAAAAGTCTCAGTTTGGGGGCATCCCAAAGAAGTCAAATGTCTTGCAATATTTTAGGGGGAGGCTGTGAGGCAGGGGGGATGGTGTTGGACAGGAATTCCTGTCCCAATTACTCCCTGCATTCATTCCTGTCTAAGAAATGAAATAATTTCCCAGAGTCACAGAGAATCTGCTTTTCTTGTGCACACACATGGCCAAAGACACGGAAATGGATGGGGCTGGCCCTAGCCCAGAGCAGGGAATTTCAGAGGACGCAGACACCCCGCAAAGCCAGCAGAGGGAGTCCAGCAACCCGGAACAGGAATCGGCCCAGGGAGACCTAAGAGTTCACCTCAGACTCCTGCTTATCCCAGACAAAGGCTGTGGAGCCATCAGCGACCTCCTGAGCTTGCCCTCCTGTCACCAGCTCACAGGCCAGGGGGCTACAGGGCGCCCAAGCACCCACACTGTGTGGAGAGTCACTGCCTGCAAAGTGGTGTTTGGGGCCCTCACCAGCAGCCAGCACTGACTGTAGCTTCCAGTCCAGGGCTCCAGGGAGTCTGGGCTGTTGGGGTGAGGGCGGCGGCGGCGGTGGCGGCACCCTCCCCCCCAGGCCGAGGTCAGTGTGAGTGCAGGAGGCAGCTAGGGGGCATCGTGGGGCCCAGGTCATGTGCGGACAAGGTTCCTGAGAAATGTCTGGGACTAGGGAGGCGACCCGTGAGGAATGAGTTCCACGGGGTGCGCCCCAAGGAGTCCCTGAGAATGGAGGGTGCAGAATGTGCGTGGAGAGTGGGGGACTGGCGAGAGCCCCGTGAACTGCCCCTCGGCACCTTCCAAGCCAGGGTGAGGCGGAGTCTCCTGCGGCGTCCAGGGATGTGTCCAGGGCAACGTGTGGGGCGTGGAGGATTCGAGTCCAGTGTCGCGAGAGGGTGCTGCAAACCTCCACAGTCGCACCGATGGGCTGAACTCACAGGTGCCCAGAACAGCAGGGCCGGCCACAGACACGCCACCTCGAGACCCTGGGCACTTCATGTCGCTTCAACACACCCTCACGTTCCCGACACCGCTCCTGCGTGACGCGTCTGCCCCACGGCCCACATCTCCCAGGACACGCAGTTCCCTCAGCCCTCCTCTGAGACCCGCGTCCCATCCCCACTGGCTGCCCACAGCACACATTCAGTGCACCCCAGGGCAGGGAGCCCCGCTCTTCCTGCCCACATCCTGTGGAGCCCGCAGAGCCCTTACAGGCGCTCTGGGCGGAGCGGTGTTAGCTACAAGCGCTAAGGTATCTAAACATCTGAAACAACTGACTTCTGGAAGAAATTTTGTAACAAGTTATTACACATATGCTTGGCTAGGCACTTAGCATTTGGAAAATTAGCAATCAGAGCACGGTACAGAGGAAAACCCCAGGCTTCGGTCTGAGACTGAGACGAACACCGGGCACGTCGCTCCGGCCGCCCGGGCTCATCCGGGGTGAGCAGCAACGACGCAGGGTGCGCCATGCTTGACGCGCTCACTCCCCCGGGGCATACGCACTCTCTCTGGCCCCAACTCTTTGCTCCTGAGTCACCCCTGAAGCTTACACAGTCCAGAGAGACGACTTTTTGGATGACTAAGTTCAGGGCAGAGGACACAGCAGACTGAGATATTGTTCTGCAGGCTTTGCTTTATTGAGCCCGCGCTCTACGTCCCGCGGGGCGGCTACAGAGCTTGCCACGCGTGCGCACTGATGGGGCCTACTTCCTTCAGCATTTAATCACTCCTCCACAAACTTCAGATTCTCCTTCAAAAACTCATACACCTCCTGACAACTTAAGGTCAGCCACTAATCTTGGCCAACGTCCCTGGCTAGTACATTCCCAAAAGAGAGCTTTGTGGGCTGGAGACCCAAGTTCTGGTCTTAGGAGGCGCGGGCCTAAATCAAGAATCACCAAATCGCAAAGGCACTGGCTGGGTCTATGCCGCTCCAGCCCTCCGAAACACACACGTCACCCTTACTCGCCCAACTCGTGAAAAACCCCACTTCTGCACAAGGGAGCAAAGACACAATCGCTATGGTTAACAATACATAAGCATCATAGGAAAACTTCCAGCTTCTGCTGCTGAGAACAGCCTCAGTGGTGGTTCACTCAGATGGCAAAGACACAGGATAAAAGTTCCAGAGACTTTTCAAGATAATAAAACGGCATATGACGGTGACTCATAACAAACTGAAAGGGGGGAAAATTCCATAAACAGTCACAGGAACCTTGTAAAGCTGCAGAGAGCTGGCAACAGAGAGCCCTCTGCACCTCCCTTGGCTCTCACCTTCAGCACACACTCACACGCACATGGGCATGTGCTTGGTGAGCATCTTGGAGCAAGCTACAGTGGGTTAATGGGTTACTCTAATGCTTAAGATAATTTATTCGTGACTTGCTCAATAAACCCGCTGAGAAAAATAAACATGGGTTCCAATCTTATAGATAATCTAAAACACAGAATCACTGAGTAAGTAGTTAATTTACTATTCATTATAAACAGAACAGGAAGTGAACCCCAACAATGAGCAGAATAAACCCTAAATCCTAGCCTACCTAATAATACCTTGGGACACAGGGGTTCAAGGACGTTTATCCACTATAGCCTGAGGCCTAGGAATTCCAGGTTTCAACTGGTCTTCAAATCACATCCAAGCAGATCACAAAAAACAATACAAATGATGAGGAAAACATTCCCTGAGAAACACTCAAGTTTTAATCTTTCAGGGCCAATAATTATGCCTATGGTTTCAATAATTTCTACCCATCATTCACACACGTGAACACACTGCACTTCTAACAAACACTGAGAGCCTATCAGCACTGAAGATGACGGCATCGGAGCGAGGTGCCAGCACTCCTCTCACACGTGCGCGCACGCACACGAGACCGGAAATGCCTGGGACTCGGGGAAGCACAATCCACACAAGGCCCTCGCACTCGGGGTAAAGGACTCGCACCTCTAGGACACAGCCACCAGGTGCCTCAGCTGGGAGCCATGAGGGCCAGCACCCTCTCATGTGCCTTGGAAACTCCATCCAGGGAGCACAGTCTTGGGGATCAAAGGCTCCCCGAAACAGTTCCCCGCTTTGCCAAGTGTCATCTCAAAGGGCAAACTGGGAACTCTGATGCCACAGTTTACCTGACTTAGAATAAGGATTTAACACACTTGGACAGAAGAAAGATTCATTATCTCCAATATACAAAACTGACAAGGAACATTACTATTTAAACTTAATTTAAAAATTAAACATCTCAGGGCCTCCCTGGTGGCACAGGAGTTAAAGTCTCAGCACTACCAAGCTATCGCGAGCCACTGCAGCCTGAGTTCAATCCCCGGCTGACTCACGGGGCGCAGCAGACCTCTCCTGCCTCGCCAACTGCTCCCCTCAACAGTGTATTTCAGTAGATCCAACTGTTCTGCTCCCCGCTCTGTGTCTGGTGAACACCCTTACACCCCACACCTCTGGCCTGCACTCCAGTTCCTGTATGCATAAATAAATCAAGCTTTAAAAAAATAAAAATAAAACCACTTCAAAAGCAAATTGTAGCTTAACGGAATTCTGGTATCCCAAGAAAGGTTTTCCTGCTTGCTCTCCCTTATTAATGGTTTTTGAATTACATGTGCAAGAAAAAGTTTGTGGGGCAGCAAGTGGTCTCCCCGGTGGAAAGCGGGTGTCAGTGACATCAAGGTGATGGGCAGCTTTTCTTTTCAAAGCAATACATTTAGGGCTCCCTGGTGGTGCAAGAGGTTAAGTCTCAGCACTATGAAGCTGTCTGCAGCCATTGATCCCCTCCCAGGGAGCTTCCCATACTGCACAGCAGACCTCTCCTGTGTCCCTGCCGCAACCATCAGCAGTGTGCTTCAGTCAATCTGCCTGTTCTGCTCCCCACTGTCTCTGGTGGATCCTCTCACCCCTGCCCCGGCCACACTTCTGGCCTGTACCCCAGCTCTCATATGCATAAATCAATCTTAAAAACAAAACAAAACAATATATTTAACGTCTACTCTAATTTCCCAAGCATTACTCAAGGGTATAACTTCAAATAAGATAAAATGAACCAATTATACAAAGACTGTGATTTCAGATACATTAAAAAACTTACATTTTAATTTTTTTAGTAGCAGATTAGATGTACTTTTTCCGCTACAGTGGGTTTGCAGCAAGTCTAGCTATGATGACGTCAACTGTGAGCTCCAGGTAAACACGCGGACTACACCCACAGCAGTCCCACCTTGCACATCTTTTTAAAGACCATTTCCTATCTTCCATGTGTTGTACTGACTAGTAAAATGGCAAGCCTATTGGGGCCTAAAAGCCATAAATGTCTCCGTTCTAAAAGTTCCCCGGTAACCAAGACCCAGCCAAGTCCCAGGAAAACAACCAATAAGTAGCTGATCCATGTAAATTGTGTCACAATCAGTGACATTGTGTCCATGTTTTCACATCAGCTGCAGTTTCTACAAGTGTAAGTAACACATTGGTATAATCATGTTACTCTGATGTCTCCCCAGTTCTAATACTAGAATAAGGCCAAGGACAGGCCTGAGACGTTTGCCCTGGAAACAACCAGCATCAAAGGCCCTTGGTTTTATAAAATCACCCAATTTCTCAAGACCTCCTTTTTCTCTCTACATCAGCACCAAACGTTTCTTACATGCAAATTTCGTAGCTGCTTCGTTTCCACCAGGGAAATCAGCCAATCTCTTGGATTACCCTGGTCAAAACCGAATCACTCCCAGTCCAATATGGGGAGTTTAGAGGATCAGAGGGAGTAGACTCAACTCCCTGTTCCTTTTCAGTGGAAACAAATCCCGTGTGCGAAGTAAGAATTGCATGGCTCCAGGAGGTGCTGCCAAAACGCAGCGCCTGCTCTACAAGCACGCCCTTCACGTAAGAGAAACCCAACCTCAGCATCACAGGAGGCCCTGGCGCATACACCTACCTGCCAGCATTGAGCACTTCTCTCCCTTCAGCTTAAGGGCACCAGTGAAATAAACCCTGAAAACAACTGTACTGAATGTGCACCTGACGTTACTAAGAGGTGACCCTTTCAAATAGCGAGGTTCATACTAGAACGTACACAGATCTAGCCTGATGCACAACTGCAGGCCACAGGCGGAGGAAGGACGGGAGTGTGTTACTGGAACACCAGGGGAAGGGCAGTGGGAAGCCATTCTACTACTGATAACGAAAATAGGCCCAGATGCTTTTCTACATACTTGAGGTACATCAGAATAATTTGAAAGACAAAATCAAGCCCCAAAAGTGAACAAATTTCTAGACTAAACAGAATAAAAACGTCATTGTTTCAAGAATGAATGTGACATTTCCAGGTTTAGGGCTTTGTAGGTGTCACCTTGTGAATCCCCCAGAGCGTTTTTGTCATTAAAACGTGGAATCCTGTTCAAGAGGCTCGGCCAGAGTGAGAGGCAGAGGAGTTCACGGGTCCAGTGAGGTCTGAGGGCCTGCCCCAGGGAGGGCTCTGCTGCAGCACCAGGCCCAGCAGCACCCTCTGCAGCTAGCTCTGTGTCCTCCCAGACATCAAACCCTTGAGGGGGCCGCACTTTGTTACATAACATTAGACTAAGCATTAATGAGGCCAGAAAACTGCTTACCTACGGTTGTAACCTGACATTAAATAAAACTGTGCTGGAAGCCCATTCCACACGCTAGTCATTTTACCCTCTTAATGTTAACAGGTCCTTGATTACTGGGTCTCAAAGCTTTTTCTCAACAGTGGCAGTTACTCTTTGCTGGGGAAGTTACTCTTGCTATGCAAGAGACTTTTTGCCTGCAGGAACAAGTAATTAATATTCAGTTGTTAGGGACATATTTAATAGAATTCATTCCCAGAAATGCCACTGAGGTGGCTGATTCTCGTATTTTTCTTCAAATTAAAATTTTACATCTTACCCCACCACCCCAAAATTAAAGAAAACCCAACAAAACGCCTAAACTCTTCCCTGGGCTCTTGGCACCATTAAAAAAAAAACAACCTATTTTCAATCGAGAAAAAAATCAAGATAAAAGGCTGTTTTCCATTTCCATAAATCACTCTCAACTCCCCATTTTCTGTCTTCTTACAAGATGGAGTTATTACAAGAACCTCCTTTCTGGTCTCTATCTTGTTCATGTCGCTCAGCTCAGAGGCTCACTTCTCTTCTGAAAAGCTTACAATGGCCTCCCCACAGCACTCATGGAGCAAAGGCCAGTCTCCCAAGGTCCATCTCTCTCCAAGCCATAATCCTGGCCCGCGACCGATGGCACCGGCTCACAGCCCTTCTCTCCAACCACACTCACATACTTGCTGGGCACGTTTTGCAATTTCCTGTCTCCGTATTTTTGATCATGTGTTTCCTGCGGGTGGAAAGTCGCTGGCTTCCCTCTCCCAAGCTCAGTCTATCAAAACCCGCCTCGTTCCTTCAGAGCTCAGTCGAACACCACGGGCTCCGTCAGCCTTCCAGAAGCTCCTGGTCTCTGCATTCACTTGGTAGGCCTTGAATACCAACAGGCCCCTTAGCAGCGACTGCCAAACACTCAGGCACGCTGAAGGGACAGCTTCCCCAGCGGAACACCACTCCTTGTCGGGCATGGGCAGAGGGCACCCTGTTTTTGCACACCTCCCAGACTTGACATTGCTCACTGAATGCACACAATCTTGAAAAAGCAAACCAAACAGAATGTTCAGTTCTGAAAATGGCAGCGCGTGAAGGTGAGTTTCTAGTAAATAGTATATGCATAGACAACTGGGTTCACAAGCCACAGAGTGCAACCTCTCTGGGGTCAGAAGCCAAAATCACAGCTTTAGAGATGAGACAGACCAGACTCCTGCATGTACGCCGTCCCCCTCCCTGCTGAGCTAACGCCTCCAGAGGACCTCTGCTCTCCACCAAGTGGGGGAAGATCAAGCTGCACCCCCCATGTTAGCTGCCCGAGACAGGTCACTGAGGACAGGCTGTGTGTGGTCCGAGGCCAGCGGCGTGGGCCTGAGCGAGAGTGGGCAGAGCGACACAGAGGCCTGTCCGGACCCAAGGGACAAAACAGCCCGTGTCAGACAAGGCAAGTCTTTGGTTCAGACAACACAGACTGTGCTCAGCGTGAGACGTGCCACCGCCACGAAGGCATCGTCTCAGGATGCTGCGGAAAACCACAGTGTGTACAAAAATCAAGTGCAAGATCACTTTCGGAGCAGCCATGACTTCATGTTATTCACAAGGGTTCCCTTCTTGGTAATGAGGCTCAACTTTTTCAATCACCTATTTTGGGGCGCATTACCATGACTCAATGAGCCGTGACCGAGCGGCAGTGCGCAATGCAGAACCTAAGAGGCCTGGTTGCCCCTCTTCTTGGCAGCTCAGCTCAGGGCACTTGCTGTGATTTACGAATGTGCCCACCACAGACTGCTGTGGTTCAGGTCAACAGCGCCCTGAGAGGAGAGGAACACAGCAAGGGGGACCTGAGAGCTCAGCAAAGATTCTTTGCCGTATTTTACTACTGACTATGCCTCTTACAATCAAACTGAGAGGAGAACAGGGAGATGGTGAACTGCAAGGCCGCACAAACGTGGGTGGCTGCACGATCACATCACTTACAACATCTGAAGTGCAGCCACTCCTCGGGGAGCATGAGGCTAACACACAGCACCCCTCAAGTAAACCTCTATAAACAGTTGGTTTTCCACAGTCACAGCCACTACCCTCGCTTCAGTAGGCAGCAGTGTTCAGAAGAAAGCTGGCTCCTGTGTCCTAAATCCCCCAGAGCAAGAGAGCTAGGGAGCCTGTCTGTACGGCGTTTCCAGCAACCTTGGCCTACAGGGCCGAGCCGAAACAACTGGAAGGAATGGAGCCGCCTCACTGGAGCGCTGAGGTAGGAAATACATCTTTTCTTAAGGTCTTCGGCCACCCCTAGTTTTTCAATTAAAGGGGCTTTTGGAAATACAGATTAAGGACAAATAGGAACTTCTTTTTATATAGGTTCAATATATTTACAAATGAAAAATAATCCTGTATTTTTTATATCATTTACTATCTTATGTAGTATGGGAGTAGATGGGAATAATTGCTTTCAGCATTTCATGTTAATTCTCAGACCAATCTTAGGGACACGGAGGATCGTCCCACTTGTAATCTGCCTGAGGTCCCACAGCAAATGAACTGGCAGGAGGCAAGAACCCCTACTTTGCTCTCAGGCAGTGACAGCCCAACACGTGCAAACAATTTATAGAGACAGGGGCACCCAGCAGATGCAAAAGGAAGTAACCCCCTTTCAGAGACAAGTTTCTAGTCTTGTCAGGAGTAGACCGGAACTCCCCAAGGGAAAACTCAAGCAGACTGCAGGGTGAAGAGAGATGGCCCAGACCACAGTGACTGGCAGGCCAGGAATAGAACAGACTGCTGACCCTCGCGGCCACGCGACCCGGGTGTTCTTTTGGATGCTGGCTCCCTTCTGAAGTTTCAAGTCAGTTGAGAATAGCAAAGAAATGAGTTAATAATGCGCGAAAATAGAAGACAATATGGGAAAGGGATATATGTTATTTAAAAAAGGGGGGTGGGGGAGGCAGGACTCCACTGAGTTTTTTGCCAAGGATGATTTGACCCAACAACACAGGTACCTCCCAATTTCCTCATCTTCCACAGCAATAATGAAAAATAACCTTTGGCCTCCCTCCCCACGAGCTCTGGATGACTAGCTTGGCTATGTTGATAAACAAGGAAAACAGAAGTTGGGTGCTGCCCCTGGCTGACTGGGATGCTTACAGGTTGCCTCTAGTGCCAACCCCAACTCCCTGTAAAGACAGCAGGACACTGGAAAGGTCTGGCCGATGTCCGCCAGGACAAACCTCCAGTGCTGCCGACACTTCCCCTAGTTCCAATGACCACGAGTAGAGAAGGGACGCAGGAATGAGGGGCCGGACAACGTCCAGAAAATCAGATCAAAGGCAGGTTTACTGAGACCTTCTCTAGGGCAGACATCAGTAAGAACAAGTAACAAGCAAGGACAGGAAGAAAGAGGAGACCCTTCCCCAGGGCAAAAGTGATTCACAGCTGTTTCTACCAGGGAGATAAAATGCTGGATAAATCAGAACTTCCAAATGCTTGACAGCAGATTTTAAATTCAAGCCTTAATCATGTTTTTACAGTTATTTTTTAAAACATAAAGACAAAATAATTGTTGAGCAATTTCTTGTATCAGATTCCTCATGGATTGCATCTTCTGGAAGGTGACACTGAGTTGTGAGATTATAATCTGCCTATCACAACAGGTCACACCTGCTCACTGCTCTTTTATTTATTTACTCCAGTTTGGCCAAACCAAAATTCCATTTTAGCCTTTTTTAAAAAAGATTTATTTATTTATGCATACAAACTGGGGTCCAGGCCAGAGGCGTCAGGTGGCAAGAGGGTTCACCAGAGACAGCGTGGGGAGCAGAACAGGAAGATCGACGGAAACACACTGCTGAGCGGAGCAGCGGGCAAGGCCAGAGAAGTCTGCAGCACCATGTGGGAATCTCCCCGGCCAGGTGTCGAAGTCGTGTCGCTGCTGCCCACAGCTCCACAGCGCGGCACTTAACTGCTGTGCCACCACGGAGGCCCTCCATTTTGGTTTTTAAAGTAGTCATCAAACTACAAATAAGTGAAATCCCCAGAAAATTCTGAAGTATTTATTTCTTTTCACTGTGCCACATTAGATACCTCTTTCCCATCTGTTCCTGAGAGAGCAATAGATTCTATATTATAGACTACATATTTTAGTTTAATCTCTATAAACAGTTCTCTCTCTTTTTTTTTTTTAACTATTCCCCAAAGACCATCAATTTATGTCAGGTTAAACATGAAACCTCAGCACCCTCCTCAGGCTACTACTGAGAGAAAGTATTCAGAAACTTCATTTAAAAAGAATCAAAATTAAATAAGAGGAAATCAATGAACACACAACCAGAAAAACAAAAACCAAATGAAACCAAAACAATTTACTGCTTTTATAATGGATATTTTTCATCAATGCCCTCTTCCCCAGGGAGAACACAAGCAGTTCAAAGTCTAGGCAGATTAAGTACTCAAAAGCACTTCCTGTTACTGGGCTTAGCCTCAAACACAGTGGGAAGTGGCTGGTCCTGTACCACCCCACCCCCAGTCTTGCCCATCCCTTGTCCCAGTCAAGAAAGCACCCCCCACCCCCTCCTAAAACACCACCTGTAGGAAATCATAGGTAAATGAAACGGAATCAGTTGCTGGCAGTTCTCTTTACATAACTTCACTCTGGCTTCCTCAGCAAACCCTCTCATCCCAGGTTGATCACCATACTCATCACATGTGACTCTCGGTCTTGTGAAACATTAGGAAATATTAAAAGCTTCGTTTAAGCAATTTATAGAAATCTTTGTGTATCTGTCCAGTGAAAAGTGCAAACTTCTAGGTCTGAAAATTAAAGACTCAAAACTACCCTTGAAAACATAACATTAGATAAAGTCCTAACAGAATTTAAAATATGGTGAGTTACAAATCACTTAATTTTACACTGACAACTCTTGTCAATAATTTGACCTAAACCATAGACGACATGTCAGTCACTGTATTTAAAATTCGACATGAAGACGTCAAAGAGATCTCTTCCTCGCCGCCTACCCCCGCCGAAACAAAACCCAGGTTTCCTGTTCTTCCAACAGAAGTTCGTTTTCTTCCAGGGGATAAGCAAAATAACCTGTCACTTTACTAAAATCAGGAGCTGAAAAGTCCAAGTGAAGGAGTCACATGCGAAGACTCCCAGAGGCCAGCGCAAGTCTGCACAGCGCAGGGTTGAAGGAAACCATTTCATAAGATCAAGCGCGGAGAAGCAGCGGGAGCAGAGAGGAAAAAAACCAAGTTACATAAAGTCCAATTGTACTCACTGTTTCCTTATTGGGAAGCAGCTCTTTTCTGATTCTGAAGAAGTTCTTGCCGTACTGCCTGAGCCCTTTAACGAAGCGTTTCTGTGATTAAAAGAAACAAATGGGATGTTAAAAACAAAAAACAAACAGGATGTCAGCAAAGCAAAGATCTCAGCAATCAGCAGAATAACCAGCACCAGAAACTCTGCTAGGGAATGCTGCTGGGCTGGGGAGGGTGCCAGCAGCACAGCTGGGAGCCACGGGCCAGGCCTGGACCCCAGCATTCCTCGGACCCCAGTCCCACCCGGCACACAGGGCAGAACGTCGGGGGAAGGACACAGCTGTCTGAGGCCAGGAAGCAGTCGGTGCCTCCCGCGCCACCAGACACCTCCGCGCTGGTCCACGGCGGTGCAGACAACACAAATGCTCCAGAACCGCACCAGCTGCTGGGCCCCTGGGCGGCAGCTTCCCGGTATCCGGGCGTCGGGCCGAAACCCGGGGACCTCTCTCCAGAAGGGCACCCTAGAGGGTTAACAGGCCGATTCTCCAGGAAGGCTCTGATCCGCGGGGGCCCACTGGGAGCCCGGGAGAGCCTGCCCCGCCATCTCCACGCCACCAAATAAAGCAGTGCCGGCACCCCTGCCCTTCCTTCTTCCGACGCCCTCAGACCCTCCACCCACTTCCTCAGCGGCCGCAGGCTGGCCCCGAACCCAGCCTGGAGACTTTCACTTCGTCCCGTCCCTCCGGGGCCGCCCCACTGCCCTTGCGGGGGCGGCTCCGGTTCCGAGCCCCGTCCCACCTCGGGGCTCCGAGCCCGGGCCCGCGCCGCGACCCCGCGCCACTTCCCGGCCGGGCGGGCGGCGGCAGCCACAGGTACGCGGGGCGGGCAGGAGCCGGGCGCGAGAGGCCGAGCCTGTCACCGGGCTCCGGCTCCACAAAGCGCAGGGCGGCGGCGGCCGGGGCGGCTCTGCGTGTGACCGCGGCGGGGCCGCGCGGCGCGGGGCGCGGGGGGCGCGGGGCTGGGGCCGCCGCTGCCGCCGCCACCAGGGGAGGAGGCTGGAGCGCGGCGCGCAGAGCCCGGCGCGGCCGCGGGCGGCTGCAAAAGGCGGCCTGGATCTCGCCGCGCGGCCCGCCGGGCCCGATCCGGCCCCCACCGGGTGCAGCGCCCGGGCCGCGCCAGACCCGCCGGGCCGGCGCGGCGCCCTCCGGCCCAGCACAAACTTGCTCCCTACCGCGGCGGCGGGCGCGAGCCGAGGGCGAGCGCGGGGCCTGGGCCGAGCTGGCACTCGCGGCCCCCGCCAGGCCGCCCCTCCGTCTCCAGTCCAGCCTCCGTGCGGGCACGGTCAGCAGCGCGAAGGCCACACTCCCACCGCCCCCGTGTCGGGGCTGCGAAATGGGGGCCTTGTCCGGACGACCCCCGCGGCCCCTTCCGGCCCGGGATTGTGGGCGGCCGCTCCCCTTGGCCCAGGCATTAGCTGCACCTCGCAGGGCGCCGTTTCCCAACTAAATCACCGCGGAAGCTGCCCAGCCAATAAATCACCTGCCCACCGGGGAGAGTCCCTCCCACTCCCCGTGCTGAGACCGGCAGGGCCAATTCAGGGAAGACTCAGACTTGGCCTGCGAGGCCGATGCGCG
Source organism: Scalopus aquaticus (assembly GCA_004024925.1). Lineage (NCBI taxonomy): Eukaryota > Metazoa > Chordata > Mammalia > Eulipotyphla > Talpidae > Scalopus > Scalopus aquaticus. The sequence goes on along the minus strand of PVIJ01001454.1, from coordinate 159,173 downwards.
GCCTCCTCCTCCATTCCTGGAGGCTCTGCGCGTGTAGATTTCACCCCTTTCTGCGATGTGACTCATCACTGTCAGTTTTCAAAATAATCCCCAGTTCAAGGGAAAACTCTGTCAGGGCGCAAGAAAGCAGCAAGCTCTCCCAGTCAAGGAGTGACCTTTGCTACTTAACCAAAGAGAGGCTCCCAGGAGCCACATGAGCTGCGGGCTGTGTGCCTGGAGTCTCAGCAGGGGGCATGGCGAGGAGCAGGACTGCCCTGCCCTCCTGGCCAGCAACAGCCAAACATGCCCCTCTCAGGGCCTGTAGGAAAAGCTGTAAAGAAACAAAGGGCGGAGGGTGGGGCAGGGAGAAGGAAGCCACTAGCTTGGCCAGAGTCTCAGGGGAAGCTGAGGAGGAAGAGCAGGAGCCTGCCAGGTGGGCTCCAGCAAGGCTTCAAGGCCAGGAGTGAGCCAGGAAGGGAATGGAGGGCATTCTGGGAACTGCAAGGATGACAGGGTGTGCAGAAGGGAGCGCCAGCAGGTAAGACTGAAAAGTCGGGAGAAGATCAAGCTCTAGAGCACGTCTGAGGCCAGGCTCAAGAGTTACTGGCCTGAAGAAGTTCATGTTTGAGTGTCCTGTGTAAAGACTAGATAAGGATGGGCCCCGTGGCAAAGTGCCTTAGGACGTGGGTAGGGCAGACTGGCAGTGATGCAGAGACCAGCTGAGGAGGCTGGAGAGACAGCTCAGGGGTGGCACTTGGAGGAGCTGCACTTTGGGGACACTCGAGCTCAGCATTAGCACCCATGCTTCGTAACTTTTTTTAAAGATATATTTATGCATACAAGCCGGGGTACAGGCCAGAGGTGCAGGGGGGTGAGAGGATTCCCCAGAGACAGAGTGAGGGGCAGAACAGGTGGACTGACTGAAACACACTGCTGAGGGGAGCAGTGGTCCAGACAGGACAGGTCTGCTGCGCCACGGGGGAAGCTCCCTGGCCGGGGATGGAACTCATGCTGCAGTGGCTGCAGATAGCTTCAGAGTGCTGAGACTTAACCAGCTGAGCTACCAGGGAGGCCCCAAGCTTATTAACTCTAACAATTTGTGGTCCGCTCACGTATTAGTACGTGTTTTTGTCACTGGTATCAGGTGGCCGCTCGTGTATTAATACGTGTTCATCTAGTCTCCGGTTTCTCATGCCACGATGGATTTATTTGGGACTATTAGGAGCTATTTGTTTGACCGTATTCAGTTTAGAAGCTTTACACATTGTTTTGGTGAAAGTGTAAGGTGTTTTATAAGCGATATTACAGTTTTTTCAATATCCAGTAGTTCAGGAGGTGTGTGTGTTTTATTGAAAGCTTCTACCATTCATGCGGTGGCACAGAAAATGGCCGGCCCCAAGGGCTGGTAAATTTAAAGGGCACCGGCACACAGAGTGTTAAGAACTTAAGAATTTGCCAAGACTTAGCAAGGGAGGAATTAAGAAGAAAAACACGTCATCATAGACCTTTACTGATTCATTTTAATAGGTTAGATAAATGTGTGAGGTCAGCACCAAACAACCCAGGCTGCATTTAGCCAAGCACCAAGCGGGTGAAATGCAGCACTGGAGCCGACCCCGAGTGCTGGAGCATTCCCACCTAGGCAGGGAGACCCCTGAGCCTGCAGGAGGGACAGCACCTGAAGGGGCCCGGTTGGGAAGGCCTCCAGGAAAGGCATGGGGAGCCTGGGTTACAGGAGAGGTGGGAGATGTGGCATGCATCAGATGGTGAAGGCCAGGACCAGGCAGCCTGAACTTGGGCCTGATGCCAAAGGACACAGGACAGGCTCACTAGGAGGCGCTGATATCACCAGGCAGCATGTGAGGAAGCCTGAGTGGGGGGCATTAGAGCAGGGTGGAGAACTGGGACAGTTCAGGTCCTTGCCAGTGACTTCTTGTGACGCGACCTTCTGTACATTATCCAGTCCAGAACCAGTTACAAGTGCCTCTATGCCAGGAGCCCCGCAGATATCAACTCAAAATCTTCACAGCCTCGAATGTCTATATTATTCAGACAAGGTGGCTGAGGTACAAGCGGTCAAGTAAACAGGCCCAGTTACCCAACTTCCTGCTAAGGCTGAATTCAAACCCAGGCGCCGAATTCCACACCCGCACTGCCACACCGGGCAACTGGCGCCACGAGTCCTCACAAGTCACCGCGCTTCGGTCATGGCACCTTATGTGTCTGTCTCTTCTGCTGGCCACCAGCTAGCCACCAAGTACTCAGTATTCCTCCGTTAGATTCCAATGTCCTCCTTTCCTGCCCATTCCAGCGCTAGTCCCCAGGCAAGCCCTGTCCCTCCCTCCTCCTAGGTACCCTCTTAATCCATCTTCACAACTGTCATTTACATGCTTCTGTCAAGGAATTTCTCAGATCCAGTTCCGCCGAGCCCCTGCCCCCACCTAGTAACAGCGCCCTTCAGCTAGGGGCACGCAGCTCTGAATTCAAGGCCCTCCCAGAACCCGTGCCTGCCTACCTTTCCCAGCCTGTTGCCCATAAATGCCCACTGGCTCACATTGTGGCCCTTGTCTGGACTCTGGGATATCTTTCCTCCTCGTCTCTACAGCCTGCCTTATCTTCCAGTTTACCTTAAACCACATTAACGTCCCTCCCACTTCAAAGGGAAACTTCCCTGACTATCCTCTCCCGCGGATTTGGCCGTTATTTATTTGTGCAAGGCCTTAGCTGCCCGGAGTCCATCAGCGCTGAAGCAGGAACTGTATTTTAGAGCCTCTGTCTCGCTACAGCCCCCGGCAGCTGGTGTGGCCTCGTCTCTGACCTGTATGTGAGACAAGGTCACGAGGTGACACGGGCCTGGGAAGGGTGGTGGGGGGAGGCTGCAAAGCTAGTGAATGTGGATGCCGCACAGGGCTCTAGCGCACCGCACTCCCTGAGGGTGCGCTCCTGGCGGCCTCTAATGGCCCTGCAGCTTGACCGCCACACCACACAGGCTCTAAGTCGCCTCCAAGATTCTCAGTACTGCAGCGAATGCCCATGGGCACAGCCACTGGGCACACCGACATTTAACGGCAGGCAGAGCAGGGCTCCGACACCTGGTGGTGAGCACTGCCCACGAGCATCGGTGATGCTGATACGGAGAGCAAAGCACCACTGGCCTCACTGGGGGGGCGGGGGAGGAAGTAAAAGCTTCATGTGGCCTCTACTGTTACTTCTCTATGGAAAGCCACAAGGCCTCAAAACTGGCAAAACATCTGCTTCTCGGAGGCCAGCCTTTACCTTGTGGTTTACCAGAAATGCAGAGGAGCTTTAAAATGAAACAAAGCCAAACCTGTGCGTGCCGCGCAGCAGATGATTAGAAGAGGTCGGTGGGTTAAATGCGCCCTCTTTCTCTCTTGATTCCTTTCCCTTCAAAGGAAGACCTTCAAGGTTTTAAGACTTCAATAATTAACACTACCAACTTGCAGACAGTACTACTGATAGACAAGCCTCCAAATGGAAGTTCACAGACACAGTCTGTTTATCTGCAGTCTTCCAGTCATCAAGCTAAAATTCGGCATTGGCAGTGCTGAAGTAATGAGCTGTTTCTGCGTGCCTCTGCAGTTCTGTCCCCGATGGCAGAAAGTTATTGGAATGCCAGGATGCCTTGTGAAAGAAGAGAAAGACCGTGCCCCCTTAATGCCAGTGTTGAGGACACCATTCCTGGGGCTCACCCTTCTCCCTCCAGGGCCTTTATGCTCCTGGAACTTGCAGGCCAGCCACGCAGGGGTCTCTGAGCTGGGGGGCTAGAGGTGCTGGCCCTCACCTCTCTGGTGCTATTTCCAGTCAGCCTGACTGGGTGTCACGGGGGCCTGGCCGGGTCCTCTTCTGTTTAGGAATCTCCACGACCAAGTGAGATCTAAGCACAAATTTACGGCAGAGCTTGTGCCTGGTTTGTGATTGTGCTCCAGCTGGTATATTGTTCATTGACATTTATTTTGACCAAAATTGTGTAAAAACCTAGGACACACATACAGCAGGTTGACTTGGATCATTTCTACACTGTAACACAACTGCCCTTGTGGAGATAATTAGCACCTCTATCGCATTACATGATTATATAATCATAATCACGTTTTTGGACAACTTGCCACAGTTGCCCACTGTTGGCCGGACCCTCCTGGCCCCTGCAAACTCCTAGCATGGAACAGCTAACTCTGGCCGGAAGAGCTGGCTACCTACCTAGATGCAGCTCTCCGGCAAACCCAGTATGAGTCTGCAGGACTCGACTTCTCGTTTTTCAGATAAGGGGAAGAATAAGTGATTTAAACCCAGAAGTCCTAGATCCTGCCTGCTCCTCCGTCCCATAAAGGCAATTCTGACATGCTGTTTAGACCAAGATGCTTTCAAAATGGGAGACACTTATAGGAATAAACACAACTGGGTCAAAATACAGTTAACATTCTCTCATGATAAAATGTGCCAGAGTTCCTCACGCTGCTTCTGTCTCAGCAGAGCAGCAAAGCAGGAAGAGAGGGGCTAAGAGACAAGTCCCCGTTAACCCCTGACTGAGAGCTTTCAAAATTAACTCCCTCTGGTGAATTCTAACTAGTGTATCGCAGTCAGAAGCGCACCAGGACTTCTGAAAAGTGACTTCTACTCAGCCCTCTTACATAACTGTTTGGAAAACACTGTAGGTATTAAAATGATTCCCACTGTGAAAATGGCTCCTTCTGTTCTACCCTGTTTTCTGAGCAAAATTTTATGTTAATAACTTACTGGTTCTCAGGGGACTAAAGAGCAGGCAGATCTGCAAGTAAGCAAACCACAGTTCCCCACAATTGAGATACAAAGTGAAGCACATAAACCAGGCAGGAACAGCAGGGCTCTGTCCTCCCTCTCCTGAAGGCCTAGGGGTTAGAAGATGGAAGCAGGCTCTGAATGTGGGCAAAGTGACAACAGAGAACAGTGTCCAGGCATAAGCACTGAACCCCTCCCCACCCTAGGCCTGACCCTCAGCAGTGGCCCCTGCTGACAGGCGTGGAGAGCGGCTGCAGTCACCCAAGGAGCAAACACTGTTTGTTACACATTCTCATCAACCCACATTCAAAACACACTCCCGCTGCAGGCAGACTACAGGCGCCGCTTTGAAAACTAACATTTGGTCTTCAGTATCCAACACATCAGTGTGAGTGTGACCCAAGCAAGGCACCAGTCTCAGTAACTGAAGCCAGCACCAATCCATCTGGGAGGAGCCGTGCCCACAAGGCGCAGTGGGCACTTCTGGCTCACGCACCTGGAGTTCTGACTCTGCACTTACTGGAGTATTCCAGGACAACTAGTTAGTTAAGTTTCATTCAGCTAGTTAAAAGTTTAAAAATAGCAAACAGGATATCAACTTATTCACCTTTTTACTGATGATTCTCAAATGAATCGTTTTCTCTCGTTCAGGCTTGGATCTCCGCCGTCTATTCTGAGTAACATCTCCCACAGACTCAGGAGACAACCTCCACAGGGATACTGAGGAGGTCCAGACCACGCCCCTCTCCAGGCCCCTGCTCAGGAATCCAGACAACAGAGCAAAGTGTCTCAGTCTGAGTTCCCCAGGCCTCTGAGTAGCAGCACTGGTGGAAGGCAGAGCACGAGTGTGCCAGCTGTCACAGCACACTTCCCAGGGAGGTGACCCTGGGCCCACTTTCCAGATGAAGAAGGTAAGGTTCAGGTGAAAGAAATATCCTGACCTGCTCTGTCGCTCATCAGGAAGCGTTGAGAAGTAATGAGATTTCAAAACAGGATTAATTGCTTAGAATCGCGGTATAGAAATAAAGGGCAGCATACTTTTTCAAACAGCTCTCTAAAAAAAAAAAAGTTCACAGATACATGTACACACTTGCTCTTTGAAGCAAAAGCAGGTGTCAGAGATGGTATGTCCATGTTAAAAATTTCTCCACAAACAACTTGGCCTAGTGCTCAGCTCGGCCACAACGTTCACCCCATCGCTTTCCAGACAACTAGACATCTCTCTGGACTTCCGAATGTCCCGCAAGCCTCTGGGCCCCACCACTGTGATGTCTCAACAGTGATGCATCCTGTTCACCCCCCGGAGCCTCAGCAAGGCAGGATCAGACCAGAGGATGCGAAACTCTTTCCAAAAAGAGACCCCCGTTGAAGCATACTTTACCAACTGCCTTACCTGGGAATTCCGTTAATACCTCAAATATTAAATAAATCCGAACTTTAGCTCAAGAGGCTCGCTTCCCAAGCAGGTCCCAAAAGACTGAAGGGTACTTAGAGCAAAAGCCCAAATCCACGCTGCACACTTCCGCGTCTTCTAGGATCCAACGCAGCAGCTGGTCACTGTCATGGAGGAGTGACAGCGCCCTCTGACCTGGTTCCGCTCCTCCCTGCTCCCCGGGAAGCTGAGGAATCTGAAGTGAGTGCCAGGGAGGGCCTGGCCAGTGAGATCTGACCCTCATCCTGCTGATGCTCGGCCCGTCCCAGCAAGGGGTGGCTCCAGGTTCCAACCGCCGCCCCACTCACCTCACCCTGGTGGCACCTCAGCTCACAAGCTCAGCTAGGGGTATGCAGCCCGGGGGGGCATGGATGCCCTCAGGCCCTGCCCACGGGGATGTCACTGTGCAATCTGAGAGTCTGCATTGCAAGTTCCTGGGACTCTAGGCTCTTGCAAACACTCCTTTACAGACAGGGATCACACATTATTTAAACATGCATGCCCACCGAGGCTGTCTATTTGTAAGAGACTATTTCCGTCCCACCCACATGCTGCTCCTACGCGTGCTCAAGACGCTGCTCCACGAGCAGTGGTGGGTCCCTGTGCCGCCCCCAAGCCTGGGTGGACTTTTACAACTGTCTTGACCAACTGAATGTGACAGAAGTGACACCCAGTAACCCCTAAGGCTGGGACATAAAAAGCAACACAGCCAGTGCTCGGCGCTCCCTCTGGCCTCGTGCCTGCGGAGCCCTGAGTCACCATATTAAGAAGTCTGTGCTGAAGCCGCCGTGCTGGGAAGACCAGGACAGAGCCACCGGAGGAGCCGCAGTGGTCCCAGCCTGGCCCACCAGTCTCTCCACCCGGGCTGTAAGTGAAGGTGCCTTCACGACGGCCCCGCCCCCACCACCCGCCTACAACCTTAGAAAGACCAGCAAGCCCAAACTGCACAGTGGAACTGCTCACTCCTCAATTCTCATCCCACAGAAAACTGTGAGCGATGGCAAAGGGTCACTGTCTTAAGTTGGGGTCATTTTTATTGTCGGGGGTAATTTGCTAGGTAGCAATAGGAAAATGATACAAGATCTGCTGCTATAACAACCAGGATAACTTTAACTTCGATGTCAGTCAACTATTAATTTGCATCTCCAACAACCACCTGATTAGGCGTCTTCAGACAACACACGAGCTGTCGCTCACTTCCTATAAACTCTCCCTGCTTCACTCTGACAGAACGCTCTTATCACCACATGATGTGACGTGACATGTTAACTGAGATGACGCTGAATACACAGGGCACTGTCCAGTACGCATGGCGGCACCAGAGCAGCACTCGCCAAGAGCGACTACCTGAATGACAGGGAGCTCTGTGGTGGCAGCGACTGGCCTGGTCTTCCCTGCCAGGAAGACCAGCACTACTCCCTTCACTACTTCCCACACAGCTGAGCCTTGCCAGCTGCCCTCCAGCTTAATGCAAATGTTTCCTGACGTGTTCACTGTTACATTTCTGATTCTCTAATTATGACCTACAAAATACCAACTTTCCTGCTCAAACACACAAGTCCCAATAGAGAATACATGATGCCAGCTCAGCACCCAGGAGCGAGGCTGACGATTTCCTTCCTCACACCCCTGTGTCCCAGTAAACCCTTTCCAGGTGGCATCAAATGTCAAATAAAAATTACTCCTACTGTAAAAACGACACGCCTACTGGGAAAATGACCTCACTCTGGATGGCTGATCCAGTCAGCTGTGCCCACTAGCTAAGGCCACTGAGCCACCCTCCGTGTCTCTGTCGGGGCCTGTCTGAGTCGACTCGGGCACGCGCAGCGATCGTGAGCCTAAGGAAGCACTCTGAGCGGCGACGCACTTCCCAGTCACACGCGGACCGGCTAGTGAAGCAGCAGCACCAGCAGATGCAGAAATACCGCCCGCGACTGCCTCCTGCGATGCCGGCTGCCCAGCCGCACCCGAATTAAAAAGAACACGATGCCAAGAAGAGAACCCAAGTGGCAGGAGAGGCACCTCCTCTCCCTGGGAAGTCAACGTGGGGTCCACTGCAAAGTCTTTGTAAAGGATTCGCAAATAAGTCATTTAAAAGTTCACCTGCTTTGACAAAGTACATCTCAGGAGAGGAGAAAAGAGAAATATCACTGGAACAGAAACGTGGCTTGTCTGTAAGTCACAGGGACAAAGGAGAAGCCCTGTGAGGAGGCCTTCGTGAAAGCCGGGCCGGCCGCTGGCCAGCGCTTCCCAACAGAAACAGCCCGAGCCCCGCCGCCGCGGTCATTCTCTGGCAGCCGTATTTCAAAATTAAGTGTCATTTTATCGGATTTGCCCAAGTAATCTCATTTCAGTGTGTCATCAACATGTTCTTAGTGAAACATTTTACCTCTTCCCGTGGCTCAGTGTGAGAAATTCAGGGTGTATACTGCACGGACAGCCATCTTGACCTGAAGTGGCACGCTGCAGGTGCCACCTGCGGCCAGTGACCCCACAGTGGACAGCCTAGGACTAGAAGGCTCCTTGCTTCCTTTTGGTAAGACACCAAAACACCCAAAGCACCTGCATTTTCTACTTGGCATTGTAACAAATATGCCGTTAGAGTTACAGACAATGACTAGTAGCAGAGCCCAACGGAATAATATTGCAAGGGTCTGTTATGTCAAATGAAGTGAAGCCTAACTTCCAGAACGCAGGGGAATCCAGAAGTTACCGGGACCTTCCCCACTTTCCAAACAGGGGACACCGGGGCTCTGATCAAGGCCAGGGACTGGCTTCGGCTTCCGCCGTAAAGGGGTTCCTGGCCTCTGGTGCTCCTCCACAGGACCCTGCTCTGGGACTCTTCCTTCACTTTCCTCACATTACAGCATTTCTAGAAGGAGAAAATCAGCGAGCTCTTTAGGAACTGTCTGGGGCTGGGGAGTACATTTCAATTATAAAAGGCAGATTTCAGTGCAAGGAGGGGTCACAGTTTTCTTTCTGTTACAGGCACCCCATCTGGTCGCATGTGCCCCCCTGCATAATGGCTATCACAAGAGGAGTCCCCTGACCAGAGCCTGGAAATGGGCCCCACCCCAAGGGGCTCTGCTCATTTTTTGTTCAGGAACAATAGTGTTCCCATGATGCTTCACTCTTGCTGAAAATATTGGTATTAAGGGAGCATGAACACAGCTGTGTGTAAATTACACACACAAACAGATTAGATCTGTATATTTATAAGGAATACAAACATACTAATCGGGCATTTACATACGCAGCTGGATGCACTGGGGTGCACGCGGAGTGGAGGTTGAGTTCCAAAGTGTCTCCTTAAAATACCACAGAGGCGAGGTTGTGTCTGCAAGGCAGGGAGGTCTGCCCCCCCATACGCAACCACCCCAGAAACGGGGTCCCCTTCGTCTTCATCTGAAAAAATCGGAGAAATGATTTACGGCTCTGAAGATACGTCAAAAAGTGCTTTAAAATTCACGTTTATAGAAAAATAAATAAATGTGGGATGTATTTCAGTTAAAGGTTTATAATTATAAACCGGGGGTGGGACAAGCAAGGGCAGTGCAGACAGTGGCAGAAAGTGGGAGAAGAATGTTAAAGTTCTGACTCAATCAATCTAAGCAGACCTCGCCCCCTCCACTCAGAAGCACACACAGGAAGAGGAAGAAGGCTGAAGGGCCCGTTACCACAGCGTGAGGGGCTGGGGAGCCGGGAGCCCCTCAGATCACTGTGAGGCGCAGGAGAAGAGCAACAGCATCTGCTGCTGCCGCCCCCGCCCAGGACGGTCGCCGGCCCTGGTTCTGTGTCCCCTTCGATGGAGCCCAGACGAGCCCGGGAAGCCCAACATTCCTTGGGCTGAGTCTCTCAAGGATGCGGGCACAGCAAGTACATTAATTTACCAAAACACATGACTAACTTACAATGTTGAGTATTCCAGTTAACATTTCAAAATGGGGGGCAGGGGGCTGGCTAACCCAAAGGAGTGAAGGTATTCACCTATACATATGTGGACAGACACAGTAAGTTCACTACAGGTCTTCATTTTTATTCTTTGAAATTTTTGCAATAAGATCCTCCAAGTGATAGTCTTTCTCTTTCATTTTTCTTGATGTGGTTTGTATAACCTCCTGGTTTAAAAAAGAAAAAAAAGGCTCTTTTCTGAGGCTTGGGTTTACCATGCTTGTAGTTCCACCAATAAATCATCTCCCAATCTGGGCTTGGAAAAGCACTGGCCACGGCTTGACTGCTCCAGCCCCAGGTTGCCAGGCAACCAACACAAGGGGAAGTCTGAGAACTGCTGACGGATAGCCAAGTGGCTGAAACAACAGACTTCTCTCTGTCAAAAATGTGTTTCAGAGAGCCACTTCCCCACCTCTGCTCTCTGCTAAACACTACGTGATTGTAAAATCAAAATCAAAAGGCCACTGTAATAAAAACAGACTTCCTGCTCAATTACTAATTGTTAAAGAGCTGCGGGGCGGCCCAGATCACAGCGTATGGCAACAGCAAGGCGATACTGTAAATGAGATAAAGTCAGCAGCACGCGAGAAACCTGCTCTCGGTGCAGCTCTGTAGCTTCAAGTCCAGGGCCCCGGTGTTGCCACAGATCGGCAGCCTCAGAAAGCACCAGGGAGAAAACAAAGAACGCTGCGATGCTGAAGGAACCAGTCAAACAATAACCAAGAAGCCACAGGGCCAGATTACTAAATAACAAGGCCAAGGGCATCCTCAAGTGTCGTGAAACAGTCTGGAGATAAAGGAAGCTCCTCATGGAGGGGTTTTGTGAGGTAGAATAGGGGCAAAGTCGGTCTTTGTCCCTCAGAACCTGCCCCCTGTGGGCTCTTGGGGGTTCCCTAGGGCTTGTCTATAACCTGGACTTCACAGGCAGAAGGAGCTTCAGGTAACTCCTGATAATACACGCCTGAGGTCTGACAGCCCCGGCCCAGCCAGCCTCACTGCACAGCAACCCCAGGAGCATCAGCCCCACTCCTGGCCCCCATCATCTTATTGAAACTGTCACCTGGACCCTCTGGATTCTGGCTGGTCTCTGGAAAGGCTGGAGCTCCCAGCGGGAGTCCTCACCCCCATCCTGGGCCCCTCCAGCCAGTATGACCAAGCCTAGCCTCTTCTAAAGACAGTCTTCAAGTGCCTAAAATAAAACATGGAATTGCAACAGAAATCACTTATGTTGAAATCCAGTCATCAAAACATCTTTTTTAAAAACTGTAAACATGTGCCTAATTAACATATTAAATCACCAATCTAGCTAAGGGTTTTGTTTTTCTTTTTTTTTTGGGGGGGGGGATTGTTTTATACTATGAGCTCAGATTATTATAAACTCCTGCAGGGCAAGGACAGTAATTTATTCATCACTTAATCACCAAAGCACCATGGGCCTGGTTGGTTCACTGCCCAAGGCTGAATCCTGGAAGGTGCTGGAGGCCTGCAAGCTCCTGCTGAGCCAGCCCGGATTCTCAGGGGTGGGGAGGCTGATTTTCCTGGGCTCGGAAGTGGAGCCAGCAAGTCAAATTCTGGAGGTGCAGCCTGCACCCTGGGCGGAGACTTTCTGAAGGGCACAAGCAGGTGGGTCACCTCTCAGGGGAATTCATTTCCAGGCCCTCTTCCCTAAAATCCATCTGCCCAAGAAGAGAGCTCTGAGGAAAAGGGCAGCTCTCCTCTACAAGGGCCTCCTCACCTCACAAACAAAGGCGGCCTCTCTCCCATCTGGAGGCTGGGCGGTACTGCCCTAGCACAGGGGCTCCAGAACACCAAACAAAGGGTCAATTCACAAGAGGCTGGTGTGGACACAGTGACTAACTCTCAGGTCATGATAAGAAAGTCTTGTGCGGGGCAGGTACTTTCCAATTCTTCGCTTTCAACAAAATTGGAGGAGGATCAAGTGGCCGTGCCATGTGACAGGTTACTAAAAGTCCAGTCTCCAGATCAACTGTGTCTTAGCTTATTAAGGGAGGCCTTCAAGGGGCTGGTGACACTGTAACAAACTAATTCCCATCAAATCTTCCAAATACACAAGCTCTCCAAGCATTTACATCTCTCTAAGAGAATAAAACTGACGCAGACATGGCTTCATTTGAATAAATCATAGCCAGCCATCCAAGAGTATTTTTAAAAACCCAAATCCATGTTACATCCAATAACGATTAAAGTACATTTTATTAACATTTATGATCAAATGTGTGCTAGTTATGCTCACACAATCGGAGTGGATTTTTGGCACCATCGCATGTGTTCTGTCGTGTGCTTTGTGCAGGGTAGAAAAATGGTGACTGGACAACAGACTCAGCACAAAACGCATCACCGCAGGAATCACATCTCTGGGGGAAGTCGAGTGAAAATATAAGTTACGGGGGGGTGGAGTAAGAAAAGGTAAACTGTTACTGCTAAAGGATCGCAGTCATGCACTCTTAAAATAGATGATGAGTATAAGCAGCGATGGCTTTCAGAATTCACTGGTTATATTTAAAAGAAGGGCAATTTTATTTTCAAATGTCAATGTTTGCAATGCTAGAAAGCACATCTTTGTGATGAAAAATGCATATGTCAATTTCAACTCAAGAGGGGAAATAAAGCTTTAGGCAAAATTCTCTTACTCTGCACCCCAAATCCACTAAAGTATGAGGCAGAGAGGAGGGTGCTCACACAGTTCAGCAAGAGGCGCTAGATTCTGACTTATTGCACTGAGCCAAAGCAGGGTTACTGGAAACAACTTTCTGGAACGCCTGACAGATCACACCCCCAGAGACCCTGTGCTGTGGGGCTGCTGTCCACTGGGCAAAGACCGCCATCCATTTCCATTCCAGCCCTGATGAGGGCGGATCTCAGGTCAGGAGGAGAAGACGGCCCAAGCTCTTCGGGCTGCAAAGCAAAGTCTCGGTGTCCCCCTGTCCGGCGTCAGCACCACCCTACTTGCGTGTTTCATAAAGTGGCCTCCCAGGTTGCACTGCAGCTCAGGGGGCGACAATGCCACGAGAAACAACACCCATTGATGAGGGTACGAAGCAGGACGGAGTGCACACGAGTGGCACATGGGCTCCTGCTCTGCCACCCTGTGCCAGCCCCAGCGCTCCTCAGCCACCCGGCACCCCCTCACCAGACCTGGCCTGGAAGTCTGAGCAGGCTGCTCCGGGCTGGACGCTCACTGACCATCGGTGTGACCCTCGGCGTCTCCTCACTATCTTGCCCCTGTGTCTCCTGCACCTGCCCGGCCTGCCCCCTGCTGACTCTCCCAGGAGGCATATGCCAGGAGCCTTCCCGGCAAGGCCCGCCCACCTACCAGACAGGCCAGTCCTGAATGTCTCCTCAGAAAGCATTCCTGTTTCAGCACCTGGGCCTTTCAGTGCGGTGCCTACCCCGCTGCTGAGCAGGGACCAGAGCAGGGCACAGCACTGCTCAGAGGCGGGGGGCTCGAACAGAAACACATCTACCAACACTTCTGCTTTCTACCAACACACTTCACTTACATTACCAGGAGGTGATTTGCTACAGAAGATGAGAAGTGATTTGAGAAAAGGAGAAGTTCAGGGAGGGGGAAGAAAGAAAAAAATGAGGGCAAAACTGGAGTTTCCTATTTTCAAGCACATCACAAGCGGAGCAACGCCAGGACGAGGCGGGAAGCGAGCAGAGGAAGATGCACACTGGCACCGCCTGCTGCCCCGCTCACCTGGGCACAGCCAGGACCGCTCGGCTGACAGAAGGCCCCTGCTGCTGCCCGGCAAGAAGGTCTGGGGCTCCCGGGCCTTCCCATGGTCTGGGGTGGCCCCCGCAGAACACTCTTAAGGCCCAATTCAGGACGAAAGCCATGCGCTAATACTGAAGGAAAGAATCGCCTACCCATTACGCTCCTTTGCAACTTTTTTTTCACTTTGGTGTCTGAGGCCTCTTTAAGAAGACACAGGACACTGCGGAAGCATGGAAGAAGAGGAAACCACAGTGACACCTCAAGGGAACGCCCACAAGCTAGAAACCCTTTGGGTTTAGCCACAACTTCTCCCTGTTCTCTCTCCTGGCCCCAAACTGACAATGAGATTATCAGCCACGGGTTAACAAGAACCAGATCCTTCTCTTCTAATCTTTCCCTCAGTCTGAAACATCCCCAAAACCTTCAGAGTCGCGTTGGCATTTAAAAATACCCTGTTAAATATTTCCAAGGGCTGTGTCCGTGCCGGCAAGTGCACATCTGTGCCGAGTCCGCACTCCAAGACCAGCCACGGGCCCGCGGCCACAGCGCAGGCCCTGCACATCTCTCCTTTCCCCGAAGTCAGTCTGCTCTAAGCTCTAAGTAGTTCGCAAGTTCTGGAGTGTCTCAGTGCCGAAGGAGTTCACAGGCAACTGAGATGCGGCCTGAAGGATGAGTAATGAAGTAACAGGAATCGTTAGGAAAACTGACCGACTAGAATTAGGGAGAGTGTCCCCCAAGACTCAGCCGCCTTGGAGAGTCTGTCTCTCTGAAGTCCAATGACAATCCCTCCTTAACATCCTTCCGAATAACCTCACTGCGTGTTAACTTCTCGGGGTCCATCCCGGGTGAGCTCCGCGCCAGCAGGCTGCTGCTATTTCCGTCTCCAGAGCTGAGGCAGCGCGGAGCACACGGTCAGTGCCAAACATTTGTTGAGTGACCGAGGAAACAAACAGCACACGGTATTCTGGACCCAGCGCTCCGACCTATAATCTTAAATTCCCAGTAGTCTTCTATTCCGAGTCCTGCAGCCTCACCTCGTGCCTGTGTCCACAGCTAACTCAGCTCAGCTCAGTTTAATGTCTCCTGGCTCAAAAGCCCCTCTGCGGAGCAGGGCGCCCGGGCAGCCCAGCATCTAGGGGAACCGCGCATCCGAGCAGCAGCTCCCGCCTTCCTTGCTCCCTGCCTCTAGCTGGGGGCCAGGTGGCTGGGGCTGGGGCTGGGGCCGGGCTCTAGAAGTGCTCAGGGCCCCCGCGCCTGCCCCGCCTGTGACCCTACCCGCCAGTCCTGCCCGGCACTCCCAGAGGTCGGCCTGCTTACCCGTGCGCTGGGCAGCCAGGTGTCCACCTTGGCTTCTCTACCTCAACTCCACTCCGCCATGGCTGAGCAACAGAACCCGTGCCCAGCAGGCTCCTGCCAGCAAACACTTTTCTCACCAGGACCGCAATCCTGAGCCAGCCCCCCGCCTCAGAACTAGAACAAGGACCCCCCCAGACTTCTGGCCTGAGTTGCTGGGGTGCCACCTGGGTCCTGGGCCACTTCATGCCTCCCCAGCAGCTAGGTCTCAGAAACTGGTTCTCCTCCCGCCCCCCTCAGCTCACCTGCGTTAGGCCCTACCACTCTGCACATTCAAAAATGCAGAATTACTCATTATTTCCTATTAATTGAGTTTAAATTTCTCAGTTAAGAGTGGGAGGCGCCGAACAAGCTAAGCTATCTTACCTGCTCCTCCAACAGCTTCAAACTTGGAGCTGGCTACTCACCACCCACCCACCCTCTTGATGCCTTTGACCTCCTCTAGCCCCTGTCACCTCTGTCCAGAGAAACCCCAGCTGCCCTCCAGGACTGCTTGCTGGCCCCCAGTGGTGTGGAGTGGAAATACAGCAGAATTCAGTTCAGCTGAGGGAAGAAAAGTCCCTCCCCTGGTTCTCTGCCCCTACATAATATTTTAAAGGCAAATATAACACTGGTGATCCAGAAACAGTCATGTTTGATTTTGCGTCTTACGCGTCCACCCCCACCCCCGTAAAGATCCTATCCTGAAGGGGCCTCCCCACATGCATGTGGTCTCGACAAGGAATTCTAGAGTCTGAAGCGGCTTCCGAACAGTAGAAGACGGTATGTGTGAAGCTTAATGACACCCCTAAATGTGAGCAACCTCAAAAAAAGGGACGGCCTAAAAGCAAGATAATCTAAGTGGATTCCTGTAATGTCTGACAGGGGTTGGCGAGTCAAATGGAGAGCGAGGGTGTGGAGGAGCAGGGAAGGAGGGAGGGAGGATGAGCGGATTATAAAGGCAGAGTTTTAAGGAGGAAGATAAACTACAAGGTCAGGCTGCTCTGAGGTCAAACTTGGGCCGCTGACAAGGAAGCTGGGCAGTCGCTCAAAGGAGGGTCTGAAAATAAATTCCTAAGTTTTGTTATTGCTTAAGAATTGGAAAGCTTCGCTCCTGTAGGCTGGCCGCTCCCGCAGGCTGGCTGGAGAGAGGACCCTGAGCAGCCTGAACTGGTTTGCCCGCTGACACGGAGGCCGAGCTGCCAGCGGCCAGCAGCCCAAGCCCAGGAGCGGCGCTGGGCACCAGGGTGCTGGCCGGCTCCTGCGACTGCTTCCCGAGACCTCATCGAACGGATTTCCTAAAACTCCTCTTTCAAAATTAACTTTTACCCTCATGAACTAGAGGTCCCAGATGGAAAAAGAAAATGCCGAACACTTAGTGGAAGGTGCCCGTTAGGACAGCAGCTTATGAGCAGCTGAGGGGCACCTCCCCAGGCTTCAGCTCCAGCGGCCCCTTCCAGGGAAGGTGGGAGCTGTAAGAGGAATGGCCGAGGGGACACAAAGCAGAGCGCCTGCTGAGGGATCCCCAATCCCCCAGACGCCCGCCCACTCTGGTCTAGTGCAAGCTAGTGGTCTGCATGCGTCCCTGGAGGCTAGAGGCTCTGTTTTACTACTGCTGATGGGAAAGATTAGAAAAAACATATATATAATCAAAACGTACAAATCAGCCAGGAGGGGAGGTGAAGCGCTCGGCACTGCAGCGACCGTGTGCGCACAAGTGCTCTGTGTTTGCCACAGCGAGGCCTCGAGCCTTGGCGGGAACAGCCGCCCCATGTTCCAGCGGGGGGAGGGCAGGGACAGCTGACCCAGGCTGCACCCAGGTCGGGGCGCCTGTCACACACCCCATGCAGTTTCTGGTCCCCTCCTCCCTTCTTATCATTTCAGACAACAAAAACCCAGTGGAGGGCGACTTCTTTGAGGCAGCCAGCCTGAAGACCCAGTGTCAGGCTGGGAAGGTCCATGGAGCCTGCCCTGGACCAAGAGCAACTCAGGCAGCACCAGTGGGTTCAAGATCAATGGAAGAGCACAGGGGAAGAGCTTGGGGGGCGGGGCTCCCGCTCCTGGGACCAGCCAGCTGTAAAACAGAGCTTCCCACAGGCCTCCTCGGGTTCAGTTCCGGCGCTAGAGCAGCCCCCAGAAGCCAGGAGACCGGCCACTAGCCAGATCACTGCCCGTGGGAAGGCGGTTAGACACTGAAGGACACTAGCCTACAGCCAGAAGGGCCGGGCGCCAAAGAGCTTCTGTCTCACGGAGTCTGGGCTCCAGCAAAGGGCCTCAGGGAAGGGTCCTGGTCCTCTAACCCGGAAGTGCTTTGAATGACTAACCCATTGGCCATGGGTCACAAAACTCAACTTCCAGCCTCCTCCCCTCCCTGAAGGTCTGGGTGGGGCTGCAAATTCCAACCCTCACCAGGCTGACTCCACAGGAACACCCCCACCCTGCACCCCAGGCTCCCCAACACCACACTCACAGAACAAGAGACCGCTTTGCCACTCGACACTTAGAAGACTCCAAGGGCTTTTGGAGCCGTGAGCCAGTGACCACATACATTAGACACAGACGCAGGTATCTGTGTGACTAAATGTCCATTCTCCTAGGTCACCTCATCACACAGGCCTCTGGCTCTCAAGCCAGCATTGCTATGGCAGGCAGAAGCCCAGCCACTTGGGTCCATGCACAGAAGTGGCTGGAAAATCCGAGGGTCGGAAACAGCCTGTCCCCAGTTTGTGCTCAACCCAAAGAGCAGAGTGTGGCCCTGCGCTCCCTGCCTCAAGCCTCCCTAGGCCAGTGTGGAAGCGCCAACCCAGCAAGTAAGGCTCTCCACCCATCTCCCCCCTACATTCGGTTCCCCAGAGACCCCAGGGCCACAGTGCACAGATGCTGAAGCGCCGGTGAGAGGCACCTCTGGGGAGGGGAGCTCCCCCGGGGACATGCCGCTGGCCAGCACTCTCGGCAGGGGCCTTCGGGGCCAGCACTCTCGGCAGCACCAGGTGCACCAAGTGCGGGGCAAAGGGCAGCAGGCCTGCTGGGTCCTGCCTGGCCTGTCTCCCCGCTCCGGCCACACTGGCATCCCTACTATTCCCTGGACACACCGCGGAGCTGCTCCACCTCAGGCCTTTGCCCTTGCCATCTCACCCAGTATGCTCTTCCCCGAAGTACAGGCAGGACCAGCCCCTCTTGGGTTTTAGTTCTTTACTTAAAAGAGACCTTCCCCGGCTGTCATGCATGAAGGTGACCTCCCACCAGCCCTGTGTCACGTGCTTCTGCGATTTCCTCCTCTCTGGCTGCGCCCGTCTCTTCTCCACCTGGGGTCAGCTCCCACGAGCACGTTCTGTTTTGCGTCACCAGCACGTAGAGTGGAGTCCGGTGGCGTGCTGGTGCTCCCCACGTATTCGCTGCATGAATGAATGATCTCAACTGGGAAACTACACTCAGGTCTGAGGAAGTTGCCTGGTAGAGGGACCATCCGTCTGTGTGAATTCATAAGGGGTCAGTACTAATGGAGACCAGGACGCCGGCCACCCGCCAGCCCCCACACCAGGTGCCAGGAAGGCGGAAAGCAGCAGGAGACGCCAGCCTGCACCCAGGCTGAGAGCAAGAAGGCCAGCCCCAGGGCTGTCTCTCTCCTCTATGATCAGCAACATATTTCTGCTTTCAACACTCAGCACGTTGCCCAAATGTGAAGAAAATGCAGAGGAATTTACTCATATAAAGGTACTTGGGGAAAATGTCTAAAAGCAGGTGCTGAAACATCCACGGAAGGCGCCACTAAACAGCACGCAAGGTGGTGGGGGAAGAAGAAGGAAACGCGATTAGGAAACGCATGAAACAGGCAGGCGCTCCAGGGAAGGGTGCGCCCGCGAGGCCTGCTTACAGCCACCTGAGACGGTCAACTGAACACACAAGATGCTGAGAGCTCGGAGACAGCTGTGATGAGGTACTTCCTCTCCTGCAGGCTTCCCATTTCTTGCCTCCTGTTTTTTTCCCTGAGCCCTGCGTCCGGGCTAGTCCAGAGAGCCTCACTTGTGAAAACGAATGTGAGGTTCGGGTGTCGCTCTACAGTGCTCTGTCACACACTGCAACTACTCCGGTTCTGTTGCTAAGAAACTGCAGAAGGAAAGGGTTTTCCATCCTCTTCATTTATAAAATAACCACTTTGTCTGTGGGAGAACAAATGCAATCTCAAGTCCCCTTGTGTCTCATTCTCATTTTTTAAATGAGCAGAGAAAGATGATAGAGTGGATGAAAGTGTATGCTAGCTCCATTTTTTTCACACGTCCTTGAAAATGAGATGGAAAACATGGTTTCAATAACCCACTGCTCCAGTATTTATTAATCTTCCAAGCTGAAGATTTTTCCTACTGCTTCCTACTTTTAAGAAAAAATGAAAACTGTCCCATTAAAAATTACTTTTATTATTCATCTAATAATCTCATAATCTTAGTTAATTATTACATTAATCTTAATTAATCTAATAATCTTAGATTATTTTGAGCAACAACGAATAATTTAGGACATACACTTGTATTCAACATGGAATTTCTGTTCTGCTTTGTCCCATGCCTGAAAACAAACACACAGCCCCAAACTGTATTGTATAAACAATACAGTTAATAGTCAACTTTAAAAAACACACACACCTAAAATTAGGGCAAGAAGACAGGACACTGAAAAACAGTGCTTAAATGACATGAGAAAAGGAATGATCTTATCTGAAAAGAGAAAAGTAGGCGTAACTTCTTTGACCATTGTATAAAATAAATCTAGAAAGCAATAAAGCCATATATATATATATATATATATATATATATATATATATATATATATATACACACACACACACACACACACACACACATATATATATATGAAAAGCAAGGTCATGGCAGAATTAGTAGATTTAATCCAGAGGCAACTTCTAATGACATGAAATACTGAAATGCATTTTTGAAATTCTCTCTCCCCTTCTAACGGCTGGCCTGTCTCATTTACTCAAGAATTTTAAAATATATTTCTCTTTACAGCTAGTTATACAGTAGAAATCTTTCTGCAAAGTGACAAAATTGATTGCCTTATACCAACTTTTCTGCATGTATAATTGATTTTTAATTTGTGGTCTCATTCCAAAAGGACTTGACAATAAACTATCTACCTTATTAACTTCTTTAAACAAGGGTTTGGTTCAAAGGTTCATGGGAGTTAACCACAGGAAAAATTGTTAACTTTCATTAATGCTTAAAACATTAAGGAAATCTTGCCTGGGTCTACTTTCCTGTTTTTAATATCAAGGGCTGACCTTCAACATACAGCATAGTTGGAATACGCTGTGCAAGTAATACGTGTGTTACTGGTGTGTAAATATGTTGGCGCTTATAGTTCTCTTAATTTCTTCCTCGCTTATTAGAAAACTAAGTTGTTCATAAAACGGTACCAATTTAGGTTAAAATTAGAGTAATAGTAATCAGTTGAGACAATAATCTATTTCAATTCAATTTAAAATTTACGCCGCCTTTATTTTGTGTTGCACTAAAAGACGGTAGGAACACATATAGAACACGTCTATTTCAGGCTAACTGCAAAGTTCCCTAGGGAACTGTAAAAATTT
Organism: Scalopus aquaticus; assembly: GCA_004024925.1. Lineage (NCBI taxonomy): Eukaryota > Metazoa > Chordata > Mammalia > Eulipotyphla > Talpidae > Scalopus > Scalopus aquaticus. The sequence goes on along the minus strand of PVIJ01001454.1, from coordinate 138,359 downwards.
CCAGTTAAGATTTCTTTAGAAAGTATTTCAGTGTTGGGATTCATTTGCATGTATGCAAAAATGCACGCATGCACACGTTTATAAATGACATAAACCTGGCGCGCACATCAACAAGGACCAAGACAAAGCTCAAAACCAGGAACCTGGGAGAGTGGTGAGGCTTTAAAGGCCCGTTAATAATGTTCGGAAAGTTTTAAAAATAGAGAATGTTTCTCATCCAATTTACATTAACAGAATTACAGTAATTAATGACCTAGGATCCTCCTATCACCAAGATTTTTTGAATGATCCTATGAAAGGCTCGACAATCCTGGAATTTTTACCATCCAAAAATAATTGTACAATGAAGCCCCCTCTGTACTGAAGACAGAATATTCAAGCCTCAGCCCCCAGGTTAGGACACCTCAAAATGCGTGCGCCAGCAGCTGGCGGCTGTGGCACACCTGATCATTGCTTGTTTCACCAACCTGCAGTTCGCAGGCCTCAGCTCTGGGGTGCTGTGAACTCCATTTTCTACGGCTGCCACACAAACGGTAACTAAAAGTCATCATGCTTTTGCTCCACTAAGCAGCTCTGTCTCTGGCAAGCCCAGAGGCCTGGCTGGAAAAGAGGGACAATGAAAACAATGCTTTCTGGAGCAGAAACTCCCAGAAGGGCACAGCAGAGGTATCTGAAGCTGCTGTTGAGGAGAGGCTGGGCAAACAGCTGGGTGCACTCTGCCTAGGCCAAGCCCTGACAAGGCACAGGGATTCACTGGGTCACAAATATTCAAAAACTTAGTTCAATGCGTCAAGGTAAACTTGAAAGAAGAATTTTCATTTATATTTATGATAAACTGAGCTTTAACTTAAAGGTTTAGATGCTTTAAAATTTATGAATCTATAAATCCACACTCATTGCCAATTAAGGTTTATCACAACCAGGGATTAACTATTGTTGGATAATAAAAATTTCAGGTTTTTTGCAGTGTTCATCTCAACCCACTACATCAAGGTAAAAGTTAGGGCTGCCCAAGATGAAGTGTGACATCCTGCAGCAAGCAACAAACCTTCACCTTAATCAACACCTGGAGTTTGCTACAAGTTCACTCAACATGAAAACAATCTCCAGGTCGGGGGAAGCAAAGGGTGAAATGCGCAGCAGTAGCGCCTTCTCTCACAAACTGTCAGGCCAGGCCAAACCTACAAGGCAAACGCAGGCCCTGAATTTTAAAAAGAATTCAATTAGCATCCTCAGTATTTCCATAATCAACAGCTGAATGCTAATTACAAGCACAGCAGCAGCAAGTAGGAGTGGAATCCCAGTGCAGAAAGTAACAACACAACAGTGGCAAGTGCTACCTAGGCTGCATGCATAAATAAACGGAATTAATAACCACCCGAGCAGAGGGTGACTGAATCCGCTTCGATTAGGTGCAGTTCAGCCTGGGGCCTTCATGTTACATTTAAATGTGCTCATCATGTTTAATTAAAAACCTAATAATCCAGGGTTTTGGCTTTTCCTAAAAGTTCAGATCTGTTTTCCCCCCACTTTCTCTTTTCTAAGTTTGAATGATTTGGATGGCTTCCTGAAAAGGAATCATAGTTTTAGCATAAAACAGGTGAAACTGCCTAACCATCCACACAGCTCTCAGACACAAGAGCAGCCATTATTGTGGCTGACCCTCCTGATCCCCGGTACTGAATAAGCTCCCTGAATTTCTTTAAAAAAGCATATCTGCTGTAACCAGTCTGTGTGACTGCAAAGACTGCCACACACTGGCTACAAAGGTGCTGTCCAGTCATGCCACAAAGGCAGAGTTCATTTGTCACCATCTGGCCTCAAATTTGACAGAAATTGGCACAAACCTGGCTTTAGTTTTCAGCAAGACTCAAAGTATCTCAGCCCCAAATCAACTCCAGTAAGAAATACTGCATCTGCACACATCGCTGCAGTGCAAGATGAAAGGCTGCACAATGTGTAATTTTGCATCCTAAGAGCTCACAACATAGTGATTTTCTGAAAGACCAAGGAAGAGACTGGGTAATATTATTAAGAACAGTAATAATTTGGGAGCTTTTCCAAAAGAAAAATGTGTAACGGCAACTTCGGACACATGCAGAAGTGTTTCTCTTGATGCTACTTTTCCGTTATTAGCTATCAAGGGCTCTGAAACGCTGGATTGCAGACAAACTTCATTACATAGAATAACCATTAAGAGTGCTAACCCTGAATTAAGAGGTGTCAGTGTTCCTCAAGCCCCTCACAGGTAAGCGACTTCATTCGTACCATTAGTTAGTCCCCACTCTTAATAAGTTTACAAACTAGAAGGCCATCAAGTCAGACACAAGCCAGTAAGCTGGGGACCAGGACAGCTGCAAGCAGAAGCCAAGGAACTAAGCACCGCCCAGAGGCCAGGGGGAGACACTGCTGTGGAGAGGAGCATCCAGGTGGGTAGACACAGGGGGCTCAGCCTCAAAGACTGCCTGGAGTTTGGACTGGCAGGAAGGCTGTCAGTCCCTGGATCAGGGGCCCCAGGAGAGCTAGGAGGCACAGCCCAAGGGGTGCGCTCTCCCTGCCCCTCACGCCGGCCCCACGAGCAAACTGAAGGCCAACAGTAATGGACACTGCCCTTGTTAGACCAGCTGCGGGTGGCTGGATCCCAAGGGGCCCTGGATGGAGGCTGTGAGGTTTAAAAATATCCCCAAGTCCACGCAGGTGGAAAACTGAGACAGGAGGAAGTGGGGAGGTAGGCCCGGGACTTATCTCAGTAAGGACACATTTCTTTTGCTTCCTTCTGTGGCTCCTGAAGTGAGAAAAAATGTAAACTCCACAGAAGGGGGCCACATGCACAGAGCAACCCCTTTCCCACAGCCCAGCCCGCCGCTGCCACGCAGCCCCCAAGGCCGCAATCCGGATGCCCCTCCGCACGCCCGCTCCAGCCCATCAATTATTAAATCGCTCTGAGTTTTCTTTTGAGGTTTTAGGAAATAGAGCTTAACTTCCCATAAAGAAGGGGGCTAATCTGATCCCTGGGCAATCAAGGCTGGGTAACCACCAAACACTCTCAGAACTTACACCGGGGGAGCGGCGCAGGGGATGAATCGCGCAGGCAGGCAGGATCCGTGCAGGCCCGGGCCAGCCCCAGCCCCAGGAACCATCCCCCCATGCACAGCACTTCTGAGCTGTGTCTCCAGTTCCAGAATCAAGTGGGGCTTTCCTGTTGCCAGAGACACCCCTTTCCAAAAGCCCCTCACAGCTGCCCCCTTGCCTGACACAAGCAAGTGCTGCAGGAAGAGGACCCCGCTTTCTTTCAAGCAGGAAAGCTTGCTGCTAAGGTGGAACTTTAGAATTCCAGGGGCATGAAATAAAGGGACGGGGAAGAGCGGTGGCTGCTTGGCACTTGGAGGCACGGGAAGGGGGCAGACAGAGCGAGCAGCCCAGGGGCCAAGGCAAGGCAGGGGAAGGGCTCCTGCGAAGCCGGAAAGGACCCCAGTTCACCCTGTTCCTGCCTCCTCACCTTCTGTCTTCCACAAAAGCTTTTTGGAGGAATTTACAACTCTAATCCATCTTTAAGATGTTTCCACTAAACATCGCCCTCCCCACCCTTCTCCTACACACTCCTGTAGACAGTCTTGCCTAGTTCTCGAACGTGCCAGGCACGTTCTCTTTTTCCAGTATCCAAGAAGCTCACCTGCCCACTCCACTCAGGTCTCCCCTCACGTGGGACTTGTCGGGCCTCCCCACTACTACCTGAGGGACTTGCCTCCTCCTCGCCCTGCTCCGTGTCTGCCCCCACGGGACAGCCGATTTAGGGATAGTGTCTCAGGTCACACATCTTGTGAGGAGGGACCTTGTGCGCGCCTAGTATAGCTCTTGGCACATAAGAAGCACCACTAAATATTGCTTATAAAAACAGAAGCAGAGCAGGAGCACGAAAGCACATGGCATGTCTCATCTTTCTTAGCATATTTAAAGTCTCCATCGGTGTGTCTGGTCAGTGCAGCCTCCATCTCGCCTTCACCAAACCCACAGGCCAATGTAAAGCAGGGGCCCTCAGCTGACCACTGCACTTGCAGAGGCAGAAATCTGTCAAGTTACCTCTCTCTAAGTGTCACAGGATGGGGTGTAGCCACAGGAGGACTCTTGGCTCCTGGCAGGGACGCCAGGGCTTTGCAACTCTGCTCCTGGGCACAGCTTTCTCAGCCTCCTGAGAGTGGGCCGCGGCGACAGAATGCACACGTAAGGGCCGCTGTATTCCGTCAAGTCTATGCTTCCTGCTCTTGCCTGAAGTCCTTCAGAAGGTTAGGGGCCTGGCGAGCCCTCAAAATGAAAGCAAGTCACCAGCCCCACCCTAAGTTATGGGTCCTTCAGTTCTAACATGCTTCACATAGGAAGGTACCAAGAGTCAGGGGCACCAAAACGCAACCGCAAAGTTAACTTTTTAAAAACGTAACTGTCAATGTCTTCTCGCCTTTCAGGGAACCCAGGGAAATCCTGCCCACCCCCACAGAGCCTAAGCTTAGCAAGTCCACGTCTTTCTGTGCAGCCGCGAGGCTTTCAGGCTCTTTCCCTGGACAAAGGCAGGCTGCTGAGCGCTCAGCCCACACGCCGGGCTTCGGGACAGCAGCAGGGCCCAGCAGGGCCCACAGGGAGAACCAGCCACGGGGCAGGACGGCGCAGTCACACGGGCGCTCACCACTTCGTCCTCAGTCCAGCACTTTTCGATCAGCTTGGGCACAGGCTTCTTCACCAGGCGCTGCAGGGCTTTGCCAGCGTCGTAACCGCTTTCATGGAGCTGAAACAAAATGACTTTGGTGAGTTCGGTGCAGCAGAGACCGGAGCTGGCGCCAGATCCGCAGGAGGGACGCCCTGCGCGAGTCTCGCTCACTCTCGGGGCCCCCGGGCCCCCCACCTCGCACCCCACACTGTGGCAGTGGGGACAGGATGAGCAGCCGCGCCGCACGCGGAGGCCCGGCCTGGCGCAGGTAAGCACCCGCATGCAGGTCTTGCGACGCCCCTGGGCAGGGCTCCTGCTCCTGCCTTGTGGGCGCGAGAGCTACTGCATGAGGAAGGGCAGCATGGAAAGGCCAAAGAAAGGGCTCAATACCCTGAGCCAGTGGAGGGGGAACCAGCCTTAACCCAGCCAAGGTGACCCCCGCAACTGTCTCTTCCCCAACATGGCCTCAGACAGGAGCTGATGTGCTTTCTCGTTAGCGTTTTTTAAAGTCTTACACCTGTTGTTGATTCCAATAAAAACTTCCAGCACCTAAAAGAGCTGTGCAAAGCGCCTGTCACAGGCGCTGATTTCCAGTACCCGGATGCGGACGCGGGCCGGTCTGCGCCTTCCTCTCAGGGCTGCGCTTCTCTCCTGTCACAGCCGACCGTCAGCCTATCCCTTCAGCCTGCTGTGTCTGGCGCTGTGGGCCCCGCCTTACTTCCTGTGACCCTCTCCACTACTAGTTTCTGAGCCTCAACACGCAGAGGATGCAGAAGTATTGGAAAGATGGACCTTCCCTCTATCTTCCTCCTTAAACCACAGCTGCCCTCCAAGGCCCCCCTGGAAATCTGACTTTGCCTTCCAGATTTACTTCTCTGACACAAAGATCGGCTTTGGCCAAGACTTGATTGGTGCCTCAGCCTGTGGCAGGGCACACTCCAGAAACCCTTGCTAGAGGAATGAATAAAATGCCTACTCCAGTGCCCCTGGGCAGGCGCTACTCAAATCTCATGGTCAGTTTACGAGAATTAGCTCAGCTTTCTGCTGCCGGCCTGTTGCACTGCAAGCAAAGGACAGAGCTTGACCAAAGCAGGTGGGGGGGACTGCACGGAGCAGACTCCTCATGGGCCCTGCACCTCAATCCCTCCTCTCCCGTTCCCACTGGCATCTGGTGAACACACAGCACAAGTCAGTCACACATGGGCTGCGAGAGGCAGGGACCCCAGTCAGGAGCCAAAGTGAGCTCTCACCCAGGGGGGTGAGGAGCCTGGCTCGGGGAGGGGAGGGCGCTGTTTCCTCGATGGGACCAGCAAGCTGCTGTCCAGCCAGGGCTGCACCCTCGGCTGGGCAACCACCACTGGTGCCTGATGGGAAGTCACCCGCATTAGTGCAGGCTGTGCGAACCCCAACAATAAATAAGTTGGCTACTTTGAACAAAACAAAACAGCTACAAGGACTGGAGCTGGGCGAAGGGCCTGCTTTGCAAATGCGGTGAGTGCCCCTGCAAGAGGGGCTGTGGGGGAGAAGGGCCCAGGGTCAGTGATGACTATGAATACTGGCTGTTAACAGCCATTTGTGACATTCACCATTAGACTATTTTAAAAATAAAATGAAACTATATGTTTTGCAATGTTTGAAAACTGTCTAGCCTTCTTTTAGAAGGATGAAAAGATTAAAATATCAAGTTGGATTTTCAAACATTCACCAATATTCAAATAAGTAGGTATTTGCCAAGTTCTATAGTATGACCTAGAATAAAAGCTTAACAAATGGCTCAGACAGAATGAAAGGAGAAATTGCTGTCTACTTAATTACAAAAAGCACGTATTTTAGTGATGATCTGAAATAGATTCAAGTTGATCAAATCATAAATCTTTAATGAAGAGCTCATGGCAAAATTAAGACCGTATTATAATTATAGCACAACAATGGATTTTAAGAAAGCAATGGAAACTGCGGACAGTGGAGCCAAACTACTGGATTCAAACCGAGCTCTACTACTTACAAGGTTTGGGACCTCAGACAAGTGTCTTATCCTCTTTGGGCCTCAAGGTCATCACCTTTAAAAATGAGTATCAGGGCCTCCCTGGTGGTGCAGGGGTTAAGTCTCAGCACTATGAAGCTGTCAGCAGCCACTGCAGAGAGAGTTTGATCCCAGGCCAGGAGAGTCCCACAGGGTGCGGCAGACCTCTCCTGTCTCCCTGCCGCTCCCCTCAGCAGTATATTTCAACCTGTTCTCCTCCTCACTCTGTCTCTGGTGAATCCTCTTACCCCCGCCCCCAACAACTCTGGCCTACCCCCCAGTTCTTGTATGCATAAATAAATAAATGTTTTTTTTTTTTTAAAAAAGGACTGACATAACAACCAGAAGTTGTTATGGCCCACAGAACTTTCCATGAAGGACCACCTTGAGTCCTTGGGGAAAACTACAGCCCTCACTCCTTCCGCAAACACTCGGTGAGCACAAAAATGCAGAGCCCCTACCAGAGGGACTAGGGACAGATGTAGCTCTGAATAACCAGATAATGGCCGTCAAAAGGGCAGGCCTGAGATGGCCCACCCTGCAAGTCATTCAGAGCCATCCCTGGGCGTCCTATCTTGCCCTACCAGACTCCAGGGCCCCAAGGTCGGGCCACCTTCTCGCTCAGTGCATCTCTCCCAAGCAGGCCTCTCTGAGAAGGGGTCTGCTTTGTAGGTGATCGTGACGGTCATTTTTCAGGTAGGGCCTAAAATCATGTTTGAAAAAGAGCCAAGCTGGGTATTTCACCAACTGTGAAAGTCGTTGTGGGTAAGCAGACCAAAATAATGGCACTTAGAGCTGCAAACACTGCCATTAGGAACACTCCTCATGCAGCATTGCGTGCTGAAGGAATGAAATAGCCTCTCCTGCGAAGACCTGCCTTCGAGTCGGAACCCCCGGTACGGCCCCCCAGCTGCATCTGTACCGCGAGACGCTCGGGGAAGCCTCCCAATACTGCTCAGGCAAATGGTCCTCTGGTGTAAGATTTTGACCATTTCACTAGGGAAGATTGTTCAAAGGATTTGCAGTGAAAACAGGAGGAGAGAGAATCCTCAAATGTCTTAGAGCTCCACTTTGTAGCCTTGGGGGGAGAAAATGAAAGCAGGTTCGTAAATCTTCCTGTTTGTTCTACAGCCAAGTCAGGCCGTTGAAATATGGGATTAAATGCAATTTTAATGCAGAGAACAGTGAAGTATACCATTCTGGAGCTACTCAGAGAAGATCACTGTAAAAAGCAGGCACAAAATACATTCTTTTCCTCAGCCAGCATCCAGTCCTGGCGGGACACTGGCAGGAAAAGCGCTTCTATCTGATAGCACACTGACCACTGAAGTCTGTGGTTCTACACAAGCAAGCTCCGCCTACCCTTAGGGGCTGGGCAATAAGACTGCAGCATTCTCCACCAACCCCCCTTTGTGTTATTCCATTAGGGAACTAGCCTGTTCTTCTGTTTTCCTTCCACCCATTTGTTTTTCAGTGCAGGGCTGGCTCAGCCAAAGGGTCAGGTTTGTTCCTTCCACTGAGTTGGTGTGTGAGCTGTCAGGGAGCCCAGGGGAGCCCCCTCCCAGGCCCCCTTAGGCACTCAGCCCTCCTCTACCTCAGCGCTGTGGCTCCCTGAGGTCCAGAGGAAGCACCCAGCCCCAAGACAGGCGGCTCACACGGCTCTCCGCCTTCCTCTCACTCCACAGGAGTCACTGAGCAAGCCCCTGTGCGGGAGCCCGAGCTGGCTGGGCAGAGCTGCCCCAGAGAGCACAGCGCAGCCAGCCATGACAGAGCCAGCGGGCCTGGCGGGGAACTCTGGTGCGAAAAACAAGAGCAGCTTCTGAGAAACAAACTCCTGGCTCACTGCTATTACAGGGCAACAACCCCCCCCCATAAAAAAAGCGCTAAAAAGAAAACACCAAAAACTTATAATGACACCTAGCTGCACACACACAAAAATGTTAATCAAGGGTGTATTTACAAAAAAGGAAATGAAGAGATGAATTGGTGAATGTGTCCTACCAGTTCCGTGGGGCTGAGACCCCCAGGGCACCTGAAGGCCCCCAAGGCCCACATGTTTGGTTTTTTTCCAAGCCTGGCTGCTCAACTCTACTCTCAGTGCCTAGCGACCCCCCCTTCCGTGGTGAGGACGTAAGGGCTTTGTAGTCCTGGTGCTTGGATCTCTCGGGTCGGGGTGGAGTTCATTCAGGAAGTCCTCTCCCCCCAAAAGTGCCACTGTCACCCCTACAGTCACCCCTACAGACTCGCAGAGCCAGACACTGCGGCGTGCGCCTGGACCGGTTGGACCAGCAGCGCAGAGGCACAGGTGGAAGGCAGGAGGCTTTCTTGTTAGCAGCTTTGTCACAAGCCAGCAGAGTTCAGGCTTTCATCTGTCAAATGGGTCTAACGCCACCCCCCTGCGGCAGGGTCAAAGGGCAAGCAAAGTCTGAGACAGAGGCAAGGGACCTTGGGGCCTGCCTCTTACCAGAGTTGGTGCAGGGTCACCAGCCTCCAGTCTAGTCCCAGCCTCTGACCTCCCTGAAAGGAAGGATCAGGCCACAAGAAGAAAAACACATTTTTGCATAATTGCCCAAGTTAAATCTGCTCCTCTCACTCTGCCTGACAAATCATTCCCTGCTTATTACTTTCTATAATTTAATATATGTAAGTGCTTTACTGGCAAGTCTCTCAAAAGAATAAATAATATTTAATGACTGCCTACAGTTTAATTAACTCATGATTGAACTTCTCATGGACCGCTATAAACATTAAATTATATCCTTTCTCAACGCTGCCACGGATGGAAATCTTGTTTCAAGCTTTAACTCTCCTGCATAAACAATTCTGAAATTTCAGCAAATCTGTGCACTGGACAGAGAGGTGAGAGACTCAACCTCCAAGCCTGGTTGTAAAGTGTGTTATTTTATAGAGCAAGGACAAGGTCTTAATTTAAATAAGATTGAAAATGTGCACGTTTCCAACACCTCGTTTACATCCCTGCAATCACTAAGGGTCTCTGCATCTTGGGGGTCTTATTAGCATCAGTTCTGCTTCTCTCCGCAAGGTTTAAGTTTCTACTCTGGCATCTCATCTTAGCTGCCATTTTCTGGCTTCGTGATGCTGCAAATAAATTTTCTTCCTGGCATGGCTCAGCTGTCAGGAACCTCTGTTCCATAATGAACCCATGAATTACATCTCCCTGCTCTGACATCTCTGGTCTCACACATCAAAATATTGTTCTTCAATTGTAATTTATAACTTCATTTAAATGTCCCTTTTACTGTGACCTTTTTAGATCAAGTGGGATTGCATCTGGCAGTTTCTACTAAATGAAGGCATCCTTTTACAATTACAGCCATTATAATAACTGTGGAAAAACCGATCTGAGTTAGATTATATTCACACTAACTATTAGATAATTGCCGTCCATTAAGAAAAGTATTAGATTTCTACTCGTTTTGCTATGCAGAATATGCTGTTTGCTTGCAAGAATCTGCAAAAATAACTTAGAAAGGAAAAAGGAAAAAAGCAGAATTTGGGAGAGATCTTAAAATTCTTTATACTGTCTTTTAACTATTTCAACATTAACTTAGTTGATATTGACACAGTGCAACCCCAAGGAGAAGTGGGCCGGCCTGATGGTGGGTCCTCATTTGAGCCCTTTACAGGGACTTAGAATGAGACCCCCTGCAAGTGCACACCAAAAAAAAAAAAAAAAAAAAAAAGGTAGTAACAAAGGGTTTATTTACAAAAAAGGGAAATGAAATGAAAAATTCAGGGAGAAAGAGACAGAGATAAATTGGGGGATGCGTCCTACCAGTTCCTTTGAGCTGGAACCCCAATAGCACAATGAAAGCTGGTGTAAAAACAAGCACCCCCAAGGCACAAAAGTCAGGTTATAGACCAAGCTTGGCAACTTAACTCCACCCTCAGTTCCCAGCATCCTCCAAAGGTGGTGGAGACATTATGGGATTTGTAGTCCTTGGTGTCTTGGATCTTTGGTCTGGGATGGGGGTGGGGTCCAGAAAACCTGTTGGTGGAGTATGTTCAGGACATCCTTTCCCCCCAATATGAGAGAGATGGGCTATGGGGCATTTTTTAAATCTTATTTAAGATTTATTTTCATTGCTTTATGCACACAGCAACTGGGGTGTAGGCAAGAGGTGTGTGGGTGAGAGGCTGCGCCATGTGGGTCAGGTCAGCTCCCTGGCCAGGGAGGTAACTGCTGCAGTGTCTGGCAACAGCTTGACAGTGCTGAGACTAAACCCCTGTGCCACCAGGGAGGCCCCTATGGGTCAATTTTAAGTCAGACTCCTCAGACAGTTCATCCAAATCCATGGGGCTCAGCCACATTAACCTCAGCGATTAGTGCTGACTAATTTTAAGGTTATATACATAATACCGCACTTACTTTTTGGCCTCAATGATAACGTAATGGAACAAATAAAATCATCAAGAGGCACACACCAAAGCATGTGAGACTATAGAGCTGAGAAAATTCCTGAGACTGCTCTTTTATCTGGAAACCTCAGTCAAGAACAAACCTAGTAGCTAAGAAATAAGCAAAAAGGCTCTGGGTTGCCAGCACAGCATCTCAGGCCAAGGTATGCTGGGATACATAGCCCCGGTGGGTGGGGGGAGCCCCGCACTAGTTCTCTCAGAAGCCCAGCCAGGGCAGGGCCTAGGGCAAGGCCTGCTCCTGAGGAGACGGGGCCAGGACAACCAGCTGATCCCAGACAAGTGGAGCTAAGGCTCAGGGATGGCAACTGGCACAGAGGGCAGGCTGGAAAGAGGAACAGCTTCCAGGCCAGCCAGGGCTTAGGCCTCCCCTCCTCGAGGGGGCCCAGAGCTGCACCAGTCTGGGTTAGAGGAGAAATATGTGGCATGTCAGACAGCGCCCCTCAGTTCCTACGGTGGTTACGCGGGACAATCCTAGGACCAATAAATGCTCTCTGCACAAAGACAGCCAAATACAGCAGAGCATACCAAGACAGATCAATCAAAAACCTCAGCTCTTACAGAAATAGCATAATCACTTCTAAAAATGTTTTAAATGCCATTTCAAAAAGCCCATATTTAAATATAAATAAATGAAAAAAGATTGAAAAGCATAAAAAAAAACCGTAACTAAAAAAAGAAAAAAAATAGCACTAAATTTACAAACACGTGTTTTACAGTAAGAGCCACTGTAGCGAGGTCTCGGTGGCACATGCTGAGAATGTGCCATCCCGAGGGCATCTGAAATGTGGTCAAGACTGTAAACTGAGGAGATCATTCTAGATTAGTCAGGTGAGACACCCAAAGATAGGGTCCTAATAAAAGAAGAGAAAGAAGTGTTACAGGGCAGGAGAGGGGAACCCAGAAACCCCAAACCTGCCCGTTCTAAATAGGTTCTGCCATCTGCCGCATCAACACAAAACATATAAGACTTTTCGTGGAAAGAAACTTTAATACAATTAGAAGAGACAGAGAATGTAGTTTTAAATCAAACACCCAAAGTCATCTATCCCCTCGTGGGTAAAAGTCCACCCAAATGGGACTGGCCCAAAGCAGGGCCTGAAAGCTGCCCCAAGTCTAAAGCACCTTTCGGCAGGACCCATGAAAAGGGTCAGAAACAGCCAGACAATTCTGGGAGGAGAAGAACAAAATCAAAATCCAGATCAGCACTGCCACTGTCACCTCCCGTCGGGTCTCTCGCCCACGTCTGCTCCAACAGGTCCCGGCCAGCGCAGCTTCTCACACGTCTCTCTGCTCCCTGTGCCCCCCGCCCCGTCCCCCTCCATCCCCCTTCCTTCTGCCCCCAGTCTCCTCTCTCCCCTCCAGCTTCTCATCTCTCCTGTTCAGTTCCACCCTCCCTTGGGTGGGGCAGGGAACCTGGAACACTCCCTTTTCCCTGGGGACCACCCTCTTACAGTAGGAAAACCGTAGGAAAGCCCAGAACAAAGACAAATTCACAGCTGGGAAGGCAACATGAAGACAAGAAGAGAAACATGTGGGCAATGAACACTGGCAGGTACCCCGAGGGGAAAGGCAGAGGTGACCCAGCTCAGCCTGTCCCTCAATGTTGAGCTTACAGCAATAGAGATAATAGAGAACATATTTGTATCATTTTACGTCACCAAATTTGTGATGCTGCAGCAGCCACAGGAAATTAACATAACAAATATTTGGAATAAAAAATAAAATGAGCTAAAAAAAAGTATTCTGGAGTCAAACTAGTACAGAAACCACATATACTACTTCAGTTTCACTGTTCTATGGCACAAATTAACTACTACAGAACTTCCCATGAGCCTCTCTGAAATTCATGGCCCTACTGTTAAGATCAAATGCTTAGATTATCGATAATTTCATCAAATGTTCTCTGATGAGGGTATCTCAAGAGCAGTAATTCAACCATGTTTATTATTGAATAAATAAATGATTTGGAAGTGGTTAAAACTCAAAACCAAAGTCAAAGCAAAATCATTGAAGAACCATTATTGCCTCTAGAAATGCTAATTAGATCTGTAAAACAGCAGAGATCACAAACAAAAGTTCAAAAATCCCAGCAACTCAACTTTACCTAGCAAAATGATAGCACAACTGAGTCACAACTGAGTTTTAGAGAAGCCCGCCAAATGGCGTAGACGCCATTTTTGATTTGGCCACATGGTCCAACTTAAAACCATCATTAAAGTAAAGCTACTACACAGAACAATTTTCACAAAATCAAACCTCTTAGCAAATGACTAGAAACAAATTACACACAGACACACAGCATTTTCACAAAGCCCAAGACAGTTTTTGTCAACAGCAAATCTACACATATCTGAAACAAACACAGCAGAGAAACAAAACCACATTTGCTCTCATGGCAGCCAGCGGCATGGGGAAGCCAATATTCCCAGGGGGCTGACTAACCACAGATGGCTCAAGTTCCTTTGTGGTCGCCAAATCTGTTACAGGGCGGGGGAGGGCCCCGGAACCCCCAAGCCTGCCCATTCTATAGAGGTTCTGCCATCGCTGCATCAACACAAAACATGTAAGGCCTTTAGTGGAAAGAAGCTTTAATATAATTAGCGTATAATACAGAAAATACAAAGAATATAGTTTCTAAATTAAGCCCCCTAAGTTACCCATCACCTCGTGGGCAAAAGTCCACCCAAATGGGATTGGCCCAAAGCAAGGCCCGAAAGCCTGCCCCAAGTCTAAAATACCTTTGGGCAGGGACCCACAGAAAAAGGCCAGAAACAGCCCAACAATTCTGGGAGGAAAAGAACAAAATCATAATCAAGATCAACGTTGCCACGGTCACGTCCCCGCGGGTCTCTCACCCACGTCTGCTTCAAACAGTCCAGGCCAGTGTAGCGTCGTCACATGTCTCTCTGCAACTCGTGCCTTCTCTGGCTTCCATCTAGCTTCAGTCGTTCTCCAGTCTCCTCTCTCTTTTTCCCCAGCTTATCTCTCCTGCTCAGCTCCACCCTCAATTGGGTGGGGCAGAGAACCTGCAGCAGGCCCTTTCTCCTGGGGACCACCCTGTCACAATTTCATTAAAGCTTCTTCTTAAATGTAAAAAGGCTAAGGGTTTTTTATCCGAATTTGCTAAATACAGTGCTAATAGAAAAGCTTAATATAGGTTTACAGATGATAAAATTCTAAATGATTGTTGCTAAGTGGATGTTCTTTAAAATACCACCTAAACGTCAAAACATCTTACCAGTATTTAGCATAAAAATAAAATCTATTCAGGAAGAAATTTCTCAGGTTAGTAGAGGAATTTTCTAATTTTTCCCTGACAAAAGGGAAGGCTGAATCACATTCCTCAGTCCTGCTAAGATCCTAGTCTCTGAGTTGGCTGAATAACAAATCCCTACCTTGGAGATTCCTGCAGTTGCCAGAAGACTGCTCCAAGGCAGTGCCCTCAATTCTATCATCTGGTCCTGAAGTTTAGATTTTTATGTATATAAACACTTAACAAGGTGAGCTTCTTCATCTGTAGGTGATTACCATATTTACCTCACACAGTGCTAAGAGTAAATGAATTCATAGAAAGCATTTAAACTTTTGCCTAACAAATAAGCATCCAATCAGCAAATTTTAATTTTACTATTGTTACTACTGTAGTTGCTGTCAATGACACCAGCAGACACCTAATAAAATCAAAGTAAGATTCTGTGTCTGGTTAAAAGTTCCTTCAAAAAGCTGAAGAGGGTTTCGGGGCAGAAAAGCTGAGGGTGGGACAGAAATAGCTTGACAAGAAAAATGAATCAAGACAAGACAAAAGAACTGGACGAGTGCACACGTTTACAGATATAAAAGCTGCGACTTCATCAGGAAGGTGAGCCCAAGAATAGCAGGTGGGAGCTCCTTGCCACACAAGAGCAGCAGGGCTGAGGAATGTTACTTTAGAGCAGGCGCCACACTGTGCTGACCAGAAGAAACGCAATGGTTCTGGCTGTGCACCAAAATGTATTAATGTACACTTTTAAAAGGTGAAATACAGCGTACGTGATTTATGTCTCAGTAAAACTATTACATTAAAAAGAAAGAAGAAAATAGAAATAAAGAAATGGCTAGAAACAGAACTTTTCCACATGGAGACCCAGGCAGGGCCACAGTTGTGAGGAGCTGTGTCAGGAACACAACAAGCAGGAACGGACAGCAAGCCTTTTCTGCTAAAATGATGAAAACGACACAGGGCCCTAATAAGGCTAAAGGTGCTTAGCCAAGAGGTCGTCAACACTGGGGCCTCTCAGCCCCACCCACAGGAAGACCCCTGGACAGTGAGCCCCCACATGCCTTAGAGGAAAGACTATAGAAGGCCCTCAAGACCCACTTTTAAGCAATGCCACAGGCTATCTAGAAAGGAGCAAGGCATTAAAACATCCAACTTGAAAATCATCTTGAACCAGACAAGATAAATAATAAATCACATAATTTGTCGTCAAAGTGTTACAGGGCAACCCCGATATACAATGGGGTGCCTGACTGTGGGTTCTCACCAGTGCGCTTAAAAAGGACTTGCAATAAGAACAATTGCAGGCACTCACAAAAAGGTTAATAAAAGGGTTTATTTACAAAGAGGAAGGGAAATAAAAAACGAATAACCCGGGGACAACAGAGAAAGTGAGGAGTGAGATAAATCTCCAAATACCCCAAAGGCACGCTGCAGCCCAGGAGCAGCAAGAAGAGCCCCAAGGTCAAAAACCCTCGTTATATAGCCAACATGTCTGCTTAACTCCACCCCTCAGTTCCTGGTAATCCTCTCTTCTGGATGATGAAGGAATTAAGGGATTAGTGGCCCCCAGTGTCTTGGATCTCTTTGGTCTAAGGTGGGGGTCCATAAACCTTCCTGTGGAGTTTGTTGCAGACGTCCTTTTTCCCCCCAACGAAAGTGTTGTGGCTAGAACTTTTAAACAGAAATGAATTTATGAGGGGGCCTTCCTGGTGCCTCAAGGGGTTAAGTCTCAGCACTATGAAGCCACTGGCAGCCACTGTAGCAGGAGTTCAGTCCCTTCCAGGGAGCTTCCCACATGGCATAGCAGACCTCTCCTGCCTCATCCCTGCTCCCCTCAGGAGTGTACTTCAGTAGCTCTGACTGTTGTGCTCCTCACTCTGTCTCTGGGGAATCCTCTCACGCACATCCACCTCTGGCCTACACCCCAATTCTTGCGTGCATAAATAAATAAATCTTAAAAAGATGGTGTATATGTGAGAGAGAGGTTTCCCCAGAGACATAGTGGGGAGCAGACCAGGCAACTGACTGAAATCCACTGCTGGGGGAGCAGTGGGTGAGACAGGAGAGGTCTGCTGTGCCATGTGGGAAACTCCCTGGCCAGGGATTGAACCCCTCCTGAAGACAGCTTCATGGTGCTGAGACTTAACCCCTTGTGCCACCAGGGAGGCTCAGGAAAATAAATCTTAAAAAAAAAAAAAAAAAAAAAAAGAGGGCCTCCCTGGTGGCACAATGGGTTAGTGCAGTGCTGTGGAGCTGTAGGGGGCTGAGGCACTGACTGGTTCAATGCCTGGCCTGGGAGAATCCCACATGGCCAGGCAGACCTCTCCTGTTACCTGCTGCTCCCCTCAGCAGTGTATTTCGGTCGATCTTCCTGTTCTGCTCCCCACTCTGTCTCTGGTGAACCCTCTCACCGCCTCACACCTCTGGCCTGCACCCCAGCTTGTATGCAAAAATAAAATAAATCTTTTTTAAAAAATGAATTTATGAGGTCCTCATCCCAGAAGGAGTCATGTTGGTAAATTTCAAAACACAGTCTTCAAAAGAGAAGTTTGAAATGTTTTAAACTGATCGAAGTATAGTAAATAAAAACCCAAATCTATATATCATTACGCTGACAATCAGTTGACAAGGTCTTGTGCCAGAAAACCTCCACTGCATGGTCTCTTTCTGTACCTTCACTTAAGTCGTAACTAACAACATAACATGCTGTAAGCTCCACCATGCTGTTATAATATAAATAACTCACCAGGCAAAGGTGCTTGTCAGGACTGATTAATAGTAGGTGCTATTCAAATTTAATGAATTTCCCTAAGAAATTATACATTATCAACTCTTCCCGTTACTCTTTTCAACAACAAATCAAAATTCTGAGTTAAAAAAACGACCACCCCATAACCATGTAACGGTAGCTAATCTGAATGAATAGTAAAAAGAGAATTTAAGGGTGTGGGCGTGTGATGTGTGCCAGAAGAACCTTGATAAGATGCTACTGTTGGGGGGGAAAGGACATCCTGAACAAACTCCACAAACAGGTTTTCTGGACCCCACCCCCACCCCAGACCAAAGGGATCCAAGACACCAAGGACTACAAATCCCATAATGTCTCCACCACCTTTGGAGGATGCTGGGAACTGAGGGTGGAATCAAGCAGCCAGGCTGGGTCTATAACCAGACATGTGGGCCTTTGGGGGTGCTTGGTTTTTCGCCAGTTTTCAGCAGGCTACTGGGGTCCCAGCTCAACAGAATTGGTAGGACACATTCACCAATTTCTCTTGCTCTTTCTCCCAAAGTTACTCCTTTCTTCATTTCCCCTTTCTGTAAATAAACCCTTTATTACCCTTTCTGTGTGCCTGCAGTGGGGTCTCATTCTGAGTCCCTGTAAAGCTCGCAGGTGAGGAAGCACAGTCAGGCCCGCCCACTTCACATCGGGGTTGCACAGGAACACTTCTTATATTTTTATTTTTTAAAGATTTATTTATTTATGTATAGAAGCTGGGGTACAGGCCAGAGGCACGGGGCGGCGAAAGGGTTCACCAGAGACAGAGTGGGGAGCAGAACAGGCAGATGGACAGAAACACACTGCTGAGGGGAGCAGCGGGCGAGGCAGGAGAGGTCTGCTGTGCCATGTGGGAATCTCCCTGGCCGAGCGTTGAACTTGCGTCCCCACTGCCGGCAGCTCCACAGTGCAGCTTTCAACCCGCTGCGCCACCAGGGAGGCCCTGCACAGGAACACTTCTGACTGGACTCTGGGAACGACTGGACAGCCGCTCAAGAGCCAGGCTCCACGGAGCTCATCCAGGCAGAGCTTTATTGCAGCGAATTTATTGTGAATACAAAAATCTCTGCAGAAATTCTGCACAATAATTTTATATTTTTTTAAAGAATAAAAGATGATGAAAATGGGCCGCAGAGCAGACTTGTCTGCATCTGCTGTGCAGACTCCACCGCACCAGGTCCTGGGGTCAGCGTGGTATGAACTTGAACCTGATTCACTCCCTCAATTAGTCAACAAAAACTGCCTCTCTGCCACGGGCCAGGCAGAGGGCTAGGCATAGAAAACGAAGAATATTAATACTCAATGGTTAACAAACAGTGATATTCACAGACCAGAGATTAAATTAGAAAATGAGCTTTAAAAGCCTTGAATCTTACCTTGAGGAGATTTGGGGGGGCATCGATAAATAACCGAACAAATACACTCTCCACATGTAAAAAGCTTAATCCAAATGTTTGTCATCATTTCAGGGAATAAAGCTGTCCAGACAGAGGTGAAATCTGCTGCCCGACTATAAACTTTACTTAACACAGAGTACGTGTGTGTGTATATATATGTTGAGTGTGAGAGAAGGCAAACATAAAAATTCAAATAAGTTACATTAAAAGGGAAGTTGAGTTATATTCAGAAATGGGAAAGATTCCTGAGCCGAAGAAAGAAATGCAACACCAATTTATTAAAATAAGTCAGCAAGATATTTCCTAGCAATTTCTACTTCAAAATACATAAAGTTCTGTTAGTTTCTAAGCCTAAAAATAAAGGTCTACTTTATAAAAGGACAAATAATCCAAGCACTTAAAGACGCATGAATTAATATTTTCAAAACAACACGGGTCTTCTACATGCTATAAGCATCATGCAAATTATGTGTGAGACGAAGTGCACAGGCGCGTCGAACAAAAAGCCCACAGAAGGAGCACAGGCACAGCCCTGCAGAGACGAGTCCCAGCAGGGAGCTCCCTGCCTGGTCATTCTTCCGCATAACATTACCGAGCATACCGTACAATATAAACAATCGTATATTTGTGGGTGTTCACAACTGCAAATACTAAACTACAATAGAGCGTATATGTGCTGGAAGAGATGAAGGAGCACACCCATTTTCACTAGGAGAACCCTTCTTCTTCCAGTAAGAGGCCAACACGCTCACTCCATCTTGCACTGCATCAGGGTAAAACTGTTTTTTACATGAGAAGTGTAAGAAGATACACTTTAACATGAATGATGGAACAAAGAGCAACTGTGTACCTAACTACCTTTCAAGTTTAACACTAGACCAAAAGGAGTAAGTTGTGTGGCTGAGAGAACAAATATTTACATATTAACCCCACCTCAGTGATTCTTCCATGCAGGCAGGCAAGCTGCTATTATAAACATATTCAGGTGGCTCAAATTTGTTGTCACCTGAGAACCATCTGCACTAAGTTACAGTGGTTAAACACACCAGACAAAAGGCAGAACTAGTTTGTCTGTATAAAAAAGAAGCAACTAAAAAAGGAAAGAACTCGAGATGGTGGACGGTGAGCTGGGCAGGTAAGGGTATAAGAAGCTGACTAGCCCTGCATACCAGACAAAACTGAGTCTGGGCACAAGGGGTCAAAGCAAAAATAGGTAAAAACGGTCAATACCTGAGAAAAATAGATTCCCACAAATATTCCAGCGCCTGATTGATGCAACTTCCAGATTACCTGCAGCAAAAGCTAATAGAACCACAGGAGAAATTACCAAATCCACTATCATAGTTGAAGATCTTAACACTTCTCTCTTAGTAACTGACAGTAGATAAAGGAATTAGTTATTAATGAGTAATACCAACCACTCTAATGAAAGTAACAATTACACCTAATAATTGACAAAAATACTCCCCACAACTATAAGAATATAACTTCATTGCAATTACTCATAGAACATTCACCAAGATAAATTACATGCTGAACCAAGAACTATGACTCAAGATAGCAAAGTCTCAAACTTTACCAGCAACTCTATGAACACAACAGAACTAAATTAGAAATCAGTAAAATTTCCCCTCAAAAGAAAGAGAAATCTCAAGTTTTTGGCACTTAAGCAGTTAAATTCTGAATAATCCATGGGAAAAAAGATTACATTAAAAAATTATAAAAAAGTTTAAATGCATTTAACCAAGCGATAATGAAAGAACAACAGATCAAAATATGTGATAAAATCAGTTATCTATGATGCAACTTTGAAAAGTTAGGGGCAAATGATCAAAGTAAACCCGTAAAGGCAGAGAAAATTATACAAATAAACTTGGAAATTAATGGAATAGAAAAGTGACAAATAGAGAAAATCAATGAAACCAAATACCGGTTATGTGAAATTAGTGCTAAGCAAATTAGTGCTTAGCAAATTAGTGCTAAGACGCAAATTAGCACTATTAGGAATAAAACACAGTTTAAAAATTACAGATTCTAGTAAAATCAAAAATATTACAGGAATAAATCAAAATTTTAAAGCAACAAACTGGATAACCCAATGAAACTGAAAAAGCATTTAAAAACCACAGATTAACAGATTACCCACAGACATATTAAGAAATATAAAATCTGAACAGATCTACATTTGTCGTTTTAACTTCCCATAAGAAGAAATTTAGCCCAGATGGCTTCCAATAAATTGCATCAAACATACAACAAAGAAAGAACCATCAATCCTTTACAAACTCAAGAGAATAGGAGGAAGTACTTCACAACTAATTTTCTGAGGTCAGTATTACTGATATCAAAACCAGAAACAGGCATGAAAACCAAAGGAACAAGAGAGAAGTTCAATACCCCTCACAGACAGAGCCCTATTATAGAACCCTAACACATGGGCCTCCCTGGTGGCGCAGCGGTTAAACACTGCGCTGTGGAGCTGTTGGCAGCAGCAGCGCGAGTTCGACGCCCGGCCAGGGAGAATCCCACATGGTGCGGCAGACCTCTCCTGCCTCGCCCGCTGCTCCCCTCAGCAGTGTATTTCTGATCTGCCTGTTCTGCTCCCTGCTCTGTCTCTGGTGAACCCTCTCGCCGCCCCACGCCTCTGGCCTGTACCCCAACTTGTATGTATAAATAATAAAAAAAAAAAGAACCCTAACACAGTCCACCGAGCCCAGTAATACAGAACACGTCTAAGCGAGATATAGCCTGGGAAGGCATAGTTGTGCTAACATTTGAAATTAATTAACACATATCACTGTATTAACCAAATCAAGTAGATTTACCATATGACCATCTTTTTATCAATACAAAGGATAACTCAAAAAAGTCACGGTCCATTCACGATAAAACCTCAGCAAACAGATCTAAAAAGGACCATTCTAAATAAAAGGACAAAATCCCTATTAATACATTACATTTAATAGTGAGTAACTAAATGTTTTCTCTGTATTATAAGAAAGGTGTCCACTCATCTTCTCCATTCGGTATTATACCGGCGGTCCAAACAAGTGCAATAAAACGTGAAAAAGAAAAAAAGGACATAAACCAGAAAGGAAGAGGCAGAACTGTCTCTATTTGCGGATGGCATGATTATATATAGAGAGAAAATCCTAATGAGCAAGAAAGCTCCCAGAACAGAGCCATGCCAAAGGACACAAGGTCAAGGAGTCTCCCAGGTGGCGGCGCCATCGCACACTCCCAGCAGCAGCAAGACTGCCGGCTCCTCAGCATTCCAAGGAGACCTGATGTCAGACTTCCTGATGTCAGATACCCCCTGAGGCTTTAATTCACATTTCCTGACTATTGAGGCTCTTTTCACATCTTCTGGCCCACTTACAAAATCAAGTTATTTCTTCGTTAGTGTAATTTAGCTGTAAGAGTTCCTTTTACATTTGCAAATACAAGTCCTTTGATATAATTTGCGAAAAATTTCTTTTATAATGACTTTTTGTGTAAAGGTACCTCTCAAAGAGCAAATATTTAATTTTATTGAAGCCCAATGTATTATTTTGCTTTTATGAAGGTATCTTTGATCATCCCAAGATGACAAAGATTGTTTCCATGCCTTATTCTTTAGTTCTTACATTTAGGTCTATGAATCATCCTGAATTCATTGTGTGTGTGTTGGGAGGTAGGAGGTGAAAGTTCATTCTTTTCCACACAGATGCCAGTTTTTAGAGCAACATTTGTAAAACAACAGACTTCTTTTCTCATTTAATTTCCCTGATACTTTCACTAAACATCAACTGCTGCCAAATGTTTGGGTCTTTTTCTGGATTCTATTCTGTTTTGCTGATCTCTTTTATCCATGCTCTAGTATTTAGAATGCTGTAGCTTTAGAGAACTCATGCAGAGTAAGTCCTCCCATTTTATATTTGTTTATTAAGCTTGCCTGCGCTATTTTAGTTCATTTAAACTTCCATATAAATTCCAGAATCTGCTTGCCAGTTTCTATTATTAGAAAAGTCTGATGGAATTCTGACTGGAGTAGAATTGAATCTATGGGGTCATTTAGGAAGAAATGACATTTTCACAATACTGACTCTTTCCATCTATGAACGTGACCTATTTCTCCATTAAAAATAGTTTCATTCGTTTTTTTGAGTAGGAATTCGTAGTTTAGTGCATAGCTCTTATGCACATTTTGCTAAACTCGCCCCTCAGTATTTGTTTGAAGATTATACTGTTAATAAAATTGTTTTTTTATTTCACTTTCTAAATCATTTCGTTAGTTATGTAGAACACAGCAGGCCTAGCAGGATGTCTGAGCCTCCTACACAGAGACTATTGACCCAAGCAGCACAATTAGACCAGCAACAAAAATCAGCCATATCATTCAGCTTAAAAGCAACTTGTATAGTAGGAACATCCCAAGTTGGGAACCAGGGTTGCACTTGCAGGACTGCTAGCGCTGCGCAAGTCCCTGGCTCCTGAGTCTCAGAATCTGATCTACTGAGAGATTGCAACAGCTGGTCCTGAATGTCCCTTCCAATGACAGTTGACTTCAAAGGAATGAAAGTGTTTAAATTACATTCAATTAATCCCTAGAAGAGCTGCTGAGCATCATGCTCAGGATCTTATGAAAACACAGATAACCGTGCGGGCTCTTTACTACCTTTCAGCCATGCATAAAAATTCTTTACTGCTTCATTCTGGTAATTTCATATCAATAACCACAGACAGAAGAATGTTTTCAAGTAACTTTAAAATACAGTAATTTTCCTTTACAGCCATAAAAGATAGATTCCATGGTCAAAAAGAAGGGTCCAAAAAAGAAACCGGTTCCCAGCCACACCGTATGGGGCAGAGGCCTGAGCCGGGCTGTGTGCCCGCGGCTGGAGCAGCCGAGGGGTCTCAGAAGGAAGCCAAGCGGCCGCGGGCACCGTGTGGCTCGCTTGCACCTTTCACTTCAGGAAGTCTTAAGGATCGTCCCTTTTAAACCTTAAGTCTGTTCTATAAGCATGTGAAATACTTACATGGTGCTAACGTGCAATCTGCATAAAAAACTGTTTTGCTCCAAGAAGTCCAGCCTCGTCTCTGTCCCCTCTGGGCACTTCTCACAGACAGCTTCAAACACAGGGGAGAGGTGGGAAAGTGTGGCTCCGGACTCAAGTCTTGAGTGTATGACCTTGGATTACGGCTTCCTCACTCAATTATTCCCCAGGGCTTACAGTGACGCCGAGAATGGAAACCCCGCAGGGGGGCTGTGAGGGTGTCCCGGCCTGAGTGCACAGAACTCAGCTTTGGTGAGATCTCACGAAAGATGAGCCGCCTGGGGCCTCTCAGCCACGGCCACAGGCGGGGAAATGGACCTGGCGGGGCAGCGTCCTGCTCCAAGCTCACAGAGCCCGACAGCCAAGGCCGCAGCTCACCTCCCAAAGCCGCACCAAGCCAGGCCGCTCACCCGTGGCTCCAGGCCGCTCACTGGCGCACTCGGCACATGGTTGGGCAGTCAGCCCGGGGAAGAAGAACCTTCTCCCCCCAGGGTGGGTTCAAAGACTCACCGTGTTCAGAGCGTTGAGGGTCGTATCATCTCGAGAGGCGGCAACGCAGCCATCCTCGGTGGAGCCCCCGTCACACATCCCTGCAAAGGCCGCCATGCTCCTTGGAGAAGAAGGGAGAGGATCAGAACAGGTTTCACCCCGGATGGGTCTATTTTCAGGCTAGTGCAAATTCCATTCAACGCAAGCCAGAGTTCTCAGGGCTACTTCAGCTCGTTAGAAAAGGGAACTATTTTTTAAGTTACTTCATAGGTCGCCCTTTGCTCCCGCAGAGACAGTGCTACTTGAATACAGGTCCATCTGTCTTATTTCTTCCCCTCTTTATCGGTACTCAGATCTCAGTTCCGAGGGCGAGGGGGGTGAGTCTGTATGTCACAGTCCGTGGCGAGATTACAATGTTTTGAAAGATGGATCTTCAGAAAACAAACAATAATAAACCCCCTGAGACTTTACTTCATTCCCTCCATGCTGTCCACCAAGGGGCTTCTTCCCCCCACTGGAGCCCATCATCGCTAGTGCAAGGCCCACACGCGCAGGCTTCCTGCCAACCAGCCAGTGCTAAGAGCTAGTCGCCTGGTCTGGTTTTATGTTTTTGTTGCGTAACACTGACAGGGCAGTGTGGGGGGCCCCAGATCGCTGCAGATAGAGGAAGACCATCTGCCTGCGTAACACGGGGCAGGGACAGACTGAAAGTCCTCTCCTGTAGTCAGGCCTCCGCAGCTCGGCCAAGGCTACTGCAGGCTGCAGAAACGTCCATTTGGGCCGGGCGTCCGTGGGCGGCTGCCACATCGAGGAACCTGCAGCGGGCTCTAAGATGGGCTACACGGCC
The DNA here is from genome assembly GCA_004024925.1 of Scalopus aquaticus. Taxonomy (NCBI): domain Eukaryota; kingdom Metazoa; phylum Chordata; class Mammalia; order Eulipotyphla; family Talpidae; genus Scalopus; species Scalopus aquaticus. The sequence goes on along the minus strand of PVIJ01001454.1, from coordinate 113,393 downwards.
AAGTAGCCAACTAGGTAAGAAATGCTGGGAACTACACATATGGTGGAAGAAGTTTTCCTTCTGAAGAATTCTAAAACACAGTGTAGGGAAAACACCAAGGAGAAAAAAGACCTTACCGGGGTAAACTATTTTTCTCCAGTAAGAAGGATAAGGGTTCTGATTACAGAGGGAATGACAAAGCAGAACGGGCGAAGCTCCCAGGGGAAGGAAGAGGTGTGTCGCCCACTCGTCAGTCCAGGTGGCCTAACTCCGAGGGCAGGACGGGGCGGTCCCATTACCTTGCGGCTCTCAAATACATGAGGAGGTCGCAGTCGTTCACTCCAGGCATCCAGACCAGCTCCTCGTGCTGGGTCACGGTGTCACCATCTGGAGAAGGAAATGGTTGCAAATCGGGAAGTTTGGCCTGCAAGACAGGGATGAAGAAGTCATAATTCAAAGAGCCACCTCAGCAGGCAGACCGGGGAACAGTGCTGACAGCCACTGAACCTGGCGCTTCAGGCAGCACCCAAACACAGGGGCCACCCCGCCTCGGCGCCTGCAGCAGGCAACAGTGCCCGGCAACCGTGCCGGAAAGATCCAGAGCGAAACAGGAACGAACGCATGAATAAAAGAAACGAGAAGCCGAAAACAGCTCCAGAGGTAACTGCTCCTAACCTAGAAGAGGGAACTTCCCTCCGAAATAACAGACACACACAAACGAACCCTCAGGGACTTGGGCAGAAGAAGAACATGAACTGTTCGCGCAACGAACGCCGCTCCCAAAGTCAGCAGCGGTCAACATCAAAAATAGACGAAAAATTGGAATTAGCCCTAAAAACACAGCTGAGTAAGTGAAGGTGCAAGAAACAGGAAGCGCGGTGGGCTCAGGAGGAGGGGGCGCTGCTGGAAGAGGGGGCAGGGGCTTCCTGCGAGGGCAGAAACGCCCGCTGTGTGGGACAGGAACCCTCCAGCAGGCTGAGCAGTGAGCAAGACAGAGAACAGCTCGCGGCTCCCACAGTGACCTGCAGGAATAAAAAGAAGGAAACACCATTTGAACAACGGGCTCAGCCCGCGTGACCCTGAGCCTCCTCGGGGTTAGCGCCCGAGGGGCAGGCAGTGGAGACCGAGGAGAAGCCAGCCGTCTGTGAGACGTACGCATCCTGCTTTCTAAAATGATGGATGGGACCCTGAGTCTGGAAACTTATTCTGAGAGTTGCAGTTAAGAGTCCAGCAGAGACTTCCGATGAATGAGGCAGCGGGGAAGAAGGCAGCGACGTACCACAGAAACAGAAGAGGACTGCATGTTGCAAGGTAAAGATCCGAGGAGCCCCATTTAAAACAAGAAGCACCACAGGCAGCGCGGACCGGCCAGCCTGGCTCAGCCCGGGGCACGGCGAGTGGGGGGAGCACTGCTCGCCGGGGTGCCACGTGCCCACGGAGAGCCAGGATTGGTACATTATCCAGGTGATTTCCAAAGTCTAAAATCTTAATTTTTTAAAAGATTTATTTATTTATGCATACAAGAACTGCAGTGCAGGCCAGAGGTGCGGGGGGTGAGAGGGCTCACCAGAGACAGCGTGGGGAGCAGAACAGGCGGATCTACTGAAATCCACTGCTGAGGGGCGCAGCAGAGAGACAGGAGAGGTCTGCTGCGCCCTGTGGGAAGCTCCCTGGCTGGGGATCGAACGCATGCTGCAGTGACTGGCGATAGCTTGATAGCGCTGAGACTTGAACCCCTGTGCCACCAGGGAGGCCCCCTAGAATCTTAATTTTTCACGTAAGAGTGGGCTGTAAATGCTGGCTATTGACCTTTCCAAAACAACTGCGTGTGGGAACCACACGTGCGCCTGCTCTGTTCCCGGGACTACAGCGCCGACACGCGACTCCGCCCAAACCAGGACGCTCCCCTTTGGTTGAGCAGCGCTTGTAGAACATCTAGCTGGGTGTCACAATTAGTTCTGGTTATTACACACTGAATGCATGAGAGTAAACTAAAACACGATAGCGCTTTCTCCCAAAGGTCTCAGGCGCTGAAGCCCAGCCCTGCCTCTCCAGCGCCAAGCGGTCGCTGCGCAGCAGCTCTCCAGCGGATGCTGGGTAAATTCGTTTTAAAAGTCCTCTAGTTGTTGGAGGAAAGCAGCCCCCCCAGCCCCCCCCAAAAACTGGGCTAGAAATACAATTACACAGTTTACAGAAAAGGAAATTCAAGTGGCTCTTAATCATAGGAAAAGATGATAAACCTGGCTGACAAGAGAAATGCAAATTAATGACACTGGGATACTACAGCCCATCTATCAAACTGACATCAATTCTGAAGTGTGACACCATACAAGGCTGTGACATTAAAAGCAGGTGGAGGTGGCGAGGGAGCGAAAGTGCACTCGTGTTAAGTTGCTAGTACGGCTGCAAAGTGGTACAAACTCCGCGGAGGGAATTCTGTGACCTCCTGGAACTACAGGTGCACGCGCCCTCTGTGTCAGTCACCTCTCCCTCCTGGGGAGACAGCCCGGGGATGCGCTGCAGAAGGTGCAAAAGCCTACAGGCACCGCGATTCACTGCGGCGTGCCCGCAACAGCCAGCAGCTAGAGAGCCCAGTGCCGGGCGGGAGGGGCTCGGCGAGGACTCCCACACCCACGGAGGAGCTCCAGGGAGCGAGGCGGCGGTGAGGAGGCGCTTTACACACGGCTGTGGCCGAAACACTGGGCCATGCTGCTGAAGAGAACAGGGAGGTCAAAGTGTGGGTGTCCCGCTGTCGTCTAGCTAAGGACAGGGCATGAAGATGGAATAAAAATATGAAAATCAAAGCCTTAAATTGAAAACAAAAACAATGATTACCATCAGGAGGGAGCAGAGAGGAGCAGGGATAGAAGGTAGATTTTTTTTTAAACATACTTTGTATGTTTGATTTTGGAGTCAAGTAATATTTTCCACAATTATAAAAGCAAAATAAGTCTAAGGAACAATAATCCCTTAAAACCCCTAAAGCAAAATGAAATAACTGCACCTAACTGTTACTGAGTTGGCTTCTCTAGAAGCCACTATAGGTTACTCTAAAACAGTGTTGCCTATACAGTTGGCAATGAGATACAGTCAAAGCCAAACATTTAATAGTGATGTGTTTTCAATAATCACACTGCTTATAGTGTCTGAATACTGTTATTCTGAACTGCTACATATGTATCATGGGTAAAAGCAAATGAATAATTATGTCTATGTTCTTTAAAAATCAGATTTGAGACATGGGGAAAAAGATAAACATACAGATGAAAGAAAAGCAGAATTAATATGAGAACTAGAGGAAAATCTGAATTTAAGTTAGAAGCATCAGTAAGGATCACCCTGGTAGCACAGGGGTGAAGTCTCAGCGCTATCAAGCTATCACCAGCCAGAGGCATGAGTTCAACCCCCAGCCAGGAAGCAGGGCCAACAGACCTCTCCTGCCTCATCTGCTGCTCCCCTCAGCAGTATATTTCCGTCGATCTGCCTGTTCTGCTCCCCGCTTTGTCTCTGGTGAATCCTCTCACCACTCCATACCTCTGGCCTAAACCCTAGTTCTTGTATGCATAAATAAATAAAAATAAACAGAAGCATCAGTAAGAATCCATAATGTATGCTATCTTTTAAAGAAAGGTTTATTTCCTAATCTGTTCCCCAAAAAGGCTTAGAAACAGCAGCCAGTGCAGGAGCAAGGTCCATAGCAGTCAGTCCAAAAATGCCACTTCCCACTAAAACACTAAGCACTCCTCCAGGAAAAGCTTACTTCCAGATCCAGGGCAGGAAACATGTACGATGAGACGGTAAAAACATGTCATCACAGATAAAAGGATCCAACAAAGGCTGCGTCACAAGGACATAGTCCCAAGGGCACAAAGACAGCGCTCCTAGTGGGCCCCAAATGGGCCAGTCTCCTCATCGGTAACTGCAACTGGTTTAAAACCCACTGTGACGGCTGGAAGACGTTGAAAGAACCAACTCAGTATTTTGAAAGTGACAAACAGAGGGGGAGAATCAAGCATTTATCTTTCTTTCCTTTGCAATTCAGGAACCAAATTTAAGAAGCAAGTTTCATGGAATCAGCCAAGGAACGAATGACAGGAACAGAATCCTACCATTTTAAAATCCCTAATAAAACAGTGGATCTAAACAACGAGAACTAACTGCAAATCACTGTACCAGAGACCTGAGCTTCCAGGAGAGCTGCGGAGCCCACGAAGTGGGGATGTGATCTGACTGGAATGCGATCAGACCTCTAGGCTTAACTACTAATTTTCAAGATATGCCGAGGATGAGGGAACAGCTTCATGATGCACAGATACTTGGAGTCAGCCAATCCAGACTGGGGGCACCCCATCTCCAACACAAACATGGGGGGCAGGGTGGAGAGGATGAGTAAGAGAAGCACAGGAATGAAAAGACTGAAGAGGCCCATCAAGCCACTGCAACGTGCGCCTTTTATCTGGATCCCAATTTAAACTGTTAAAAAACAAAGAGAGGAAGAGGGAGAGAGATTTAGGGGAATCCGGACAAAGTGGACACCTTGCAGTGATGAATTATGACTGTGTTTCTTTGAAAGAGTTCAGTTTTTAATCTCTGAAACACTTACAAAGTAACATGATAGATCTGTTCGTTCCAAAATAAGTGTGAGAGGTATTAGGGATGACAAACGGAACAAGTCTGCCCAAAACTTGGTGTGTGGAAGCTGAGTGACCAGGATGGGGGTTCACTGGTCTTTCCCTACTTCTTCGTGTGTTGATATTTAACCATAAAAAAGTTAAACATTTTAAGAACATAAATGATGCCAGTTCATTAAAAAAGTCTTGGTAAATATTTGGTGATCTGAAACGTTTCTTTATAAAAATAAAACATACAGGGTATCTCTACCATCTGATATGAAAGAAATCTGATTCTAAATATACAAAAATTCAAGCATAATACATGTGCTCCTTTTCGGTATCTGAGGCACCCTTTATTTAAAATGACTTTTTCTGTTATGGTGGGTAGAATCTATAAAATAACACTGTAGGACAAAGATCTCAAGAACCTGGAGTATGGAGGGAAAAAATGGGTGGGAGAACACACAATGGCAAGAGAGAGCAGAGAGGTGCCGTAATCCAGAGCACAGGCCTGAGGGAACAGAAAGCACACTCGAGGGAGCAGCCAAACCCAAACAGCCACACCAAGAACGGTGCTTGCAGAATGTCCTCTTGCAGCTTTTTCTGCCTGCCTCAGCAAGAACCCTAGCTCCGCAATAAGAAGTGTCTTCTCGAAATCACATGGTTTGGTTTTCATATTCCTTCACATCTTAATTCCTTTCTCAGTACAGTGTTAAACATGTTCTTAAAAATGTGAATGGCATTCAAGAAATGCTCGGAGTCTAGACAAATGAACAACGAGCTAGACAGACGACGAAAGCCTCCCCACCCTGAGGCGAGCTGCGGGCACTACCGCCGCTGGGGCTTTGCCGCCTCGCACCCAAGGCCGTGGCTGCTGGCCCCAGCCCATTCCAGCCAGTGAGTCTGTGCCTCTCTGCCCAAACCACGTTCCTGGGGGTTAGAAATGGACACACGGCCCAACCCGAGGCGCAGAGACTGGGGGTCCGAGGCCAAGAGCTCCGTGTTTCCAAGGGGAAGAGTAGGCCGAGGCTGGCCCCTTCCTGCTCTCCAGACGCGCTGGGCCCCGCTCACCGCACCACCCCTCACTGCTGTCAGGTGTCAGAAAGGAGAAACATGCCCGGGAAATGGTAATCACATCCCAGAAAGCACAGTGAAGCCCAGCGTCGGAAACAACCAAGTGTGAGGGAGGACCAGAGAGCCGCCGCCAGCCTGAGAGAGAAGTCAGCTGGGGGCAGGGGCAGCCGGCGGACAGCTCCGCTCTGACCAGGATGCCGGGAGGGGCACCCGCCATTCAGGACCAGAGACTTCGGTCCTGCCCACAGCCCAGCCAACAAAGAGGTGAAGAAACCATGTCGCTGGAGTCTTAGCAGACTGAACAAAACCAAGAGGGCAAGGTCACCACGACATAAGCTTCCTACGGACACGTAGCCTGAGTGTCGTGATGTTTCTGAAGGAAAGGGGCAATTCCTTCAAAGGCTACAAGTAAAGTTTTAGTGGCCAATATTCACCTACATATGAATGGACAAACAAAATGGGGGATGTACATACGACGGACTACTCATTCATACAACGAAACTCCAATACATGTTACAACACGGGCATCCTGAAGACATTATGCTAAATAAAATAAGCCAGACACAAAGGACAATACTGCTGGATCTCGCCACTCTGAGGAGTCCACAGCAGAACCAGGAGGTAGAGGCTGGTAGTCAGGGGCTGAGGGCTGTTTGTGTTTAACAAGCACGGTTTCAGTTTGGGACACGAGAAAGTTCTAGAGGCGATGGCGACACAACAGCATGCATGTCCTTGGCACACTGAACTAAACACTTAAGAAAGGCTCCAGGGGGCAGTGTGTCTCACCACAACGAAACTGGGGGACCCTCTGCATTCAAATCCAATTCCCTAGAGTGGGTACAATCATAAGTTGCTACTCAACAAGGTAACCAGAAGGAAAACAAATTAAAACCTATAAAGAAGTCGCTAGATGTGCTTTACCTGGTGGCTGGGGCCAACGCGGATCTCGCCCTGGGTGCTGTTCAGCCTCCTGTCACGACAAGAGCAGATGAGATTAGCAAAACGCGGTTCTGACAAAGACATTCACACATTTTTCAAGAAAAATAATTCACTGCAAGCAAGGGAGGGCTACTCTGCAAGAATGACTTCTCCGCCGGGTCTGAGTGCGCCGGCGCGGGTGCCACGCTCCACGCCCCCTGCTCGAAAACTTTTGACAGAAGCCCCCGCCTGCAGCATCACCGGTTCCTGCCTCGGGGAGACGACCGGTCTCACAGCTCAAGGCAACGGAGCAGGCTTCATTTTGAAACATTTCAGAGCATTTACTTCATGAACGCACTAACTATGGGTCCTGCCACGCACGCCTGGTCATTCACTCCAGTATCTGCGAAGCATCGACTACAGAAGCCAGGAACTAACCTCGGTGCTGGGGTGAAGCAGTGAACAAAGCAAAACCTCTGACTTCCTGGGACTGAAATTTTAATGCAGGTAAAAAAACAAGTACCATCAGCTGGTGATTAGGGCTGAGGACGAAGTATTTCTACATTCTTTACACAGGACGGTGAGAAAAGGCCTTGTTGTAATAGAGAGAACCTGGGCAGAGAGGACACGGGCCCGAGGGAACGGGCTGGCCCAGGCGGTGCCCGCCGCGCCTCCTTCTGTCCGGGCGGCTCCCAACGCGCTCGCACCCTAAGCACCCTACTTCCGTGAAGCCCATTCCCGCTCTTCTCCACATTTCACTCCACAAGCCCCCAGAAATGTGGGGAGTCTCCATGGTTTTTTTAGCAAGTGTTTGCTGACTGCCCTTCCCGCGCCAGGCCTGGCACAGGGCTGTGGCCGCACGGCGTGGAAGTGGACACGGGCCCTGCTCGCCAGGAGCACGCACAGCCGGCCGGGGCGGCCTCAGGACACACCGCCCTCGTCCCGGACCAGTCTGTGGGGCTGAGGTGAGGTGTCTGAGGACGGTCAGCGACGCTGAGGGGGCCGGCACGCGGCCCAAGCTGCCCCTGCAGTCTTTTCCCTGGACAGAGCAGACCCAGAGGGCACAAAACTATTTCTCCCAAAGATCTGGCAATCCTGTCGTTAAGTCTGAAGTTGTTGAAATGAATTTTGGGAAATGAGTCTTTCCTCCAGGGCCTTGAACAGCATGTTCTTTTGAACATTCCTTCGTCTTTTATTTTGGCAAGGTGGGCAGCAGACAAGACAAAGGAAGGGGAAAGAGTGACCAAGAGAAAAGGAGAAGTGGCCCAGCCCTGGGAAGCCTCACCCACCCGGGAGGCGGCTGCGGCCTGGCTCGGCGGGACGGCTCAGCCGTGAAAGCTTCCACCGCAGCCCTTCGGTGACCCGTCCCCGCGGCCCAGCTCGCAGCTCGAGGAGGCTGCCGGGGGTCAGGGAGGCGGCTGAGAAAGCGCCTTCCCACGGCCGCCAAGTCTGCGAGGACGCCGAGCTACACATTCCTGGCTCATCCTTTCGTAACAGTTTTTTCTCTTACTCATTTTATGGGACACTTTTTCTTGTCATGTTTTAATAAGCCAATATTATATTTACTTCAAAAATTGTGCCACAATAATAAAATACCCCAAACACCTTACTGATGGAAACTACTTATAGTCCACCTATTTGTACAGCAATGGGGGATTAAGTATTATTAGTACTGGTAACAGTGATACTGGCGTATCTCAAGAACCTAAACTGCCTCTCATTTTCACGTGTATAGCAGCAAAGGTACTAATAAGAAAAGCAGGTTAAAAAGCACAAGACGAAACAAAGGACCTTTGAAAAAGTTTACTTAAAAATCAATTTTTACAACAAAATCTTTCTTAGTCATACACAGCTTTTCAAAATTAGGCTTTCAAAGCAAATGATACAAGCAATTTACTTTTTGAGCAAGATGGGGACCCCGGGCAAGCAGACATAAGCCGCCTTAGCCAAGAGCTCCCAGATACAGCGTGCGCGTACAGGACCGCCATACTTTCTAGGGCTAACACGGGGCAACAACCCCACCAGGGAGGACTGGACACATTGTGAGCAAAGGTCACAACATTAGCTGAAGGCCCCAAGACAGGAAGCGGCCTTCACAGGAGACCCCCGGGGCCCATCCAAACGGCCCCACACAGGCCAGGAAAGCACACCTCCTTGCCAGGTGCCCTGCGCCCCCCGCCCCCGCAGCTGCCCTGCTCCTTCCTGAGGAAGCCACTCCACTGTGATGAATTTGAACATTACCCATCTCCACACACACTGGGATCGGAAAGCTCTGTAGTATAAGAGTTGAGATCTCATTTTTTTGTTATCCCCCAAACCCAGCAGAGTGCCCTGCCTAGCATCATGTGTGTGCGCAGGATGAACTAGCACTTCCTCAGATGCATGAGCATTTCTAGACCAGTAAGCTATGAAATGTGACAAAATCACCAGAAATGATTTCAGTGCATCAACAGCCTGGAGAACACTTCTAATAATCGTCTGTTGGATACAATTTCCCATAGCCCAATTCTCAAACTGGTCGCAGAACTCCTTTACACTCTTTAAATTACTGATTAACGCAAAAAAGTCGTGTTTTTGACAAATTTCTAAGTACTTAAAAAGAGCAATAAGCTCATTACATATTACCATATGTAATATATTTTTAAGAAAAACAACTGCATTTCAAGAATAACACTCAGTGACAACAGAGGTGCTATTTACATTTTTGCAAATCTCTTTAGTGTTTGACTTAATTTCCATTAAGTCTGCTAGTTTCTCAGAGCTGCTTCTTCATTTAACCTGTTGCACTAAGTTGTGTGGGTTACAGCATATGAAAAAAATCTGGGACTCACATAGACATATAACTGGAAAAGGGAAAATTATTCTAAAGTCTTTCTAAAACTTAACAGCCACTGTCTTTAACGCTACCTCAGCCATCAACAAGTGACAGTTTCTTGAAGGATTCCACACAACGTGAATCTGCAACCTCGTCAGTGATCTTTTGGACTCTTTCACAACAAAACTGATTGCTGTTTTAACCTTTGAAGGGATCTTCCGCCCAGACATAATTTTGTAATGTCATGCACAGGTTAGACGGAAAATATTGGTTCAATGAGTTTTACAGATCTTCCAAACACCAACACAGTCCATTATACACAACACTTTTTAAAAACCCCACTCACTGCCATCGCCTCCCAGCCTAGACAAGAGCCTGTGGGGCACGGAGCAGTAAGCTCGTGGCGTGCACGACATCTTATTTGAAAACTCAGCTGTTTGTTTTTTTTTTAAGATTAATTTATTTATGCATACAAAAGCTGGGGTGTAGGCCAGAGGTGGCGGGGGGAGGGGGAAGGGTGAGAGGACTCACCAGAGACAGAGTGGAGAGCAGAACAAGCAGATCTACTGAAATACACTGCTGAGGGGAGCATCTGGAGAGGCAGGAAAGTTCTGCTGTGCCATGTGGGTCAGCTCTCTGGCCCAGATTGAACTCCTGCTGCAGTGACTGACCGTAGCTTGATCCTACTGAGACTTAACCCCTTGCGCCACCAGGGAGGCCCGAAAACTCAGCTCTTAATATTGGCAAATAGTATCAGTTGTTTTCTTTGAAATGGCAGGCTCACTTCATTTTCAAGAAAATGTCTGATAAATACACACATCTGAAGGATCACACTATCAGTTAAAAATAAAAATGGAATTTCGTTTAAAAAGTGGCTATTTCAATCATGTTAGGGCTTCTCTGGAAGGTCTGTGTCTTTGCCTCTCAACAGCAATCTTATTTATATCACTTCCCATTTTAGCACAAAGAATATTATAAAGAAAGGAACTCACGGATTGGTTCTTTTTTTTATAATTTTTTTAACTTATTTATTTTTGTGTAAAAGATCTGGGGTGTAGGTCAAAGGTGCAGGGGATGGGGTGAGAGGACTCACCAGAGACAGACTGGGAGCAGAACAGGCAGATCTAATGAAGTACACTGCTGAGGGGAGCAGCGGGGAAGAGGTCTGCTGCGCCATGTGGGTCAGCTCCCTGGCCGGGGACTGAACTCAGGCCACAGAGGTGACAGTGCTGAGACTCAACCCCCAGGCCACCAGGGAAGCACAGATTTTGATAAATGAATTAAGGAGAGGACAAATCATGCTTTGAGAAGCACTGGTTAGGATATATTATCAACTGCAGGATGTCCCAGAAGCCAAATTCAAAAAGTCCCTATCTAGAAGATGCCAATTAGTTTATCCTTCATTTAGTAACAAAAATAGCTAATTTTTCAGTACTTAAAATCTGTCCTAGGTGTTAGAGAGTATTAGCTTGTCTCCAGGCATTAATTTATTTAATCCGTATTTTGATATTGATTAAAGCGCTAGTAGTGATAGTCACAAAAGTTCAGATCTCATTCTCTCATGTTTAAAGCAGCAGAGCTACTAAAGAGGTTTCCACTCAATGTATAAATGCTGCTGAGTTCATTAACAAGCAGTTAAGGAAGGAAAATCCAGATCAAGGGCAGTGCAAGTCACAGCAAGGTCAGACGAAGGATATGAACATGAAATAAGAAATGAAAGACGGAAGTCACGTCCCAATGCCATGCAGGATACACGCCGAACAGTCTGCACCCACACCACCTTGACGAACACAAGCAAAATAGTACTAGTTATTCCTTACAAACTGCTTTCTGCAATAATGTGCCAGGTACACATTATTTCATTATTTCCAAGACAACTATATGAGGCAGAAGCTCCACTTTATAGAAAATAGTAACAACCCTGACTATAACAATTTACGGGGATGGGGGGGAACCTTTATTAACTAGTAGGCACTTCAAGTAAAGCAAATTCCATATATTTTCTTATCTGATCTTAAGGACGACCCTATAAGGTAGGAGGTATTATTACCTGTCCAGATAAGGAAAATGAAGCTAAGAGAGGTGATGTAGTTGCCCCAAAACTATACAGCTAGCAAGTAGAAAAATCAGGATTCAAACCCAAGCTGCGACACCCAAAGTCAGAGCCCCTAACCGCGCCGCCACGCAGCAGAGTGACGAAGGCGCTGAACCAACACGACAGCCAGCACCGCACCCTTTACCCCACACCTCAGGTCTGGTTCACTCCCAGCAGCAAAGCAAGACAAGTTAATTAAGAGGTCCAAGTTTGAACATCATATTATCAAAGTTAAAGGCCAATTTATAGAACAGTCAAAATAGCAAAATTATAGAGCACAGAAGACTGGTGTCCAGATGTTGGGGGAGCGGGGGAGGAGGTGGGGACAGGTGAGCCCACCAGGGCAGTGGCACAGAGCTACGCCCGGGGCGGAAGGGGCAGGGAGTCGGCGCCCTGCACCAGCGCCTGAGCCGGCTTGGCAGCCCGCTAGCCACATGAAGTGTACCTGCCAGGGGCTGCAGAGGGGCACAAAACACTGCAGTGTCCTGACTCTTCCTGTGAATCTGAAACATGAAGTTTTTAAAAAGTCAAGCGATTAGCTGAGTGATACGTCATAAACATACTGAGGATAAAAAAGGCAGAGATGAGAAAAGCTAAGTGACAAACAGTTCCCCCAAAATATACTGTAGTCGGCTGAACGAACAACGGAAGAATATCACAATTAGTGTGCTTTAAGAGATTAACTCAAATTACATGTAACTTTTTTACCCTATTTGTTAAGGGCAGCTGCTGAGGGGGTCATCATATTAGTAAAGTAATCATGGTTATCAGTAAAGTGAATCATACTACAATTAAAAAATAAGTTGTGATGGTTCTCTCAAGGATTTTCTCTGTACAGCTAATGTAAATGATGTTTTCCAAAATAGCTGAGATTTAGTCCCTAACATTCTACCAATCTTTGCTTTGGAATATGAAAAAATAGTCCCCAAGGCCAAATTACAACAATTAATGGTGAGTCACTGTGGTTTTTAAAAAAGATTTTATTTATTTATGCATACAAGCTGGGGTGCAGGCCAGAAGTGTGGGGTGGTGAGAGGGTCCACCAGAAACAGAATGGGGAGCAGAACAGGCGGATCAACCGAAATACATTGCTGAGGGGAGCAGTGGACTAGGCAGGAGAGATATGCAGCGCCATGTGGGAATCTCACTGGCCTGAAATGAACTCACGCAGCAGCTGCCAACAGCTCCACAGTGCTGCGCTTAAACCATTTCACCGCCAGGGAGGCCGAGTCATTGTGTTTAATCCTTGAGTATTAAAATGAGATATTCATTGTAAGGCCTCCCTGGTGGCCCGAGGGGTTAAGTTTCAGCCTATGAAGATATCCAGAGTCACTGCAGCACGAGTTCGATCCCCGGCCAGGGAGCTTCCCACATGGCACGGCAGACCTCTCCTGTCTCCCCGCTGCTCCCCTCAGCAGGTATCTCAGTATATCAGCCTGTTCTGCTCCCCACTCTGTATCTGGTGAATCCTCTCTCACATCCCCCCCCACACACACACATACCCCACTGCTTACACCCCAGCTGTTGTATGCATAAATAAATATTTTTTTAAAAAAAGAAATTCATAGTATATGAAATCTGATACCCAAGAAACTGATGCTACAAAGCATCCATGGCAACTACAACTTAATATTTCAGACCTCTTCAGCTATAGTGGATTAAATAAAATGACAAGATGTTCCCTTTGAAAAGTAACCTGTTACCATGGACACGTAGTCTAGGAAGTAAACAGGGAATGGACAGAAAGGAGCAGGAAGTCTGCAACTGAATATCAAAAAGGGAGTACCATCCATGCAAAGAAGATGAGCAGAGCAGGCCTGGACAGAGACAGAGGGGACGGGATCCTTGAGAGGAGCAGAGGAGCAGGGATCCTTGAGAGGAGCATGCCAGCCTGAAACAGGAACCTGCGCCAACACAATCTCTTCCTGAGAGCAGGTCTGTAAGGCCCTCTCACAAGGCCCAGCCATCTCCCAGGGCCCTGAGGCCCGCTGAAGACAAGGACCGTATCTTCGGGAAACAAGCGGACGAGGAACTGAGGTCCAGGAGAAGAGGTGGTAGCAGAGGCCTTCCATCATGACCCAGGTCTGGCCCCACCCAGGCCGGAAGGGAACAGCACTGTGGCTGGTGGTTCATTCCATTAAGCCCAGGCCGGCTAACTCTCAAGTGTGACCCCCGCTTTGGGTCACGAGAAGAGGAAATCACTGTGCAATCTCCTTCCTGCCCTCAAGCCACTCAGACTCAGCAGATAAGGCAGCTCTCATCTTTCCTACAGGGTGTCAAGGTGAGCAGGCAGACTGAGGTGAAATCCACAGAAGACGCATTAGTTCCCTCAGAAAGTGGCCACAGAAAGAGTCTGCGGGTTCTGAATGAAATACACCAAAATTTAGAACATCGAAGGGCAATTTATCAGAATCCCTCTTTTTAGAAGGGGTATGGGCACAGTGATGAGGCCCAGAGACGGTGAGCAGCTCCAGCAGGAACCCACTGTTTCTGAAGCAGTTTTAACAAGTCCAAGATGTTTTTTGAGTCTGACACAGTTTCCTAAAATTCATGTAAATACTAAATCCATAACGGGCCCATTATAAGAAAGGAAAACCCCCTCCCTAAGCCAATCAGAGGCTGTACTGAGAGGCCTGCTCAGTTGGGCTGAAACTCTGGGGAGCCTCCCACTGGGTGGGGCTGCTCCACAAACCCAGAAGCCTGAGCCAAAATCTCACGGGTCTGTGAGCTCTAAGTGTGATGTTACGGGCACAATTCAAGCTCTCTGAGCCCAGTGTCCTCCGTGTGAAATGAAGCTCACCACGGCTTTTTTGCTAGGTCGCTGTAAAAATAAAAGATGATCCACAAGGAAGGTAAACACAGTGACTGTTGCACACGAGTCAGTAGTGTTACTAGCACTACACACCAGCAGTGAGAACAGAGCCCTGAGCACAGAAATAGTTCATGCTTACTTTGTGTACCTATTTCTTTTGATGGCTTCAGATTGAAAGCTCCATGCAGGCAGGAAACTTTGCCTGTTTTTAGATCACCAGTGTAGCCCAAGCCCACTTGTTTTTTTAAGATTTATTTATTCATGATTAGAAGAACTGGGGTGTAGGCCAGAGGTGTGGGGTGGGGGATTGAGAAGATTCACCAGCGACAGAGTCAGGAGCAGAACAGGCGGATCTACTGAAGTACACTGCTGAGGGGATCAGTGGGGAGACAGGAGAGGTCTGCTGCACCATGTGGGAAGCTCCCTGGCCGGGGATCGAACTCCCGCTGCGGTGGCTGCTGATAGCTTCATAAGCTGTGACTTAACCCATTGCGTCACGTGGGAGGCCCTAGATATATTCTTAATGATTAAATGACTCCAATATTATTTTAAGTGTTGTTTAGTCATAGCTAGACAAATGCTTTGTTGTAAAATTAAGATTTCTGTGACAGAAGTCTAACCTTCCAAGAAAAATTAATTGGAAATAGGCTAGATTAACTGCCCAACAGGAACAAAATTCAGAACTTATTTAAAAAAAAAAATCAAGAGAGGGCCTCCTTAGTGGCTCAGAGGTTAAAGTCTCAGGACTGGCAAGTGATCGCCTGCCACTGAGGCAGGAGTTCAATCCCTGGCCAGGGTGTTGACCCACATGGCACAGCAGACATCGTCTACCTCCCCGCTGCTCCTCTCAGCAGTGGATTTCAGTGGATCTGCCTGTTCTGCTTCCCATTCTGTCTCTGCAGAATCCTCTCCCCCACCCATACCTCTGGCCTACACCCCAGCTCTTGTATGCATAAATAAGTAATTTTTTTAAATCAAGAGAAAAGGATTCAGTCAACAACCATAAGCATTAATGCTTCAAATACACACAAAAATGCAAACGTCAAGCTGGAATTCATCTAAAATCCAAAATCCTAAGAATCTAAATTTTCTCTGTTGAAAGGTTCCTTAGAGGTTGTCTGACAAATCTTCTAGCTTCACAGAAGAAACCAAAGCCTAAAGTGCTACAGATGGTCTTTCAATGGGCCACTATTAATTACAGAGGATTCCAGGTCAGAGATGTCCCTAAATTCAATTCAGTGTCTGGAACTAAGAATTGCGATATCTGCTCAGGAATCAGCAATCCCCAGACTGACAGGACCCATGGCCTGGCCACAATGACACACAGTACCAGCAAAACGTGCGCCGTCGCGAGTCTTACTTGTCTGACCTCGCCCCTCACCCCCATCGTGTCGGAACAGGCGGGGGATCCGCCCTTGGTGTGCGGCCCCCAGCACCCCAGGCTCCTGCTGGGTTTTACTGTCCTCACCTGGGAGCAGGGACGGCTGCGAGGAGCCCAACGCAGAGCTGCGGGCACACACACCACGCTTTGGAAACAGACTTGCGCTTCAAGCCCCACTGCGATTGAGATAATTTACAAAGCAGCAGAATTTGAAAACTTAAACCAATATCCGAACTAAAATTGCTGTCGACTTTTCTCATGCTGCAACTGCTCTATGTAATAAGCAGAAATGGAGCGATCCCCAAAAAGAAGGACTGGGGATGGCAGGCCGGGAAGCCTCTGGGAACTGCTATGAAAAATGGTCCCACCGCCTGTTCCTCTTCACCGTGGTATGGAAGTGGGGGTGGAGGGGGGGTGGCACCACAAACATTAACACACACGCGCGCAGACACACCCACTCACAAAAGTAGTAAGAACTATAGGACATGAAAGCTCTCTAAAAAATAAAAATTCAAGAAGTATGAAGAAAAATAAACACCTAAAGATCAGTAAATGGCTGAAATATGTTGGTCGCTAATTTAATCAGCAAAAATCTGGACGCAATTCCTAACATCGCATTACTTGAACAAGCTGACCCGAAACACAGACCCCGAGGCAAGCAGCACTCCCGGAGCAAGCCGAGGCGCTGTGCGCGTTCACACGTCCTCACCCCAGCTTGCTAACCATGCGAGGGGGTGCTGATGTCCACACCACCCAGAGAACACTCAGGTTCGAGGCAGGAAGGAACTTACCCCGTGCTGCTGACTGGGTGCAACTTGAACATACTATCTGGCCATGAATCCAGGCTTTTCTCTTACCACAGGTGCCATTCATTCGCTCAGCTCGCTTCTGTCAGAGGCCCACCTGCCGGGCAATCTTCCTGGGAACTGAGTGCAGGGACAGACAGGGTCCTTGCCTCAGAAGCGTCCAGCCCAACGGCCCATGAGAAGGCACAGAGCATAGTTCAGAGAAGTTTACAGGGATGTCTAACGGTCCCAACTGATCTAACGCGAGACTAGATTAGTTTTCTTTCAGATTTGCTCTAAGAACCAATATCCCCCCTATCAGAAACTGGTCATTACAGATGATGCTCAATTTGAGAGGAGGTCGATAAATACATACACAATTTTAACTCTTCCTTAAGGCCGTATTTTCTGTTTTCTCTCATTCTCTCAGACATTCGTTTACAGCTTGAGAATGAAGGCCTCGCTGATGGGCAGACAGCTCACGTCGCTAGCAATCAAAAACTGAAATGTAAAAGGAAAACTGAACTCGGAAGGAAAAGGGTCGGGAACGCTGAGCCACGGGCAGGCGCGGCGAGCGCCGCAGCAGAGCAGGGCCCGGGCAGGCCCGGACCGCGACTCTCGCTCGGGCCGCCAGGGGAGCCCCGACATGCAGAGCTCGGCTCAGATCCTCACCCAACACTCAAATGTAACGTCCAGCAAAGCCAACCACAGGACACTGTGAACTGGCCTCGTTACGCGTGTGGGCGACATTCCCTGGTGCCATCACCAGCCCCTCCCGGGCCCCAGAGCACAACAGGACGGGCAGGAGCCAGGTGGAGCAGCGAGCTTGGTCCAACATCCAAGCTGCATAGACCTGGACGCCACCAGCCGCCCAGACGGCGGGCCCCGCGCTGCCCCGCGCTTCCTCCCCGCCCCCGGAACCCCACCACAGGCCGGCACGGACCCCGAAGCAGGGATGGATGGCCGGCAAATCACACTCCAAAATGCCTTCCCAAGGCAGGGAAACAGAACAAATGCATGCCACACAGGCACGCCGCACAGGACAGGCCTGGGCACTGACGGGCCAAGTGGGAGGCCGAGACGCCGGCCCGAGCCCACAGGGCGCGCGGCGGCAGCAGAGATCCCGGGGGCCGTCTCGGCAGGCACCAGTGAGGGCCCACAAACACCGCTGTCTGGGCCGGAGGAGCGGGAGGTGGCTCCGCCATCTGTAAAGCTCCCAGTTCACATTTTATTCGCTCAATGTAAAAAAGCCTTCGGAGGAAGTGGAGACCCTGGATCAAAAAGGCAGTCCCAGGGCCTCCCTGGTGGCGCAGCGGTTGGACGCTGCGCTGTGGAGCTGGGCGAGTTCGACGCCCGGCAGGGGAGAATCCCACATGGCGCGGCAGACCTCTCCTGCCTCGCCCGCTGCTCCCCCAGCAGTGTGTTTCTGATCTGCCTGTTCTGCTCCCCTCTCTGTCTCTGGTGAACCCGCTCGCCGCCCCCCGCCTCTAGTCTGTGCCCCAGCTTGGATGTATAAATAAATAAATCTTTAAAAAAAAGGCAGTCCCACAACCGCCATTCGAAAGTTCCCTCCTGCATGGACAACGGCTTTCTGACTTGAGTGGGAAATGTGGGTCCTTTAGAACCCCCCCATGTGAACGGCCAGAGCACGGCAGGGTCGGTTCCTCCAGGCTGGAGAGACGGTCACCTGAGACGGGGCAGCGAGGGCAGACAAGGAGCAGACGGTGCTTCTGCATGGGGTAAAGTCAGACAAGCTGCAGACAACAGCACCTGGAAGGGTAAAACGGGGGTATCTGCCCCAAACTCCCAAGTGCAATGCTCAAACGAAGATGACCCTAGTGACAAAACAGTCCTCGAGTGGATGCGAGGCTCGATTTTAAAAGAGCAATGAATTTTAGCCCTAGGTGCCCACTGTTGAGCTCATGCCCTGAATTACAGTCCCCAAGCTGGACCCAGTAAAAGTCAGATTACACATCGTGGTACTTTCGGCGGCCAGACTTCCAGCACTTTCCAGCATGAGCCAGGGCCCTCCTCGGCATGCACACCCTGCTCCCGCTCGGACCGTGCAAGAGTAGCTTTCGGGGAGAAGTGCCCCCTGCCCCCCCACGTCTTCCCTCTCTTAGGAGAGTTCTGGGGTACACATTCTTCTGTGCTCATCCTCACCGGTACACAAAGCTTTTGTCACTTCAAATTTTATCCGCGCTTTATCAGGAGAAAAATGGGAAAAGGAGGCAAAGGACAGTTCACATAAGCGAAAAATTTCACTTCACTACCTACTTCTGTGAGAACTGAACTGTCCCAGGTCACCTTCTTATGACACCTGCTGACGCTGACCACGGCGAGGGCCAGACGTGAGGCCCGTCTGCGAACAGGACACACAAAAACCATCGCACCCCGGACAGGAAAGACCGGTGCTGCCCTGCCGAGCAGCTCTGCTCACGCCGCCACCCGCTCGGGCTCAACACCCCTTTCACTCCTCTCCACGGCACACACAAGTCACACAACAACACCATCTTCTGATAAAACAAACAAAACTAAAAAAACAAAATACCTAGAACCTCAGCTTCTAACGTACTGTGTACATTACATTTAAGAACCAAGGAATTTTCCATCAGCTCAAAGAGAAAGCAGAATTTCTTCCTTTTGAAGCAACAGTAGAAACTATGTGGTGTAACCTTTTATTTCTAAAACAACCTGTTTTAAGGTGAGAACATTGCACCCATAATCCATAACTGGCCCCTGCATATGTCAAAGGTACTCGCTCGTGATCCTGAGAAGATGACAGGAATTACAATTTGCTCAGGCAAACAGACTCTCAATCAAAACAAGTTCCACCCACCTTCAAAGCAACCAATAGCTGCCCACCTACCACCCTCCGAAAACACCCAGGCAGAGCCGCTCGCTCGGGGCCCAGCATTCCCCTCCAGCCCAAAGCGCAGCAGAGGCGGGTCTGCTCTGCAGCCAGCTTCTCGAGGCAGAATGCTTGGCAGCGGCGCCCGCAACGCTCGGGTTACAAGTACACCCAGGGAGGAAGAGGTGAGGGGAAGGGGACAGGGCAGGGGCAGGACGGGACTCGCCACGTTTTCCATCTGCTTAATGCGTCTCCGGGTTGACCCCAATCTCAGCTCTGATTTCACGCTTCGCAACGCCACGGAGGTGGCCAGCCGGGGCTGAATGAAAGGCCCCCGGGAACATGCACTATGAATGACGAAATGGTTCATAAACATCGTCAGAAGAGAGAAAGAGCAGCAGAACGGCGCTGCTCCGGAGGCCGGCGGAAGACAGCCTACCTGCAGGGGCTGCGCGGACCATCCATGACTAACGGGCTCTGCTGAGGCTGGCCGTGTCCCCGAGCCTCTGCCTCTGCTAAACTCTGCCCTTTTCTACTCTAACAACTCAAAATGGAGGCACATGCAGTCTGAGAGACCTCATAGAGCTTTCACTGAGCTTGTGCTATGACCTAAGCCTTCACGCAGAACGCAGAAACTTCCCCCTCACACTGACAGGACTGAGCATGTGCTGTGACCCTCCCTCATCCACACACTGTCTCTCAGCCGATCAATCTCAGCCCTGCTGTTTCCGTAAATAAAGCCCAGCCAACAGCCTCCCGGCTTCTCCCCGCATACCAAGCTAGTGTGCAGGGAAGTGGGGCCTTCAAAAGGGGATCCCAGACAGCCAACACTAGGGAATCTCCGAGCCGAGCCTTCGAGAGGCTGCAGATAAACGCCCTGCTCTGTCAGGACAACCGCGAGTTCTGGCTTTTATGTACAAGGATATACAGGTGTGGATGAGACAGAGTTACCTGTGGTTTTAAACAGCAAGATGGGCAAGGAGGACTAGAATCAAAGCACACAGACTCACTGACATAAGATTAACCACTGACTGGCACTGCAGCACGTTAAGAAACACAGTAGCGGCTGCTCAAGGGGAGCAAGCCCACAGGTTTCATCTGAAAACTGCCGACATCTGGGAGAAGGCCACAAAACCAAGCCTGGTGAAGCTGTGGAAAGGTGGGTGTTGTCACCACCACAAGGCCAATGTAACAGTATAGTGAGCAGAGCACTAAGGAATCGGAATTATTCAAGAATATGTGTTTTATGCAAAGAGCTTAACTTCCTTAGGTAAGAAGTGCTACAATCCCCCCAAAATGAAAAAACCATTCCCTAAAGTGGCAGCAACCAGTCAGCTGCGTCCAGCTTGAAGAACTGCCTTGGAGCAAGAGGAGGGGAAGGCGCTAGCCCGAGGACAAGGGGGCCACTGCGCCCAAGCGCCCGCGAGCGCCACCTGCAGTCTCCTGACCCCACACTCCGGGAGCCCTGGCTGCGCGGGGCGCACAGCGCTCTCGCCCCGGAGGACGCCCCGGCACGGAGGCCCTGCGCACAGAGGCCAGCCGCTGGCAGCTCAGAGACCTGGCTGCGGCACGAAGGACTGCTCTACATAGTCCTGCGTCACTAGAGCTGTGAAAAGAAGACCATGAAAGCCCCCCCAAGTTGATAAAGAACCAGTCAGGGCAGGAAAGAGCAGGGTCAACTCTGCTTTCCACAAATATAAAGGAGGGTGAAGAGTGATCCCCTGTTTAAAGAGAGTCCTCACTGTCCTTGGGAGCCCTGAAGCAAATGTGGGTTCACCCTGCTTCCTTGGCACTCCTGTCTATACAGTAAGACAAACTCAGCAGAGAGCGAGACTCGAGGGCACAGGACAAGGGACGCCACACCAGAAACGCCCGCCCCAGCCAGGTGTTACTCTGGGCCCAGAGGGGAGCCCGGTCCTCCCCCTCACTGGAGCACAGCAAGCCCCCCGGGGAGCGCAGAAACAGTCTAGAGAAAACAGAGTCCTCCACACAAGGGCGAGGCCAGACAGATCAGAACCTACCAGTCAAGTAATATGAATCTGAGAGTCCAAAGGGTTCCCTTCAAAAGTGCATCTTTCAAAAAAACTCCCAAACTCTTCCACATGAAAACGCTCATTTGGAGATATCAGCAAAAAGTGGGAATATACTAAATTTATCAGACTCTGAAAAACTATAGGAACTGCTACCTGGAACACAGCATAAAAATGAAGGTGGGGTCCTCCCTGGTGGCCTAGGGGTCGAGTCTCAGCGCTGTCACTGCCATGGCCTGAGTTCAATCCCCGGCCAGGGAGCTTCCCACAGGGCGCAGCAGACCTCTCCTGTCTCCCCACTGCTCCCCTCAGCAGTGGATTTCAGTGGATCTGCCTGTTCTGCTCCCCACTCTGTCTCTGGTGGGTCCTCTCACCCCCCCGCACCTCTGGCCTTCACCCCAGTTTTTGTATGCATAAATAAATAAGTATTCAAAAAAAATAAAACAAAATTGATCTCGACTCTTCAAAAACATCAATGCCACGAAAAAGGCTGAAAAAAAAAACACGAAACAAAGAGAGGCGAAAGAGATTAAAGACACACAACTAAATTCCAAAGGATAATCACAGAGGAAAGCTACTATGAAGGTTACTATTAGAAAAACTGACAAAATTTGAATGTAGAATATATTCTGAAGTATAGCAATGTTCCTTTCCTGATTTCGATAATCCTACCATGATAATTTAATGGAATGTTCTTCTTGGGGAACATCCTTTTGAATATTTAAGATGGAAGAAGAATGATGTTTGCAATTTATTCCTAAATACTTCAGAAAAAGGAAAATGTTACAGGGAGAATAATGAGGCAAAGATGGCATGCACAGAGAATGATATGGAAAAATAGATAATAAAGAAAATCTCTAAGAATGTTAAAAAGGTAATAATATATAAAATCAAAAATAAAGCAAATACTGCAAAATATTAACAACTGGTCAACTGTGTGAAAGATAAAGTTCTCAGTATTACTCTCATAACGTATCCTCAGTTACATATACAAAATTTCAAACTGCAAATTTAAAAATAAACGTTTTATGAAACAAAAACGACCTGCATGAGTCCCCTGGGTTCCAGGGAGTGACCCACTCACTGGCGGCAGCAAGTGACAGGCCTGGCTGCGGGCCCCCACGGTCCTCACACTCCTCAACGGAGTCCACTTCACACCTACCTCCAGATTCAGTCTGACCTCAAAATAGAGATCCGTCCTCTGCCTAAAGAGAGAACATCACAGAGCCCTGAAATTCGGTGGTTAGATAATTAAATTTTAAAAGTGCAACTTTTACCATAAACCCCGCCTGGACATGCGCTCCAGCCCCACTGGCCCAGCCCAAGCCCAGCCTCAGCCATAGCCGTCAGCAGACTGACTATGTTAACAAAGGCTTGTTTCTCCATCCCCAATTCTCAGATATATGTTCTTTTTGATTCTTAATATACATGGAAATCCTATCTTCAGTGTGATTTTAGAGAGAAAACTTCCAACACTCTGTCGTTTAGTATGGTACTTGCTGTAGGTTTTGGAAGTCTTCTGTCAGAACAAGATGTCTCGTTCTGCAGTTAATTTACTAAGTGCCCTCCCCCTGCCACGGCTGGCTGTTGAATTCTCTCAAGTGCTTTATCTCCAAGTAGAAAAGGTGACGTCAATAAAACAGAAGTGAATTTTGAAGCATTTCAAATCCAAATTGATTGAAATAAAGGAAATCTAGACAACTGACGTCTCGGCTGAAGCACAAACACGTGTCACAGCGCTAGACTAACCAAACACTGAAAAAACCTAAATGTTCAACAATATCAGAATAAATTATGGGACATCTTTAAGACAGTATACAAGGTGATCATTATAATTATTTTTGTAAAACACTTAATGACATGGTACCATGCTTATGACAGAAGAAGATAAATAATAAGAATGCACTGTCCTATGTATACACAATAATTTAATTAGTCTAAACACCTATACAACACACACAGGCACACAGGCAAAAAACACAAATGTGGATTATACAATTATGTGCTATTCAGTCAGTTTAACATTTGTATTTGTAAAGTTATTCTCTAGTGAGCCCAACTGTTTTCTTCATTAGAAGACCTAGAGCCACCACAGCCAGAAGAAAATTAAGTTGTATATGAAACACTCTGTGATGAGATCAGAGAAGTCAAAGAGGCACAATAACCTCTGGAGTCAAATGACCTTGGGGGTTCCCGTTTACTGTGTGTCTTGGGCATTCATCTAAAGTATCAGTTTGCTCACTTAGTAAGTAAAGAAAAACCTGCCCTGCTGAGCTCTGGTGAGAATAAAATAACTTTGGAGCCTCCCTGGTGGCGCCAAGCTAAGAGTCTCAGTGCTATCAAGCTACTGCCAGCCACTGCGGCATGAGTTTGATCCCCAGCCAGGGAGCTTCCCACAGGGCACAGCAGACCTCTCCTGCCTCCCCACTGCTCCCCTCAGCAGTGTGTTTCAGTCGATCTGCCTGTTCTGCTCCCCACTCTGTCTCTAAGGAGTTCCCGCAAACCCCCACACCTCCGGCCCGCACCCCAGTTCTTGCATGCATAAATAAAATTAATCTATGTTAAAAAAAAAAAAAGACTAACTGAGGGCCAAGCACAGGGTCAGCGCGCACCACGATGCAGCGTGCCCTTTCAACAGTTGATGCTACTCATTTCATTCCTGACGTCACACTAGGAAATATCAATGCTCCCTCGACTAGAAGTACAGCTCGAGGGCTCAGGACCCCTTTATGAGTGAGTCGTCAGTGACAGACGGGAAACTGGAAGACACTGAGGAGAACAGAAAAGGGCTTTTCACGCTTACAGAATTATCCAAAAAAAAAAAAAAAAAAAAACCTAGCAGGAACCCTGTGGCACTGGATTAGAATTGAATAATTTGGTGTAAACCCATGGATACAAACAAAGAAATACAAAAATACAGGCAGAAAAGGGAGTATTCGTTCATATTCTCCAAACGCGCGTGTGTGCAGCACTCACCCCGGCCCTGTCTGCTGGCACACGCGAGACGGTGACAACCAGCACCAGGTCTTGGTCTGTAACACGGTTCTCCAAACTCTGGGAAAACAGCACCTCAAAATGAAGAACGCTAATAACAAGTATAAACAACTGAATAAGGGAGGAAGCCATTAATCCATCCTGATGGGAATAAACTGAACAGTCCAGTCATCTCAGAACCCCTCCCAATGATACGAAGGGAAGAGAGAGAACCGGAGTCACCACGCAGCCACAGACCTGCCGGAGCCCCCCAGGGAGCAGGGAACTGCACACCTGCGGGCCGGAGAAGGACACGGGCCTGCTCTGCCTTCGCTATCAACACGCAGGACCAGCTGCAGGACGCACCATATTGCGGCCCGAGGGGCAGAATGCAAAATAGTAGCCTCTGACCTTCAAAGGCACCAAGGTCATGGAGAGAGGGAGACAGAGAAACTGCTCCAGACTGAAGGAAATAGGACAAGTGAACCCAAATGCCGAAGCGGGTCTTCTTGCTATAAAGATCTTTATGGGGAAAACTGACAAAACTTGAGCAGGGTCTAAGAATTCGTGGTGATGATATTTCACTGTTTGTTTCCTCATTTTGAGGGCTGCACGGGGTTACGTGAGACACCAAGGTTCGGCGTGGGAGGGAGTCTCCAGGTGTCCACTTCACGTTTGGTTCGGTTAAGAAAAGGTCAACTACTGTTTTGCAACTGTTCTTAAGGTTGAGACTGTTTCAAAACTAAATGAAAAATGGATTATGCCAGTCAGGGAGAGCTAAAAGGTAAGTCCTTGCAAGCTGCTCAGTTTATGATTGTTACTAAATAGCTAAGTATAATATAACTGACCCTTCAGCTTCAATAAATGCTAAAAACAAAAAACAAAATAAAAGCCCACTGGAAAAAGCAAAGCAGAGGCCACAGGTGACCACAGGAGACCACAGGAGATGGTGGCCACTCTCCCCTGGGTGACAGGAGACACGCGCACTGAGCCCTCACAGCTGGCCTTCTACCTGCTCAGTGGAAGATTCATGTTCAAAAAGCACAGGACCAAGGATGTAATTAGGCGCTTTCCTGCTCAGACCAAGCCCCTAAGAAGTATGTCCCCCCCCACCCCCCATACTAGGGGCTCAGATCTCGCGACCATCCATCCATACAAAAGGTTACACTTTAAATAGGTTTTCGTCACTATTTCTGAGGACCCAAATAACTCTTTTTTTTTTTAAAGATTTATTTACACAAGCTGGTGTACAGGCCAGAGGCGTGGGGCGGCGAGAGGGTTCACCAGAGACAGAGTGGGGAGCAGAACAGGCAGATCAGAAACACACTGCTGAGGGGAGCAGCGGGCGAGGCAGGAGAGGTCTGCCGCACCATGTGGGATTCTCCCGGGGTGGGCGTCGAACCCGCATCGCGCGCTGCCGACAGCTCCATAGTGCAGCACTCAACCCCTGCGCCACCAGGGAGGCCCCCTAAATAACTCTTACTTAGCAAGGAGAATCAAATGGACTGGTCTCTGGGAAAATGCATGCTTCATAATTTTAAGATACAGGCATCACCTCTCAAATGGGCACCATCAAATCTGTTGTTCCTCAAGAACTCCACTCACCCTTCCTTCCTTCCCTGCTAACTCACTGTCTTGAGGCAGAAAAGGAAGGAGAATTTTTCCAAGCATGGACATACCGAGAAAGGGTTGGAATGTAAAAAACAGTAAAAAAGCAGCCCACTGGATGGCCCTATTAAGGAGAAGGGAAAGGGAAGACGGGGAAGTGTCTCCCAAAACTCAACAAAATGTACCTGCTAATACTTGTTAAAAAAATAGAAATTTCTCAATTCCCCCCCGCCCCCCAAATTTGGTTCTCAGATTTTTCATCGAGACAGTCTGGCCGCAGAAATGTATCGTTTCACATTAATCGCACTTACGTGTTGCGGGTCAGTTTCCTCACGGACAGTGAGAGCCTGCAGCTGACACTTAGCATGACTGTAACAAACACACATCAGCATCTGCACTGACGCAAGACACCCGTGTCAACGCGCGCACTGGCGGCTCCCGCTCCACCTGGCGGAACCGGGACATTTGGGGCACTTTGTGGTTTGCGTTTCAATTTAACATTGCACAGGGTTAATTTTTTTTTTTTAATTTTTCAATCTTTCCTACAAAACAACAAAAAAATCTGTTCACAAAAGCTCCCTGAGTGTACCTTTTACCACCCACACTCTCGGGAAGTAGAACCAGAGCCCAGACACGAAGGTGGTGGCAGCACAGGCCGGAATCCAGGCAGCAGAAGCCAGAAGGGAAGGGTGCCCCGGCTGCAGCCCGGGGGCGCAGCACACAGAGCACACGGCCACGGCTGACAGTAAAAGGGACGTCATGACGTCTCTGGGCCCGCAAGAGCAGACCCCGGGGCCGCGAGCTCCGCACCGCACCGCGTCTACGTCTGTCTTTGTGGAAAGATCTCGGAACTGAAACTTCCTGACTTCATTCACTTTCTGACCAGATTCTGCATCGGTCTTCCAACAGCCTGCGCACACAATGACCCCGAGTGCGGACGCAACAGGGAATGCTGAGCGATTCTGTTCCCACAGCGAAAGCGAACATTCCCCGAGTGCAGAATGTCACAACAAGCCGCAAAATCAAAGCCCGGCTGCCTCAGGGATCAAAGTGGAGGCTGGCACAGTAGGCCAGCCTCTCTCTGCTGTCAGCGTCGGTGGCATGTGCCCTACCTGAAAGCTAGAAACAACTGTCCCAAAATTTTTTTGCCCCATTAAATTTTGTTCCGAAAATGCCATGTGTAGCAAGACGCTGACGCACAGCCCTTATCTGAGATCCTTAGGGTCAAAGGTGTCTCAGAATTCAGAGCCCTTTGGATTTAGGCTGTCATAATGAACAGAACAGGCAGGATGTACACCCAGTGAGGCCTGAGCAATAGGATAGGCAGTTCTACCATGTTAGTGCTTTTGCACAAAACGGTGTGGAAATTCATACAAAGTGAACTAAATTAAGCAGACCTCTCCTGTCGTTTTCAGGCTCCAGACCAACCATATCCTGCTATCTCAGAACCCACAATTTCAAACAAAACTGACGAGAAGTGTCAGTCTGCCTGACTACCAGCAAGTGAAAAGTGAGACAGGACCTCTGGTGCTTCTAAATCGCACGGGGCTTGTAAAAGGTACATATAACTTTGAGGACGCCCTCAGCAAAAGCAGGTGTATAGACAAAACCAGAAAAAGTAAATTTGTACGGGGGATACATAATAATGTAAAGGATATAAATGAAATAAAATTAAATTTTTTAAAAAAGCAAATTTGGCTGTTTGTTATGAGCTTGAGAGCAGAACACTTAAAACACAAAGCCAAACGGACAATTCAGTAACAATCCACTTTCAGCAATCTGATAGCCATTTATCAAATAGTTACACAAACACGGCATCTTTGAAAAAACACGCTCCTATGTATCTAGACACAAATCCAAGTTCAAGTGTTCTGGATAACGGGTAGATACGACAAAGCAGTCAATAAATTCATAAGTAAAATAAACATTTCCAAAAATAAGATGTTTTTGAATTATTGCCAATGACCAGCTTCTTTTTATTGAAAAGGCCATACCTTGAGAAAAGGAAACAAAAGCTCAATTTCATTGTTTTCTAAAGACAAAAAAATACTTTGAGAAGCGAGCAAATAAAGTGACATCACGCTGCGATCCCCCCAGAGGTTACTTAGTATATTTACAGCGACATTAACATATGTGCCCAATAAGATCTTGAGGCTCTTATCTTCTTATCGATAAAGAAAGACCGGTGTCATTCAGCAGTTCTAGGCTGACTAGCACAACAACATTCTAAATGTCACCCCCAGCACCTCAACCTCCTCCAGTAAGAGGTCCCACTGACCAGCCCTCCTGCAATCGCACACAAGGCAGTGAGTGCTCCCAGTGACATCCACAGGGCGTGCAGTTTTTAATCTGTCTGAATTTTCTTTTGGTGGATTATCTGCCAGGAGCCCAGAGCACAGACGACCTGATCATCTTTTAGCCCTCTTTTTTTCAATCATTAATAAAAGACGGAATGCAACAACTGACACAGGATAAACACGAATGCGTACACTCTAACGAAGTTCTTCCATGTGCTAAGGTAAACTGGGGCCTGTTACAGACAGAAACGAAACAATTCTTTCTGCTAACTAAACCATCTCAACTCCAGCTTGCTTTCACTTGGGCAGTGATTCCGGCACAGAAACCCGAGTGAGATGGTTGAGAAGTGGACGCGTCCACCTCACAGCAGTGGTCTCCCTAGGAGCACGTTACTGAGTGAATCAAACAAATGACTGACCAACAGCTTCCCATAACACCCTAGTCTTTTCGATCGGTAACATGCTCGACAGGCTGTACATCCGGGTAATAAAGCGGCAATTCATAAATTCCAAACACAGAGTAACTAAAGGAATGTCTTTATTTTGCCCTCTTTAAATGCAACTGCTCCTTCACAGAAGAGCAAACATTAAGCTGTTGCATATACCAAAATGCTCTCTCTATATCAACTGCAGCGTCTTCAAAGAGGTTTAGTACATAGGGCTTAAAAGTCTTTATTAAAACCTTCCTAGTAAATGCCCAGGCGCGTGCGCATGAGGACAGCTGATGCGCCCACTGAGGAGGCCCACGCGACTCACTTACCTGGTCTCAGGGTTGTAGCCTAAAATGTAGAAAAACGAATCCACTCGGGCTTTAAATTCTCTAGCAGCAAATATGTCAGAAAAATGGGAGATGTTACACTTCCCTCTGAAAATAAACAAACACATGAGAATGTATTAGTAATAACCTCAATTGCTTTGCAAAGCAAAACAGCACTGGAGAGACAGGGTGGGGGACAGCCGAAGCCGTGTCCCTGCAAGAACTCGGGGGCCGGGGTCACCGAGCCATCACTGTCTAGTCAGAAAGCGGGGAGTGCCCCAAAGAAGAATATGTCCAAAATTCTATTTTTTGTTTCATGACACTGTCAACCTATAACTTTGCAACATAACTGCTCTGATCTGAGCATTTTAGTCATAAAGAAAAATTGAACCACAAAAATAAAATGAAACCAGAAGTATGATGAGATGTTAAACAAATTAGAAATAATGGGGTTTTTCTTCCTGCTATACTTGGCCTGTACCTCTGGCCTGTACCCCAGCTTGTATGCATAAATAAATAAATCTTTAAAAATAAATAATAAAATGTTGCTGATTTATTAAAGTTCCTTTGGGAAGTACTGCTTAGAGAGGACGCACAGATACTGAGCACCTGAAATGGGTCTCCTACAAACTGCAAAGAACTGAATTTTTTTTTTATTTTTACTTAATCCTAATTAATGCAAATTTAAATAGCCACATGTGGCTACCACATCGAACAGCACAGATTTAAACAACATTTCCATCATGGCAAAATGTTCTACTGGAAGCACTGACTTAGAGGTGGAGATCCAATCAAAGGAAATTAAGGACTAGGTACCAACTTTCCAGGTCCCTATCAACCTATCTCTTGAGTGTGTAACTGGAGTAAAATGAGCATCCAGCCAGTCAGAAGCAGGTAAGAGGACCGTTATAGATGAACAGAGAACTGACTCTGCGGCGACTATTCACATCTGCAGTGATTTAGCACCTGACGCCTAGAAAAAGATAAACTCCTTATCAATTAAATAGGGTGAGAAGACCTATTGTGCCTATCTCATAAAAATTAAAATCAGGGCCTCCCTGGTGGCGCAACAGGTTAAGTCTCAGCACTATGAAGCTATCCGCAGCCACTGCAGCAAGAGTTCGATCTCCGGCCAGGGAGCTTCCCACATGGCGCAGCAGACCTCTCCTGCCTTGCCCGCTGCTCCTCTCAGCAGGGTACTTCAGTGCATCTGCCTGTTCTGCTCCCCACTCTGTCTCTGGGGAATCCTTACCACTACCCCCACACCTCTGGCCTACAACCCAGCTCTTACATACATGAATAAATAAATCTTTTTTAAAAAATTAAGATCAAATGGAAACTTTGTATGTTATTCAGTGGTATATAAGCTATTTCCATCACTGTCTATTATTAAAGGAAATCACTGTTTGTTATTAAGTTTACATTTACCCTTAAATTTGAGGATCTAATTAACAAATTAATTAAAGGTATAGAAACCCTACCAACCCACAATTCCAAACACAGCAACGGGAAATCAGGAATGTTTGAAAGGGAGTTTTTACCAATATCAGCACTGCTGACAATTTGGGCTGAATGATTCTCTGTCGTCAGGGGTGGTCCTGCATCTCGCAGGCTATTGAGCAGCCTCCCTTGCCCCGACCCCACAACACTGCTCTCACACACATCACTGTGATGATCAAAAGTATCTCAGAGCATTAAGAAACATCTCAGCACAAATGTTCCCTGGGCAAGACAACACAACGGTGGGGAGAGCCACAGCAGAGGGAGAAGGGAATCACCCAAGAAGTGGACATTTATGGCCATGCCCTCCGTCGGCCTCCTGTTTGTGTTTATGAAGGGGAGCGATTTTTGAATGTTAATTCAATATCCTACCTCCTGACTGAGTTCTGTAGTATGGACTGATTCTCTGAGGTTTTCCAGGTTATTTGCAAATAGAAAAAGCTTTACGTCTTTGCCCTTCTCAAGCGCCTAACTGCACGTGCCTCTAGCAGCGGGGAAAGTGGCATAAACAGTGGGTGTCTTGTGCCCTGTTTGTGTGTCTCAGTAGCAATGTCTCTCCCGTGTCCACATAAAATACCACACACTGGTCCCCAGCTTACACTGGGATCAACTTAAGACTTCAACTTCACGTTGGTGCAAAAGTGGTGCACATTTAGTAGAAATAGCACTTTGAATTCTGAATGTTGATCTTTTCCTAAGCTAGCAATACACAAATACTCTACAGACTGTATTCAATAAACTGTATCATACATTCAGCACTTGATTATAAAATCTGTTGAGCTAAATGATTTTTCCCAACGGTAGGTTTGTTTAAGTATTCAGAGTGTGTTAACCAAAGCTGCGCTACGTGTTCACTGTACTAAATACAGAATCATCAGCTTATCAGGATTGGCCCCGCTAATGGTGATGTCAAGAGTCCTCTGGCTGTGGGAGGAGGATATGAAGGAGAGAAGACAAAGGGGCACCGTGGCCTGGGAACTCGTGCCATGACAACTACCCCCACGGGGAAACCCGTGTACCCCCAGGCATGCAACCCGCGGTGTACCCCCAGGCAGGCAACCTCAGAGAGACCCACGAAGAGGCACAAGAGCACGGACAGCCGTTTTCACTTTTGTCCCGAAATGAGAGGGGAACAAAAATTTCCAAACAGAGTCAGTATCATGTTTATGGTCTATTTTGAGTCATTCGCTTAATGACGAGTAGAGGATTTTTTTTTAAGTTCCTTTTCAGCTTCCAATTGTCTCTCTTGCTTGTGGGTTATATGGACACTTTTCAGGCTCCACGTTGCCTTATTTATACTATGAGCCCATCTCCGTAGAGTTCAGTGGTTCCTCTAACGTTACTGCCTCTTAAACTCCTTTCTTCTCAACTGTGCCGCTGTCCGAGACTGCTCCTGTGTTACCCAGACCTCACTGGTGGGTCCGCGATTCACTACTTAGATTGAAGCTGGTAACGTAATTCATTTAATTTAATTGATTCATTTAAATTGATATGTTTGGTGTAACTAAATTTTCTACTAGTTTTGTTTTAAGTGCATGCCATATATCCTGATATACAGAACTGTTTTCTGCCATTTGAGAACTTTCTTTAATTTCCGTTTGGATCTCCCCTTCGAACAGTTGTTTAATAGCTAAGTTTCAAATTTCCAAGGAAAAGGTCTTTCTCTTCTTTGTTTCTTTGTAATCTATAGTTCCACTGCATTTTAATCAGATGCTTTTGTTGTTATCTAAGGATTAATGTTTGCGATCTGATTTTTGAGACTATACCAAGGTACATGAGAAGGACATGTATTCTCTATTATTAAGACACAGAGTTCAATATCTGTCTATAAGATTAAATGCTTAGGAATAAATGTAATAAGAAAGGAAAACTCTATATGTGGAAAATCTTTGAACACTCCCAAAAGACTCAAAAGTGAACATAAACAAATGAAAAATATCCCCTGTACTTGGATAGGAAAACTCAACCTGGCATTTCTCCCACAGCTTAATCTATAAATTCAACGTGATGGAATTAGATGAGAATATCGAGCAGTTATTTTATGGAACAAAGCAAGTTAATACTAAGATTCACATGAAAAACAACCAAAAAGGCAGGAAAGTAGCCCCATCAGACGTTAGAACACACATAATTAAGAGAGTGTGATGCGGGCAAATAATCAGACAACAGTAAATACGACCACAAGTCCATGATACACTATGGAGCCACAGGGAGTAAAAGAAAAAGGCTGATTCAACCTGATAATAAGTGAGCTTGGCATAACCCAGCTGACTGCAGCTGGAGAAAAGTATCTGGAACATACACAATAAGCATCTAAAAAACCTTTTAAAAGTTAGAACCAAAACGCTAAATATTCAACAGAAAAGACTCAAATAGACAATTCACAAAAAGGAGACAAAAATATTCTTCAAACATTTGAAAAGGTCATCAAACTCATTCATTTTTACACTAAGATACCATTTTGCACATGCCAGACCGGAAGATTTTAAAAACCAGACAGCACACTCTGTCGGGGAAACAAAGCCTGGCACCGCTTGAGGGAATGCAAGTGGGCGTGTGCTTTCTGAAAGGGGCAGATCTCACATAACCCTACACCAACGCACTCTCCTGTGAGTCCCTCCTGACATACACCCAACAACACAGACGCTCCGAAGCATGAAAGTATTGATTACACTGGACAACAAGTTTTTGCAAAAGTCATGTTACCGAAATAAAATTAGTCATTTCCTTTCAATTTGTATGTGCTCAACTCGAGTATGACAGTCAAATTCGAATTTTGGCTCTAGTTTTTTCGTAATCTGCAATAAATGGATGTTAACAGCACGAAAAGCATACCAATAGTAATAGGCCTATGGTTAATACCTGTAAAAAAAAAAATCAAGTCACAGACTACTTCTTAGATTTCTTCACTTGTCTCTTACACAGCTATTTAGAAATAGAAGAGATGGAATATGGTTTCCATTGTGCAAAAGCACAGCCTTTAGACTCAGTTTCGAAGTCTAGAAATAGTCTCCATTCTTGTGGGTCATGAGTGATTTCTAAGGCATCCATGAGGCTCTCCATATCAGAACAGAATACCAGAGTACTTTCCCTTCTGAAGAAAGGCTCCAACTTTCAATATAAAGTAATTATGACATCTTCTTCTAGAAGATTCCATTGTTGGAGTCCTGATCCTAGCAATTCTGCCTTGTTCTTGGATAGGTCCAATCACAAACAAGGTCATTGAATTCTTCCTGTGTTAGTCTGTGTGGGGTTGAAGATGCACCACAGTGAAAATCTGGATCACTGCATGCTGATGGAACAGGAGAACAGGTCGGCTCACCCTTCACCCTTGTCCTCATCAGATGAATCAAGAGAATATTCTGCTGGAGGTTCTGGAATAGGAAGGCCCTCACCATGTGGAACTGGTCTCAATGCAGACGGAATGTTTGGGGAGACTATTCTCGACTTCTTTTGCTGAACCAAGCAGAAGTAAGTCTTTTATGTGGTTGCTTGGCTCTCTCCACACCATGGGGACTGCAAACGGCATGGATGGTCTTTTGCCATTTAACCACTGTGAAAGCTGTGTTGTCCATGTAGCACAGCATCTGTGCGGGGCCCAAGGCTTGTCTTGGTCACCAACCTTGCATCCGAGTAAAGATGAGAAGCCTTCTTCACTTGAGAAGTGATCCATTTGTTCTAGTTGGCAAATGTCACTTCCCCACAAATAGAGCAGAAATTGACCACGCTATACACGTACTTTCGAGGCATGACTGATCTGTATTGTGCCTAAATGGATAAAATCCTAACAGTTCTATGGAACAGTAGCTTAAACTGTCTTGCACAGAGTCTGAAATATTTTCAGTGCTCAACCTTTCCGACAGGGCTTCATCTAGTGCACTGCTGATGTCAGCTTACTTCAGCAGCTGCCTGGCAGTAGTAGTGCATACATCAGAAAATGATGCCATCAACTCCGGATGATGTATGCATGATGGTATAATGCAATGCGATGCAATATTACATCATTCTAGGCTGATTTCGGATGTTGTTGCAGTCCTACTGGATAAACTGACACGGTGAAACATACAAAATGAATTACATGAAATATCTTCAAAACGAGAGCTAATAAAAAATGTTCAGGGTTATATTCATGTTCAGCACACCAAAGTACTACAGAATAGGGCCTTTTTAAGTCAGTAACCAGCTCACTGTTGACCAGTGTTATAGGACCATCGATCATAAAGACACCCCGGGACCAAGCTCAGTGCTCATGGGCACAGGCAGCTGAATGGACCAAATCACCCCACAATGGGGCACTGGCACCCCCACATGGTGTACTTGAGCTGTAGAAGAGACAGAGAAGAGCTCTGTTGACTGACAGGGAGCGACTTCCAAACATATACTAAGTGAGAAAAGAAAGCAAAAATATTATTTGCAGTATGCTAACCTTCATATTAAGAAAGATGAGGTTATAAGAAAATAGACATGGACCTGCTCATTTGTGAAGAAGAAATTCGAGAAGGGTAATTAAGTGGGGGAAAGAAGTGGGGACGGGAAGAGTGCGAGCCGCAGACGCCCCCAGCGCATCCAGTGCTCAATGGCCCAAACCAACCAGGAGAACCAAAATGAAAGGCAAGTTCTAACAAGTCAATCTAGCTGTATTCCAGACAACACAACCGAACTCCGGTAGGGGTGAAGGAACAGAACTAGCCTAAACAACATCAGAAAACAGTGTCTAACATACTTAAGAGGTAAGAAAACATTTGGTGAATATGTTTCATACAGGAATGGAGATTACAAAATCTGAAACTAAGTTACATGTATACTTTTTTTTTAAAGATTTATTTATTTATGCATACAAGAACTGGGGTGTAGGTCAGAGGTGTGGGGGCGGGGGTGAGAGGATTCACCAGAGACAGAGTGAGGAGCAGATCCACTGAAGTCCACTGCTGAGGGGAGCAGCGGGGAGACAGGAGAGGTCTGCTACGCCCTATGGGAAGCTCCCAGGACAGGGACTGAACTCGTGCTGCAGTGGCTGCCGACAGCTTGATGTATACTCCTGTCTCGCCCGCTGCTCCCCTCAGCAGTGTATCTCCACCGATCTGCCTGTTCTGCTCCCCACTCTGTCTAGGTGAATCCTCTCTCACACACACTCACACACACACACACACACACACACACACCTCCCCCCGCTCCCCAGCACCTGTGGCCTACACCCCAGCTCTTGTATGCATAAATAATAAATCTTTAAAAAATACATTGGAAAAAAACAAAAGACGATGAAGAACTCAGAGTGTTATTCAGGCAGATGTTCCCTGCACTTAAGGAGCCCCTCCCCCACCACTGGACAGATATAAGGACGAGTCAAATGATGAATGAGCTAAGATAGAAAATGAATTGAAAAGTTACAAGGTCTATTTACTACAAAAAGAAACAACAAATGCTCTAATTTGAAGTTATTTAACATACACAGACGACTACAGATTAAAGCTAGGAAATGAATGTTCTCGGAGGAATCCTGATACGCTTGAGGAGCTTGCAGGAAAACTGTAAATGCTAAGGCACGGCAGGGAATCTGTACAAAGAGAACCTTAACCTGTTTCAGTCACTATGCCTATGATTCTAGATGCCCATAAGAAAGGAGATAAATTAATTCAGGGTGAAGAGAGGAAAACTGGAAGCTCTGAAGAGCTAGTTTGTAGGGTTTCTTGGCCCTGGTGCTCCAGAAAATTCGCCCGAAAACATATTCCTATAATATGAATTGGTAGGTAAGACGATCAATTACAAAGGGATCCATCTTAGGACATTTTCTTCCAAGGGATTACTTAAAGTAGGAAACAAATAAATAACCAGCGTCGGCCAAGACCCTCGAGCCAATGAGGTACTCAGGGACCCCCTGGGCTGCCCTCCTCAGTACTCGAGAATCCCCGGTCAGGGCACCCTGAGCCTCAAAGTGCGCCCAGCCACAGGCTCACAGCCTCACAGAGCAAGCTCTCGACCCTCTCCGACCATCAGTAAAACACTACCCTGAGGGAGGAAAAAAGAACACAGTGCCAGCAAACAAATCACAAGCTGTGACTTTTCTTTAGCTTAAGAAAATGTACCTGCCCGTTCTCAGAGCAGGTTTATCTAGCTAGGGCGCCTGGAAATGGCTCTTTGAGCTCAATTCTTCTCCCCACACCTGTGTACTCTGAGTACAGAATCAACCCATCCAATACCACAGAGCAAGAAAAGAAATGGATGCTGAGGAACTGCGCTATAGTGATTCAACCCAGAATTACACTATTACTTTTTTTTTGAGCTCACAGAATTTTTATATTTAATGCTGAACTGAAATGTGTAAGAGAACAAAAGCATCATGGTGTTCTTTTTTATTTAGCACCCTCACACCCTTGAGAATGGCCCCATCCCAAATATCAGAAACAACAGGGGCTGGTGAGAGTGTGGCGACAAGGTGCCCCGTGCACGAGGCCTTGTCACTTTCTTCTCCCCCGAGCGCTGAAGGACCCAGTGAGCAGAGGCTGCTCCTGCTGCGGAGCTAGACTCTGCCCCGACTTGCCTCACCTCATCTTATTGGCTGTGGAAGCCAGAACCGTGTCTGTTTCAGAGTCTCTTCACTTAATCACATGACTTTGAATAAGTCTGTCAAAAGAATGGCTCTAACACACCTGACCTTGAATCATAAAACTACATCTGAAGACTTCAAATCTCAATCTGGTGTGTTTTCTGTTATTCCAGTCTGTCAGAGCACTTGGGAATAAGGGGAACCCCAAAACACTCAAGATACTAGCTTTACTGCATGGTTAGTGATGAATGCGATGAAGAAAGGAAACAGCTGCAGAAACAGCCTGAAAGGCAGGGCTGAGGAGCAGCCGAGACAAGAATTCAAAAGGCGGCACAGCAGTGAGGCTGGACCTGGGACAGACCTCCCGTGCGGGGGCGCGGTCTCTTCTGGGTGGGGAACGGGACACTCTCAGTTTATACAGAAGGGGCACAGAGAAGGTTGTTTCCTTTTACCTCAGCACGGCTGAAGGACAAAGCGCTCTCCAACCTGCAGAAACCAAGCCCAGCACCAGCTTGACAGAGAACACTATCTACGGTTTGCTCCAGAGCGAAGGGAGCAGCAAGGCTCTCTCAGCCACCGTGAGCCCGACGAATCCAGACAGCTGAGCGCTTTGATCCCGAGAAGAATGGTGCTAAGCACTTTCTTTCCCGCCCTCCATGTTTTTCCCTCACATCCATCTGATCCTTTCATGTGCCTGTGGACTGTTCTATTTGTATCTCTTTCAAATTTGAACTTATTTTTGGCAGAACTACTTTTATCTATGGAGAAAGAAAACCTTTTTCTATGGGTAGATGCTGAAAAGAAAAACTGGAAGGAAAACTGAAAGTTTAATC
Organism: Scalopus aquaticus; assembly: GCA_004024925.1. Taxonomy (NCBI): domain Eukaryota; kingdom Metazoa; phylum Chordata; class Mammalia; order Eulipotyphla; family Talpidae; genus Scalopus; species Scalopus aquaticus. The sequence continues at coordinate 75,528 of PVIJ01001454.1, read as the reverse complement.
TGCTCCTCCTCACACAATATTTTAAAATTAAAGTAATCCAGCTCTGGTGAAAACAGACACTAGAGAGTTTAAAAAGAGACTCCTGGGGGGGGTTGGGGGGAGGCGCCTCCCTGGTGGTGCAGGGGTTAAGTCTTAGCACTATGAAGCTGTCCGCAGCCACTGCAGGACAAGTTCAATCCCCGGCCAGGGAGCTTCCCAACAGGGCACAGCAGACCTCTCCTGTCTCACTGCTGCTCCCCTCAGCAGTGTATTTCAGTAGATCCATCTGTTCTGTTCCCCACTCTCTCTGGTGAATCTTCTCACCGCTCCACACCTCTGCCTACACCCCAGGTTTTGTACGCGTAAATAAATAAATCTTTAAAAGAGAGAGAGAGAGACTGACTCACTCACTCTTGAGGGCACAGCCACTCGATTCGGCTGTCACTGGAGATGATCTCACAGCGAGTAGGCTGCCACGGAAACTCAGGCAAGACTACTATGCAAAGTAAGACTCACACAGATGTGCTCCAGATGCGGGAAACATCAACGGGGCCACAGGGCTCACCGAGCACCTACGAGGCCAGAGCCCTCCAGAGAGACCACAACCAGTCAGTATCTTTGGAAAAACAAATCAATTATCAAGTCACACAAGAGACGCTGACTTGAAGCTAACAAAACCAAAGTTAAGATGACAGCCTTATAAAACGTCTCTATGGCTACTTTAAAGAAAATACACAGAGGGAAAAACTAGTAAGAGTTCTAATCACATACACAATGAAAAAAGATAAGGAACCCCCACTTGAGTACTCCAGCCGTCCGCTGATAGACGCAGGGTAGCGGCACGTGTGTACGCGTGTGTGTGTCCACCATTACACATGTCCAGAAAATATCTGACTGTAAACTTAGTAAGTTCACCTGGGACTAGCTAGACTTATGAGGCAACTGGTTCTTCTAAAACTACTAAAATAGTATAAAATGACTTTACAAACCTGAATGGCCTCTGATAAATACTAAAATATATTCATTTTAAGAAATTATATCAAAACAGGGCCTCCTGGGCCTCCCCGGTGGCGCAGTGGTTGGGCGCTGCGCTGTGGAGCTGTAGGCGGTGGCGACGCGTGTTCGACGCCCGGCCGGGGAGATTCCCACATGGTGCGGCAGACCTCTCCTGCCTCGCCCGCTGCTCCCCTCAGCAGTGTATTTCTGATCTGCCTGTTCTGCTCCCCACTCTGTCTCTGGTGAAGCCTCTCACCACCCCATGCCTCTGGCCTGTGCCCCAGCTTGTATGTATAAATAAAAAATAAATCTTTAAAAAAAAAAAAAAAAAACAGGGCCTCCTTGGTGGCACAATGGGGTGAGTCTCAGCACTATGAAGCTGTCCGCAGCCACTGCAGCATGAGTTTGATCCCAGCCAGGGAGCTTCCCACAGGGCGTAGCAGACCTCTCTTGTCTCCCCGCTGCTCCCTTCAGCAGTGTGTTTCAGTAGATCCACCTGTTCTGCTCCCCACTCTGTCTCTGGGGAATCCTCTCATCCCCCCCACACCTCTGGCCTACATCCCAGCTTCTACGCATAAATAAAATAAATCTTTTAAAAAAAGAAATTATATCAAAACATACTGTATAACCAGACTAAAACATCTCATATATTAATTTGTTTCAACTTCAATTCTAAACTGCTTAAAATCATTTACCCCGACCTATGGTCAAAGACAGAAAGGGGGGGAGGCAAGCAGAGAAGACAAGCGACAGCCCAGGACGCAGGCCCCTGTCCTAACTCACAGTTCCCTGCTCCCACGCAAGCGCCCGTCACCCTGCTCTGTTTAGCACTCATGTCCAATAAGGAGACCCACCCCCACAATGACATAAAAAGCTTGTGTGAATTTTGGGAGAAGCTTATCAAACACCACAGGAGTTCTCTTAAATTTACCTGAAGTCCTATAAGAAGCCAACTTCCCCCCATAGCAGGGGCTGGCAAACTAAGGTTCAAAAGGCAAATCTGGTCTGCACGACTTTTTATATGCTCTGAGAACTAAAAATGGTTTTTATATTTTTAAATGGCAAAAAAAGAAATCAAAAGCTCTTCTGACATGTGGAAACTAAATGTGATTCAATTTGAGAATCCATGCAGTATGTTTTACTGGCTCAGAGTGACTTCATTTACTTTCATGTCGTCTTCGGTCTCTGCGCCACAGTGGGCGAGCTGAGCAGTATGACTGAGTCACCACAGAAGATCACCAGACCCAAAAAACTTGTCCAAAACGGCCCAACATTGAAAGTTGCTACTTATTTGCCTTGAAACAACAAGCTTTATCAAATGTAGCTTTGCACAGGAGACACCAGATGGTTTTACTGAATACCACCAGAGCAATACAATAAAGAATACTTTATCTTCTTGTGGTTATTAATCTCAAAGCCAGCAGTCCCCTATGAGTTTTTGAAAAACATACTCTTTAGCAAAGAAAGTAGTTCTTTCAACCACTTGTCTTCCCATGGGGAAAAAGTTATAAGAATATCACTTGTCTTACTTGCTCTACCATTTAAGAAACCAAGAGTCTACCAGTTCCATACAAAATATACCAGAACACACAGGAAATTTCTTTTTTTGAGACAGACAGAAAATACCAGAGGGTGAAAGCAGAAGCGAGTGGTCATTCTGGGCATAATAATCTAAGACAGTAGACTAGCCAAATGTTACCTTCTGCCTCGGTCTAAAGTCTTCAAACTGTCCTCCCCTACCCCTAAACCCTTTGTAGTAACAAATTGTTCATAGAGACAAGAAAACTGAAAGAATACATCAATGAAAATTCACACAAACTCCTCCTAGATTCTCAACTAATTTACATGCTATCATATTTGTTTCACGCACTGCTCTGGCTTTTCTAGTGGCAGTGAGTGAACCTTTAGGAAATAAACTGCAGGTCAATATCACACATGATCCCTCAACATCAGCATGTTAATTTTCAGGGAAATAAAAGATACAAAACTATAGAGGATTTTTAAAAATTACAATAGGAAAAGTTTCTTTTTCCCTAAACACAGGTTGGTGATGATACAGGCAACCTCTGAAATCCCAATAATCCACAAAATTAACATGGTATATTAGCTTCCTGTGGCTAATGACGATTACCAAAAGCCATGAGGATAGAGCAGAATCTCCCCTGCCCACCCCACCCAGACTGAGGTCTCACAGCCCAGAAAGCCTCTGCTCTCACCTGAGGGCAGCTGCATGGTAGGTGTCGACATAGTCAGAAATGAAGAGCTCTCGGTTCTTGATCACCGGGTCTGTTATGACAAGTTCTCTTCCAGAGTCTGTCAAAAAAAATAATAATTAATTAAGAGGATATTTTTAAAACTGAGCTTCCGAGGACAAACAGGAAGATTCTGCAAAACTTTTCTTTCAGGTTTACCACCCACTAAGAAAAGCACAGTAAGTAACCAGGTCCAGTTAACAAAATAGAGAAGAGGAGGAACAGAGCAAGGGTAGCAGAAAGTCGCCTGCTGGATGTGTTCTGTGCCTGCACATATTTTGCAGAGTAAAATATTCCAGGGGAAGTGAAATCCTGCTCATTGAAGTGACTAACAAAATGACTGCTTTTAACAAGGCACGCTTCTTTAACAGACATTTTTGTAATTTCAATTAAGAAAAAAGCAGTAAGGCAAAAAAATAACTTGTCTTTAAGTCTTACTGATTCAAAACTTAGCCCCAAAGCAGTGGAAGGCTGGAGAGAACACCTGCCTCAGGACCAGACAGGGCCGGCCCGCGGCCCCGCGTAGAGGCTCTCGCCCCGGCAGTCGCTGCGCCTCCCTCTCCCGCGGAAGCGGCGGTGACGAGCTAGATTTGGATGCGGAATGGCAGCAAGTGTGATCACCCAGCCCAGACCTACCACCTCGCAAAAATCCATGGCAACGGGCTTATTATACCTCTGTACAAAGATAATGTCCATTTTATGTACTTATCTCATGTGTCAATAAAGTGACGGGGCAGAAATAACAGTGACAGGAGAAAAAAAGAAAAAGATGCGCTGAAATTCCTTCCTATTGTTCTGAAAGTCAAGACTCAAGCTCAATTCCAAATCATTCCAGGAAGTTTTGCTTTGAAAACTGAGGTCTACAACCCTGAGTACAGAGAAGTGTGAGAACACAGATTACTGACAAAGAAAAAAGAAAATATAAACTACAGGATTTTATGTTATTACTTAGTTCATCATTAGGTGGGGAAAAGGAATCTTAAAAGGACAATTTCTGTTATTTCCAAAGTAGAATGTTATTTCTACGCCAAATTTATGGGGAAGACGCTTTTAGCACTTGCTCAGGATTTTTGGTGTTTTTTTTTTAAAGCAAAAATAACAGAAGATCTCAAGAACAGAAAATATCATTCCAACAATGTCTTTAATTAGTAAAAGGTTTAGGGAGAAAATTTTCACAGTGGTTATGTGTCTATTTAATGAATGTTTTTAGAGAGAACTTTGCCCAAAGTGGAGAGGGTGTTAGAACCAGCCAGGAGGCCATATTTACCATTTTCGTTATGTCGATCCTGAACCAAATGCTGGTACACAGAATCTGGAACTTCAGATTGGCGGTAGTACCATTTGACGTTCATGAGAAGGTGGTCCCTCTTACTCTGAAAAGGAAAATCTAACAGCATTAGGAACAGGACTGCAGGCGCCCGCCGGTGTACACCAAACCCACGCTCAAAAGCCCCTGGAAACAGGCGGACAGGTAGCGAGGGAGACACAATCACCGCCAGGGCAACAATGCACAGGCTGATTATAAAGTCAAGTTTCCTTTTTATTGGACCCAGCCATAGCACCCCTCATCGCTCTCGGTCTCAGAGTTGCTTGTCTCGGAGACCAAACTCACGTCTATCAATCTCCCCAGGTTGATTAACTTACTTATTCCGCGCGAACTACTCAGGGCTAATGAACACACACTTCTCGCTTAATCCTTAATGATCTCGGTAAACATTTATAAACTTTGCTAGCACACTGTCAAGGCCACTAAGGGCAATAAATTACAAAGACCTTACCCAGGAAGCCCTAGCAGTCACCTCCTCTCCGAGCTCTGCCTATTACCCAGACTGAGCTACATCCACCCACTGCTGTCACTCTGTCTGCAGTTACTGCCACACAGCAAACCAGGGGGTGATGAAGGAACCATGAACCTACAAAGCAGGGACCCTGTTGTGCTCATCTTCAAATTTCCAGCTATCAGAACATTTATACATAAATATCTGTGAATGATGAGTTCTAAGATGGCCGGATCCTATAAATGGCTGTGGGACACAAGTGCATCGTTCTGAGAGTATCCTCACTCAAGAGAACAGGGGGCGAGGGCGGCCTTGCCACTCACAGGCTGTGGGCCTATGGCGGGAGAGGGACGTCTCTCTGCCCCAGGTCAGGAAGCATCGCCCACGGGCTGTGCACCAAGGCTCTCGCCTCAAGGAGGATTCTCCAACTCAGGGGCGGGCCTTAACATACTGCCCCAAAGCTGAATGTCATTACCACTCCTCTCAGGAGCTCTACTTTTCAACACAGGTCAACACATCAGAAATGAAAAAGTTAAAATCGAGAAAAGTCATTTGCTTACAAAGGCAATGGCTAAATACTAAAGTATGTCAAAGAAGCCTTCTGCCATGAAAATGCGTTCTGTGTAAATGGAAAGTGTGCCTACTGCCATGAAAAGGCCAGTAGGCCTCAAAAACACTTTGATTAACATGTCTACGCTGATTAAAGAAGTAGAAAGAAAACAACTGCCAACAGCCTTAACTGACTCAAGTGTTGAAGAAGCGCTATCCCAAGCAAATTCCATAACACCCAGATTCTTACTTTGCAATTAGCTGTGTCAAGCAGGCCTACAAAAATAGGGCATCATTACTGTTTTGAATAAAAAAGTTTGCATACAGAGAAAAATACTATGTCACAAGTACTTCATAGCTTTTACCCACTTTGCACTTTTATATTCTACACTGTTTATAGGAAAAAGATGACAGATCAGTGTGGCAAATAAAAAGAACCACTGTTATACATGGCATTCATAGACTGGTGGAATTAATTCCAGCAGAGGTCGTGGAGGAAGTAACCTCTGACCTACGGGGAAAATGGAAGAGATTCTACAGACTCTTTCAAGGCAGAGGAGGAGACCTGAGAGAGACAGAGCACATGAGGGAGGCACGTCCGCTGCACACAGCCCACCCGCACGCAGCACAGGAGAACACTCGAGGTCCAGCCAGATGCACCTCCAGTCTGGCAGCAGTTTGGCCAATAGCGGGCTCCAACTATCTGGGGCGAAAGGGACCCCCTACCTTCACGGCAGACCAGGGGCCGGGGAGTGAGGGACCGACTCGGGCACAGAGAACGGCCAAGGCTCCAGATTTCTCCTGAGCAGGGGGCCAGAGGGCAAGACCAGGATGGAAGCCCTTGGAAAGGCAGGGCACGAGCCGGGCCAGGTGCAGACGCTGTGGGGGAACACGCTGCCCACAAGGGGCGTCTCAGCCTCCCCTACTGACGCCTGGGCCGACACGCGGGGGGGGGGGGGGGGTGCAGGGCCGGGCAGCGCCTGTCCAGAGCCCTGCTGTTAGCAGCACCCCGGCCCCCAAGCACCAAGTGCCAGAGGCACCGTGCCTTAATTACAACAGGCCCAAACTGCCTCCAGTGGGGAAGAAATCCCCCCACGTCAGGCAGGCTGCGCCAGAGCGGTGCGAGTGAAAGCCGCCTCACGCGCTGCAGTGTGAGGGCCTGGCTACTGGAGAGAACGCAGCAAAGGTGGTCGTGGTTCACACCCCAGCCCCACTGTGTCGCAGCCACACGACTCCAGGCAAGGTCCCGGGTCCCTGGGTCTCCCCTTTTCTAAAAAGTGGTAACAAGGAACCTAACCAAAAAGACGACCGACAATAAAACAGACAGGAAACATCTAGAACTGAGGTGCTCCAAAAGCACTGTTTTCTCTGTCGGCAGGAGACTGTACACCAGTAACGCACAGATTAAGCTGGCAAACTGCTGAGAACTACAGACATTACTTCTTCACCACAACATGACACTTGGAAGAGAGAAGGGTCGCTGTCCCTGCGCTCACGGACGCTCCGATGTCCACAGTAATCACTGGCCTAGCGGGACACACAGGAGCCCTGGCCTGCCACAGTGCTCGCGACACTGTCACAAAACCCACACTTGCGTACATTCCGCCGCACATCTAGGGCACCTGAAGACAACACCAGCACCTCTCGGTTACAGTAACTGGCAGCTGTACAATGTCCTCTTTTCAGGATCAAAGCAGTAATTCTGGGGACCTTTTAAGAAATGGTATGTATTTTATCCTCCGACCCAGGAACACTTAATGCAAACTCTCTCTCTCTCTCTCACCCCACTCTGGTGTCTCTGCACTTGAATATATGACCCGTAACAGCAGCTTGACAAAGGTAGGTGGAAACCTACTGGATTTCAGCTGCAGTGCGCACAAGCACCAGGGAGTGGCAGCATTGTGCTTAAAAAAACACAACCGTCACAGACTATTGTTAAAGGTAGACTCAAAGTAAACAAAAATTATTAACAAATTTAAGTAGTTGGAACAGACACACTCTTCCTTAACAGGTCCAGAACATAAAGATTAAACACCTATAAAGGAAGCCAGTGTGCTGTTTCAGGAAATCCAGGGCTAAATCAGGACTAAATCAGGAAATCCAGGACTCTAGTATATCCAGCTAGCGGGCAGGAAGAGACATTGGTGGAGTCCCCTAGACACATGGCAAGTGCAAGAGTAAAGCAAGAAGACTTCTATGGTCTCATCTACCTTAGATGCTTGAGTCTAGAATTTTCCCCCACACACATCCAAGTAGATAAAATGGAGACGGGGAAAGCTTCACATTTGTCTCTCGCAACACAATGGCATCACTTTCCATTAGCCAACATGGCAGACTTCAATCCTAGGAAGCCTCACAGATTAACACATCTGTGTGGGACAACAGCCACCGGGCTGAGCACCCTCCCCACAGCCCACAGTGCCAGCGCGCTGCCAGGCGAGTGAAGTCTTCGCGTCTTCCTACCACTCACTCCTCAGAGACTTACTCAGAATCACAGAGAACTAAAGGTATAATGGAACTGAGGTCTATTTGTTTCAACCCAAACCATCCAGGTTGGAATCCTGGCTTGAAACCTGCCTAAGTTGTAGGTCTCTGAGCAAAAGCCTCAGTTTTCAACATGAGGAAAAAGCGATGGTGTCTCCCTAACTAGGTTGTGAGAACGAACTAAGCGAATGTAGTAGAATGAGAAGCTTCCAGAAAACGCTGATTATTACCATCAATTTTACAGATGAAAAGTCAACATATTAGAGGCTACTTATAGGTTTTTGCTTTGCTCAAAATTATGGAAGTAATGGCAATACAAAATACAAAATAAATTACATAGCAAATTAGGGGGAAGTAGCTTCACTTTTGCAACAATCTGAGAAGCATGCGGAGGATTTCTCACAGAGGTAACTCATTAATGACTGATGATATACTTGTAACATCAAAGACAGGTCAAAGTGGACAACACATTTTGAACAGAATGTCCCCTGAAGAGGGGAGCACTGAGGCGCGTCCTTTGAGGAAGCATCCTAGGGACACAGGAAGTCGACACTTTAACACTGTCAATGGGCTTTAGGAAACTGTAATTTTTAGCAAAATAACTTAAAATAAAACCAATTTTACCACAGGCTAGCTGATCTTAAGAAGAGTTAATTTCCTTTGGTGGCCACAAATATACCACTAAAATCCTAAATAAAGACCCCAAACACTTCTCACGTTCAACAATCACTCGCATCCATTCATTCTCCAAGTCACTTTTTTCAGTTCAGGGCGTCAGGTGGCCAACGCCCACCCCAGCAGCTCAGGACGCAAAGCAGAATGCAGGCCTGGGGAGGATGCACCACGCACGCACGCACGCACGGCACATCCCCCCAGGCCAACGGAGACAACTGAGACGTGTGCCCCTAACAGGCTCACCTCCAGGGCAAGGGAGGAAGCCCACACAAACATGGGCAACTCCAGACAGTGGTCCTGGATGGAATCGATCTATTTTTTTCTCATCCACCTTCCAAGGAAGTGGCACGGCACAGAAATACTGAAGGACCGACGTATTTCCGAAGCCAGAAGAGAACCCATCGGGAAGTAAACCATTTCCCACCATTCTGTCTTGAAACATAGACTGGCTGGTTGACTGGGGGTCAGACACACCAGCCTAAAAAGAAACACACTGACAGGAGTGTGTGGGTCCAGTCGGGGGGCTGTGTGTCCAGAGGCAGGAGATGGTTCCAAGTTAAATGACGGCTGTTCTCATCCCTGACCCGGTTTCTTTTGAAACTAGGGATGTACGTAAACGTAAGGAGTTTAACAAAGGAGGAGACTCATCACACATGGGTCTCAATAAAAGACAAACAGCTTAACGGTGGGCTGTTGGGGAGCAGAACATAAAGGATTTCCAGAGTTTTTGCAGGTAACTGATAAATGAAGAGTCGGAGTGAGATGACTAAGGCTGCTGGCAGGACTCGCCTCTCTCAACAGCACACAACTCACCAACCCGAGTAAAAACCCAAGGCCACGAGTTATTATTTCCCACCTTCGAGCTCTTTCATGACGACACATGTGGCACTTTGCATTCTTCACATGTCCAATCTGAGCCCTTCACAGGCCAATCTTAATATCCTCTGGAAAAAGGTTTTTCCACCACAACAACTAAGAAGCAAGCACGTAAAAGCGAGAGTGGGAGAGTTCGCAGACCAGCAGCAGGACAAATGCAGAGACTTCCTGCCACACGGAGGAGGCTGCCAAAGCGAAATGGGAACAAAATTTAAAATTCACCTACATTATAGAGAAAGACTTTTCTTACCCTACAATCACCTCCCAGTTCTTATCGGATGCCATCATCCTCCAGACATGCCTCCCTTTAGCCTGTGTCAGCTATGACAGTGGGGCCCCAGCCAAAGAAAACCTTCCCAGGATGCAAAGATGGGTATCCTCAAAGGAACAACTTTGCAGAGTCAGAACAATCTGCTAGAAGTAACGGGGAACTTCCCTCAAATATTGAGCTGCTCTGTTCTTGGGAGTTCATACTTCAAATAATGGAAGATCTAGAGTAAGTTAGTGGAAGCACATCAGTAGCCAACCAGGTTTCTCCAGAAATCTGGGAAGTAGGAATGTCTGACAGCCTCATTTTGCATTGGTTAACAAGATGCCTTCTGAAGAAACATTTCATGCATTTCCACAACATTGATTATAAAATCAGTATTGTGTGACTACTGGAGGTTTGGCGTATAGTTCACAAATGTCTGCACAAACTGATTAACATACTAAGCTGGGATGGGGGGCGGGGAGGATTGTCCCCCAGAAACATGACGTTGGGGACTCCTAACTCTGGGGAAGGGGAGCAGGAAGAGACAGGCGGTCAGAGCGCTGTATTTCAAGGCTCGGCACCACACCCGCAGGGCGCCAAGCTGGGGTGAGCTTTGAGTCAACGGATCCTCCCTGCGCAGTTCTGTGGAGAAACATCAGGGCGTGCTCAGACCAATCAAAAGGAAATCACACAGGGTAGCTCGTGCAGTATAGTTCAAGTAACTGCTTTAATCCAAACACCAAGAATTTAACATTTTATATATGGCTGTGTCTGAAATAGCTTTAAGGCTCTTACAGCTCACAATACCGTGAAAGAGGAAAGTGTAAGTGGCGCCAGCATTCAAGTCATCAACGTCCGCCCACCTCACAGTGCTGCCCCAGTACCAACAGGTCAGAGAGAAACCAAAACTCACCCCCAGGGCCTCCTTCTCAAAAGAGAAGGGGTCTGATTATCTACCAAAAAAGGAAAAATCACACAAGCTTGTTGCGTGTTAAAGGCTATTTAGCTAGCCCCTAAATAGCTGAGACAGTAACTACCATTTTGCTTCCTTTTGTTTGAGAGGGTTGAGTGTAGGTAAATAAATTTCTTCTTGCCATCCAGTAAACCCAGTACCCACTCTTGTTTTGTCCTGAAATGTCCTTCTTTCAACTTTCTCAGCTCTATGCAAGTGTTCAAGTAAGCGTGAAGGGCCCAAAGCCTGAGGAGCCAGCCTGCACGCAGCACAGGAGCCGGCTGCCTTCTGGCGCCATCACTAGAGGAGCTCAGGCGTAGATGGTTAATCTTGTGTGTCAACTCTGCTGCTTGGAGAGGCCCATACAACTGCTAACACATCATTTCTGGGTGTGTCCATAAAGTTGTTCTGGAGCGGAGACCAGGATATGATTCAGGGGACTGCACAAAGAAATCTGCCCTCTCCAATGTGGGCAATGGGGGGGAGGGGGATTCGACTGCAACAAAAAGGGTGAGTTCCCTCTCTTTCCTTAAGCTGGATGTCTAGCTTTTTCTGCCCACAGACATGGGAGCTCCTAGTTCTCAGGCCTTTGGCTTCCAGGACTTATACCAAGGGGATCCCAATCCCATCCCCGTTCTCAGGCTTTTGGCCTTGACCTGGGAGTTACACACCAGCTCCCCAGATTCTGAAACTTACAGGCTCCAACTGAATTACAGATACAGCCGCTTTCTGGGCCTCCAGCGCAGACAGCATACTGCAGACACCACCTTCTGTAAGATTATTCTTGTAACTCAACAACCCTCCTCCTTTCCTTGTTCCAGAGTGTGTACACACACACACACACACACACACACACACACACACACACACACACACACACACCCACCACTGATTTTCTCTGACCCACAAGTGGCTAGATTTTTACTGGCATTTCCAAATCGACACAGGAATCCATGCAGAACTAACATAATAAATTCTTTCTTTAAAGATAAATTGTGAAAGAAGCACAGAAATAAACCGAGTCCACTTGACTAAAATACTTTGACTTTAGACATAAGAACCAAGGTTATAAGCTCATTTCTAAATCCATGGCATTCAATCCAAAAGACTGTCTTCAAGAGATTGCATCAGCATCTGCTTCTCCATAAGAGGATTTAAATCACCTGTATCAAGGAATTCAAATAGGGAAAGAAGTCAAACTATCACTATTTGCAGATGATATGATAATATAGAGAACCCTAAAAACTTCACAAAAAAAGCTAAAATAATAAACCAGTTTAGTAAAGTATCAGGATACAAAATCAGCACACAAAAATCAGTAGCCTTCCTATATGCAAACAATCAATCTGAAGAAGAAATTAAGAAAACCTTCCCATTTACAGTTAAAACAAACAAAAAAATCAAATACTTGAGAATATACCTAACAAATGAGGTGAGTGACCTCATTTATAAAACATTGCTAAATAGAAGACCACACAAAGAAATGGAAAGACATACCCTGCTCATGGATTGGAAGAATTAACATTGTTAAAATGGCCATTTTACCAAAAGCAATTTACAGATTCAATGCAATCCTGATAAAAATCTCAAAGAAACAGAATATTGATAAAATTCATATGGAGTGACACACACACACACACACACACACACACACACACACACACCTCAAACAGCCAAAGCTCTCCTGACTAAAAAGGAGAAGAATGGGAGTATCACATGCCCAGATTTCAAACTATACTACAAAGCCATAATGATTAAAACTGTATGGTACTGGAACAAAAAGAGACACACAGACCAATGGAATTGAACAGAAAACCAAAAATAAGTCACACATATATGGACAACTAATTTTTTACAAAGGAGCAAAGAATATGCAATGGAACAAGGACAATTTGTTCAATAAATGGTGCTCGGAAAACTGGACTACCACATACAAAAGAATGAAACTAGACTACACTCATGCACAAAACCAACTCAAAATGGATAGAAGAAATGAACACAAGACATGAAACCATAAAATATATAAAGAAAATATAGGCAAAATACTACATGACATACATCTCAGTAACATCTTTAAAGACTCATCTCCCAAAGCAAAGAATGTGAAGGAAATGATAAACAGCTGGGATTACATCAAGCTAAAAAGCTTCTGTACAGCAAAAGAGACAATAACCAAAACAAAGAGACACCCTACTGAATGGGAGAAAATTTCTGCACTCCACACAACTGATTAGGGACTGATCACAAAGATCTACAAAGAGCTCAAACAACTCAACAAAAACAAAATAAACAATCCAGTCAAAAAAGGGGCAGAAGAGCTAAATAGGCACTTCTTGAAAAAGGAAATGCAAATGGCCAACAGGTATATGAAAAAATATTCAACATCACTTATAATCAGGAAAATGCAAATCAGAACTATAATGAGATACAACCTTACACCAGTGAGAATGGCACATATAAAAAAAAAACTAGCAACAACAAATGTTGGCGAGGGTGTAGAGAAAAAGGAACTCTCCTACACTGCTGGTGGGAATGCAAACTGGTCCAGCCACTACAGGAAGCTGTGTGGACGTTTTTCAACCTACTAAAAATGGAGCTAACATATGACCACCCAGCAATTCTACTCCCAGGGATCTAGCCAAAGAATACAAAAACATTAATTCAAAAGGATACCTCCACCTCTATGTTTACTGCTGCGCTATTTACAATAAGTAACATATGGAAACAACCCAAATGCCCCAAAATAGATGACTGGATCAAGAAGATGTGGTCTACATGCACAGTGGAATACTATTCAGCAATCAAGAAAGATAAACTCATGCCATTCACAGCAACATGAACGGAGCAAAACCAAAACTCTTGTGTACATCTGAGTGAGAAAGAAAGGGAAAAAGGCGAACAATGTCTTGGTATAATTGTGAAAATAGTCTGACCTTGCAGACCAGCACATGAGAACAGCTAGCCACTCCACAGACGAGGGAACAGGTCTCCCTTGCAAGGCAGTTCCAACAGGGTAAACGTGCTTCCTGAACAGAACCATGACTAGAGATTTTAAAGCACAATCATTTAGAAGTGAGATACTAATGACAACTGCATAAAAATATAAGACAATATAAAAATTTTATTTTTATTTATACAATCAGTCCAGTAATGAGTAGGAAGTTACACTCTTGTTAAAGAAAATCTAGATTAAAAATCTCTTATTTCAAAATCTTTTTTCTTTTCTTTCTAAACTCTGAGGTCATGAAATCAAGAAATATTTAAAGTTTGACTCAAACCAGAATATGAACAGGTACACACTAAAAAGGTATACTTTTAAACTATGGTAACCTATTAAGTAAGCAAAAACTATGCAACTTCGTGGCCATTTCAAAAATGATACTGACCTCCCATCTGAGTAAGCTGGGAAAGAAGATGGATGGACCTGCTTTGTGTGAATCCAGTAATATTCTCCTGCCTTCGAGGTAGCCCTCCTAAAACACTGCTTTCTTGATTAATCTGTAAAACTGGAGGGCTAGTAACACAGGAAAATCCCTGCAGCCACACAAAGATTTTTAGAACTGAGTGGGGCACTAATGTAAGTTGAGAAATTATTACTAATTGACATAAAGTCAGCCTGCATAACAACAGCAATCCAATTACAACAAGCAAAGGTTTTCAGCTTGCCAATAAACAAACAGTTGGGTCAAAAAGGGAAAAATCAGTGGAAACCCTAAAAAATTACATTTTCCCATTTCACTTTATGTAAACTATTCTGTTTTATCTTAAATATCTTTTTCTCCTCATTTTGACTTAAACCAAAACAAAGACTGTAACCTTTAATATCTGTTAGTCTATTTATAACTGTTCCATCTACAACCATTTTTCTAATACAAACATGCCCTGATAGCTTATCTCAGTCCACATGCCAGACAACAAAGGCCTCTGGCCAGCTGGAGAGGAAAAATGGAAAGCAGGAAATGAGAAGGCTCAGTTAATCCCCAGATAATCGATCAGTGTATTCAGTCAAGTATGAGCTGAGCCGGGAAACGCTGCACAAAAAAGAAAGAAAATCAAAGAGCCCATGACCAAAGCCATGATTTCTTCTAAAACAGTAATTTTTATCAGAAAGAGTCCCCACCCCAATACTATATACATATATAATATACATATATATATGTTAACATCTTTTGAAGACCTTTTTCTTTAAAATCTTGTATCCTCTGTTCTTTTTCAGACAAGAGTCTAACATTTAGGCTTTGTTTTTCTGTTTTTGCTTTGTTTGGTCCAGGTTCGTTTTTCCCCCTAAATCATCTTTACTGTGGTATTAATTCACACACAACAGAATTAACCTGTTTGTAATTTCAACTAGTTATAACAAATGAATACAATTGTGTAACCGCCACAAAGACAGGGAATGCTTCATTACCACAAAAAGATGAACTTCTTTTAGAACGAATGTGCTATTCTGAAAAAGTTTATGTGCCAGAGAGTGTTTGAAAACCACTCTAATCTGAATTCCTTCCCCGGTTTAAGACACAGAGAGGTGTGTGTGGAGAAAATCACCTCCGAGTTACCTGCGACCTTTCTAGCCACTGCTAGAGACTACTATGGAAAACAATTTATTCTTTCTAAAAATTAATTTGCCAGATAAAATGTTTGAGTTGAAACTTAATGTAGGCTCCCAAAATTCCCAGAATAGAAAGAGCAGCAAAGTCTGATCACAGTATGAAAATGAATAAAAAATAATTACAAGTTCTTTTTCCGGTCTATTTCCTCCAAGTGTGTAAGCACTGCCTAGCGTGCACGCCCTAGGTCTCAACCCTGTTCTGGGAGAGAAACCGATGATTCCAGGGAGGCAGAAAGGGCCTCGACAGAGCTCTGATTCCAGGGGAGGGAAAGACCCTTTGCCAACCCCTCGACCCCTCAAACGGGTCAGAGACAGCTAAGCCCTTTTTTAAAAGAGCTCTGAGCAACAAAACCTGCCCCGTAACTAACTGTACAACCTTGGGCAAGTCAACATTTTTCACAGTGTTTAATCTCCTTGCGCACTGTCTTCCTTAAAGCTCGGGTTTTCCCAGCAGCATCTGAGGGTGGCGGGGATAAGCCCCCGTGGCGAGGTTGCTTAACGCAGACCGAGGAACGTCTCGTGACCTCCATTCACCCACACTCCCACTTACTGACCCAGGGGCCGTGCAGAAGCCCCCGTGTGCATGCCTCTGTCACTCAAGAAAATTCCCCAAGGCTCTCCTGCCTTTCCTATCCTTATTACTATGTTTTTAAATTTTTATGAAAATTTCACAACCAGGAAAGTATAAAAATGATTAAGTAGGTACCAAAAACCATTTCAAGAACTAAAATGCTGCCAAGCCTGCAGCTGCCCGCACAGTGCTCCGAGACCGGCTCGTTCCCCTCCCCAGCCCGCCATGCCGGGCCCACGCGCCCCACGCAGCCCTGTACGTGTCACTTCATAGTACACCCTGTGCCCACAGATGACTGTACGTACGTGCACCTCACACCTAAGGAAAGTCCATAGTTTCCACACTCCGCATAGGCTCAGGCACTGCTGCAATCTGTTCATCGAGCATCAGGCCCACATGGGCCACCCACACCCTGGTCAGCCGTTTCAACGACCCACGTTAGCTCCACACACGCTACGAACGATGTGCGGCTAGGCCTCGGGGCCATTTCCAGCCTTCACTGTCACCTCGGAGGCTGCTACAGGCAGTCCTATTCGTGTTCGTCTAGGACACATAAAACTTTTCTACTCAAATGATCGAAATCACTCTGAATGTCTGGTGCCGCAGCTGGATGGCCAAACCTGCCATTATAACAGCTCATAATACCCTCCCAATGTCCTCACTGTCATTTTTTAACGGAAATATAGCATCTTTGCAGGTGACTATGACTTTCTTAGTCATACGAAAGAAGCAACATCTGATCATGTTGAATCTCTGTAATGTAAATTTCCTTACTGATTTTCTTCCTTTTCTTGGACTTAAACTTTAACTTTTTTAAAAAGAATTATTTATTTATGCATACAAGCTGGGATGTAGGCCAGAGGTGTGGGGTGGTGAGAGGATTCACCAGAGACCGAGTGAGGAGCAGAACAGGCAGATGGACTGAAACACACTGCTGAGGAGAGCAGCAGGCAAGGCAGGAGAGGTCTGCAGCATCTTGGACTTAAATTTTAAAGTCTTTTTAAATCCCTTAATAGTTACTTAATTCAATGATTTTATTCAGAGGTGTGTGTGTGTGTGTGTGTGTGTGTGTGTGTGTGTGTGTGTGTAACTTTACCTCTAAGCAGAGATTTACCTAAATCCCTTAATTATGATGTTGTTCTTTTCACTAATCATTCACTGGAAAATATTTCCTAATTTCAACTCTGATTTCCTATTTGATCCACAGACTATTCAAGAAGTGTTCACTTCATTCTATATATCTGAATTTTTCCAGGTAATCATGTTTTTTTTAAATCCTGGTTTAATTCTTACTATAGTCAGAGAACATGTTCAGTATGACGTCAAGTGCAGGAACTATTTTAAGATTTGCTATATGACCTAGAGCCATTTTCAGGAAATATTCCATTTGCATCTGAAAAGAAGGTGTCATCTGCAGTCGCTGGGTATAATGTTCTGTATGTGACAACTATCTTGAGATTTTCAGTCACTCTGTCTAATAGTCTAGACCCGCTGTCTCCTTGTTCGCTAACTACTGAAGGAAATGTGATGAAATTTAGTGGTTCAAATATTTATCAGCAGTTCAGGATCAACTGCTGTCTATGCATACAACACAGCAGTGGGAAATCACCCCAACACACAACGTGACTGAAGCACACAAACAATAAGCCAAAGAAACCAGACACAGGTACCATGCGCCCCCGCCCCCACACACCAAGGTCAAAGGCAGCAGCGCTGGCGTGCAAGCGCACGCTCCAGTGGGCCAGTGACCGGGCAGGGGTGGTTTCTGGGGTGCGCTCAGCATTCTGCTTCCTGACACGGCTCTAATGACATACAGCTGTGTTTCCAACCATGTGAAAATTCACCAAGCTGTGCGCATTTACAATTTTGATTCTTACATGTAAATATATTAGAATTCAGGAAACTTTTTAAATTTTTAAAATCAAAGCATAATTCACAAAAACTAAAATTTCCACAAACACACTTGCATAACCTCTCAGCACACAAGACACTGGTAATAATGGCCGCCTCTAAAGCGAAGCTGGGAACAACACACTGTCAGAAAGTCTCCAAAGAATGACAGGGACACATGAAGGACACGCAGAAACCGGTCTGAGAAACCTTAGCTAAATCTGAAATAATTTCAAAATCAAAATGAATAAAGATAATGAATTATAACCGACCGAATCAAACAGGAAATGATACATCTATGCTGATTTATATAAACAAACTGAAAACTTACTGAGAAATCACCATTCTGCAAAATACTCACCAATTAAACAATAAAAAAGTAACTTTAGAAAGGCCTGACAGACCCAATATTAACCCAGTGATCCAAGGGAACACCAATAATGGAACAAACACAGTAACTTCATGAGCAGTGAGGTTAGCCCTCATCTGCATCTAATAACGCAGAAACACTGTACCAATGCAAACTCAGGAGTCTTCTACCAAACACCTGGCCTGTAATCTTCAAAAATGCCACGGTCTTAAGCAAAGATTTAAGTAATGTTACAGAGTGAGGAGGACAAAGAAACACGATGACTGGATCAGAGAGAATTCTGAACTGACCATAGAGAACTGGCAGGACATGTACACGGTTTGAGGATGACAAAGCGTCAATGTTTACACTGACGACCCTAGGCTGTCAAATTGTGGACTGCGTAAGAAAATATCTTGTCAGTAAGAAATAGACATTCAAGTATCAAGGGGCTAATGAAAATCATTTAGTGATTTAATCTCAAATGAGTCAGGAGAAAAGTTCTTTGTACTAGCACTTTTCTGCAGGATTGAGGTTGCTTAGAATGAAGGACTGAGGAAATACATTTTAGTACCAATTTAAAGGGACATAAGGCAATAGTTATTAAAAACCATTCTGACAAAATATTGGATTTGAAGCTGGGTATGATAAATGAGAACAAAGTAGGATGCAATTGTAAGGACAGATGCATACCCTTGTCAGTCAGTTAAAAAATGACTTTCAGGAATTTGGTGTATGATAAAGATGACATTTCAAAATATTGGGGGAAATGAATTATTTAAGAACTCTATTGAGATAACCAGGATGTCATCTAGAAAATAGTATGACTTGATTTCTACCATACATTTTATACCAAAATAATTTTTTAAAGTTAGAAATTAAAATGTAAAAAATATAAGAATGAGAAATATGCAAATTAAAGTTATACCAAGGACATATTTTTTTTAATTGGCAAACATGTAAATTGATAACACTATTGACTAGATTGGGAGAAAACAAGATTCCTGTATCTTTTACACAAATATAAACTGGACAACTCTTATGAGAGGCAATTAGCAATATGTATCAAGATTAAAAATACATTGATTTACCTGTTTCCCCAGCAACACTACTTACTGCAATTTATTCTAAACATACATGAGACTACACCTGAATAACATGAGCAAGTGTTTTCACTATAGTGATCCAATGTCCATAAATCGGGGACCAATCAAAGCCTAAAATCCCAGAAGGGAATACTCTGCGGGCAGGTTTTTAGGGAAATCAAGGGACGAACTGTTCCATGTATTGATAGGGAAAGACCTTCAGTTTATATTCTTAAGAGCAAACTAACGATGTGCACATAATTTGGTAGGTTTATGTGCTCATACCTACATTAGCGCCCCTTGGAAGAAAACATCTGGAAGGTAGATTACCTGCATGGAGTAAGGCCTGAGGAAAAGGAACCTGAGCAAATAAAAGCCCAAGAATAGGAGACAGATTTTTCAGTACATCTTGTAATATTCTTAGATTTTTGAGTCATGTACATCTATTACCTATTCAAAATCACTTAAAAATCACAGATTGTTTTGTTTCTATCACAGGCCTTTAGCTCTCTCTCCTTTCTTCCCACCCTGGAATGTTCCCGCAGTTCCCCTTTTCCCATTACCAGCCTCCCCTCCATGCAGGCGTGTCTGACTGAGTGGAAACCTATGCCAACCACATTGTTAGAGAATAAAATGAACAGGAACAAGCCCACTTCATTACAGCTGTCTTTGCCAACAGTTAACGTCTAAGAACGTTAAAGCAAATAAACCTAGAGCAGTCACACCTGTTCTCCACGACCCAGAGGAGAAAGTCACATACTCCTCTGCCCCCCACCTGCCTCCTTATCTGTACAGAGAAAGCCTGATCTCAAAAATGCTCACAAGGGTGCTGGATGTAAAAAGGCACACAGCCTTTACATAGGAAACCTGAAAAGTGTTTTATTGAATCACAGATGTTACCTTATAAATCCAGCCCTGAAATGAAAACGGGAACACCAACCCTGCCCGTCCCCTGCTTGCTGTCCAGGCACGCTGAAGGGGAAGAGGGCGTGGCTAGTAAGATGTAACTGAGACCTCTCCTGAAAGCAAGCAGCAAGCACTATTTTTTATCAACATTTTTTTTTTTGTCTCTGTTTGGTATTTCCACAAATTGTTCTTTGACTACAGATTATGTCTTTCCAAGAAGACTGTCTGGCAGCAAGCTGCTGGCGAAGTACTGCCGGCAGCCCTCCCCACGCACGGCCTTATTAGCATTTCTACTGCTGCACTGCACACACGGGCATTATAAATCACACACTCGGTGTCACGCACAATCACCGAACAGTTACCTAACAAGTAGGGGCATTACAAATGCTCAGCACTAATCTGAGTATCTGCGCTGATAATTAAATGCCATCATGGTTTCTACCTTGAAACGACAAGCTACCCTGAAACCGAGCGCCGTCCAAGTAGCCTCACTCTTGACGTGAAATGTCACTTTGGACGCTCCCGGCCAATCACCAAACACAACCAGCCAGAGCACCCATCACGTACATTAAAACAAGCAGAACCCAGCAGTGGGGCTATCGGAAGCCATCACATGGCTTAAATGGATTTCTCACCTTTCAAATATCAAGGGGTCCTCTTGCCCAGGACATCTCACTAAGGGGTTGGCCTTTAACAAAGGAAGCTAGCCAAGTTGAAAGAAACATTCAAAAGGCAGGACATGCTGCAAAGCCAGCTCAGAGCTGGAGACATCTGTCCTTGTGGTAAAAACAGTCAAAGATCCTTTATGTGAAAATAAATACACAATAAAGGGAGCTTTTATCGAGGCCGCTGACAAAGAGGCGAAGCAATAGCTAAGGAATCCGTGTTTTTGCCAAGTGTCCCACAAATAAGAAGTAAGTCTCCTGGCCACAAAATCAGTCACCCAGCTTTTATGAACAAAGAAACCTTCCCGAAACTTCCTTCTTGGAACCCCAAAGCTAAACTGGCCACGAAACACAGAGCCACGCTCTTCTGGGTGGGTGTTTCTCGCGGACAGACCAGGGGCAGGGCCGCTGAATTCACGTGAGCTCTGTGCCCGTGCCCAGGGACCATCTTTAAAACAAGAGCAAGATGATTTCCCTGATCCTCCAGATTCAGAAAAGCTTGACTGTCAAAAGGAACATTAATAGCACACTCTGGGCAATTAACACGTAATACAGCTACCTCTTACCTATTAACAATATTATCACAGCCAGTAAGTGGAGGGAGGAAATCACTACAGAGGGAATTGTAGGAAATCATTTTTCTAGCTCTCCCAATGTTACCTCAGCAAGGCTAACAAGGGAAACTGTCAGAGTTCTAATTGGCAGTAAATAATTAGTAGGACATAAAATGAACCAATGCCAAAGAAAATTAATTGGATCACACAGAAAAGGGGACAGTGGAACCAACTGTCTGGGGAATTTATAGAGGCTACTGCCTCTCTGCACTTACATAGACATCAATACCTAGAAGCTACACCTCAAGTCAGGCTCTAGAACCTTCGCTAAGACCTCCAGCTCTCAAGAAAATGTGTGTCATGCAAACAAGCATAAAACGCCTGACCATTCAGACTCCCAGCTCGAGAGTCGCTGCACTGAGCACCCCACTGGGACACGTAAGTGCTATCTGACCGCACCCAGCACCCCAAAAGAACTAAGAGTCACGAGGGCTGACACAGCATCAGTTTTGTTCCTCTTACCAGAAGTTAAAGCCTAGCTCATAACAGACATTCAACCAGGAGGAATGGAAGGACCGAATCAATGTCAATAGAAAGTACAAATGTGACGTAACGTCCCCCAAGTAAGTAGAGAGACAACTTACAGATACAAAATTTGCAGCCTTCACTTAGCCTTAACTCGTTGAGTAACACAAAGCGCCACGTGTGAACTAAAGAACCTCTCTGGCTAGCGAGCCTCCCATTATAAGGAGGGAGCACAGCGTGCAGCTCCCCTAGCAAACCGGCGTCCGAGGGGGTCTAACCAGTCAGCGCGTTGGCAAGTCACTCACATCTGCCAGGGCTGGCAAAGCTAGTTTTAAACAAACCTATACCAAACTAAATCATCGTTTTTCAAAAAAAGTGCTGAATTTTATGTATTCCACATGTATACTTGATGTGTAAATCACTCAGTTTATGGGAAGACAAACCCACATTCAGCTACTGCGCAAAAATTCATGACTCTGCCTGTAGGACGTAACAACAAAGCAGTAACACCATCTTTCACTGCAGGTGGAAAATATAGCGAGTGTCCACTTGTTCACAAAACTGTTATGACAGTCGGGGTTTTGTTAATTTGGTCAGGTTACTCTAATACGTGGTATGTCTTTTTTTTTAAAGAGATTTATTTTATTTATTTACGTTTACAAGAGCTGGGGTGCAGGCCAGAGGTGCAGGGGGTGAGAGAATTCACCAGAGACAGTGGGGAACAGAACAGGCAGATCCACGGAAATCCACTACTGAGGGGAGCAGCGGGCAGACAGGAGAAGTCTGCTGCACCATGTGGGAAGCTCCCTGGGCAGGGATGGAACTTGTGCTGTAGTGGCCGCGGATATCTTCACAGTGCTTAGACTTAACACCTTGCGCCACCAGGAAGGGTCCTAAGTGTGTAGCTTTATACACCTTCCTATCATACAGAAATTATATAGCCAAAACTTGGGTGTTGAAACAAAATCAATGTTATAATAAATAAATATATAAAAAAAGTAAAAATGTAAAGTTGAAACACACTTAAAAACAAAGAATGTACAGAAACCTTATTCTAATTAGGGGGTCATAAAAACTATTATATTGTATTCAAATCTCATCAAAACAGAAGCTTCTTGCATAGTAGAAATTCAACACCAGGTATGGAACAGTTCCTAGCTCATAGAATCTGGGAAAATAAATACTGCCATACTGTTTTCTTCTAAGTATATTTTCTGTAATTTTCCACAAAGTAGTCCATAAAGAGCTAAGGGATCACCATAGAAATAAAGTGCCCCCAATCAACAGTGAGAAAAACATAAAATTTCATCTAGGTATATTATTCAATTAAATGGACTGGGTGAGTGATCTATTAAAAAATTATGAACAAGCTGCTTCTCATACAATTAATTTTTTATATAAATGTCAACAAAGCAGCTAGACATGAAAAAACAAGACACAGAGGAACGTAAAACAACTATAAGAGCAACTTCCAGAGGTTGACATGAACAAGGTAAGAGCTAAAAACTAACCAAAGATAAATACTCGAACAAGGTAAAAGCTAAAAACTAACCAGAGATAAAGAATAGAAAGGAGGAACACTTAACAAAATCAACATTATAGATGATGTGACGTACTCTGGCAACATCTCTCTGAGGTTACTCATGCTATTATGAGCCCTGTGAAATAGTTTCTCGTGGAGAAAATGACAAGGAAACTGAAATGGGAAAAAGCCTCAGTCCTATAGGCAAGAATCAGACCTCCCCAATGTCTGGGGGAAAAAACTCACGAATAACTGAGGTGATTCGAACAGTTAATTAGTGGCAAACTTTGAATTACACTGGTCAACAGTGAGATCGTTACTGACTTAAAAAAAGGCCCTAATCTGTAGTACCTTGGTGTGCTGAACATGAATATAACCCTGAAAGTTTTTCAGTAGCTCTCGTTTTGAAGATATTTCATATAATTCATTTTGTATGTTTCAACGTGTCAATTTATCCAGTAGGACTGCAAAAACATCTGAAATCAGCCTAGAATGATGTAATATTGCATCGCATTGCATAATACCATCATGCACACATCATCCGGCGTTGATGGCATCATTTTCTGATGCAATGCAATACTACTGCCAGGCGGCTGCTTAAGTAAGCTGACGTCAGCAGTGCACTAGATAAAGCCCTGTCAGAAAGGTTGAGCACTGAAAATATTTCAGACCTTGTGCGAGACAGTTTAAGCTACTGTTCCATAGAACTGTTAGGATTTTATCCATTTAGGCACAATACAGAACAGGAATGCCTCGAAAGTGCATTAATGGTGTGGACAATTTCTGCTCTATTTGTGGGGAAGTGACATTTGCCAACTAGAACAAATGGATCACTTCTCAAGTGAAGAAGGCTTCTCATCTTTACTCGGATGCAAGGTTGGTGACCAAGACAAGCCTTAGGCCCCGCACAGATGTTGTGCTACATGGACAACACAGCTTTCACAGTGGTTAAATGGCAAAAGACCATCCATGCCATTTGCAGTCCCCATGGTGTGGAGAGAGCCAAGCAACCACATAAAAGACTTACTTCTGCTTGGTTCAGCAAAAGAAGTCGAGAATAGTCTCCCCAAACATTCCATCTGCATTGAGACCAGTTCTACATGGTTAGGGACTTCCTATTCCAGAACCTCCAGCAGAATATTCTCTTGATTCACCTGATGAGGACAAGGGTGAAGGGTGAGCTGACCTGTTCTCCTGTTCCATCAGCATGCAGTGATCCAGATTTTCACTGTGGTGCATCAACTCCATACAGACTAACACAGGAAGAATTCAATGACCTTGTTTGTGATTTGGACTTATCCAAGAACAAGGCAGAATTGCTAGGATCAGGGACTCCAACAATGGAATCTTCTAGAAGAAGATGTCATAATTACTTTATATTGAAAGTTGGAGCCTTTCTTCAGTAAGGAAAGTACTCTGGTATTCTGTTCCGATATTGAGAGCCTCATGGATGCCTTAGAAATCACTCATGATCCACAAGAATGGAGACTATTTCTAGACTCTTCGAAACTGAGTCTTAAGGCTGTGCTTCTGCACAATGGAAACTGTCTTCCATCTATTCTATTCCTCAATAGCTGTATAAGAGACAAGCGAAGAAATCTAAGAAGTAGTCTATGACTTGATTTTGTACAGGTGTTAACCGTAGGCCTATTACTATTGGCATGCATTTCGTGATGTAAACATCAACTGCAGATTACAAAAAACAAAAAACTAGAGCCAAAATTAGAATTTGACTGTCATATTCGAGCACATACAAGTTGAGAGGAAATGACTAATTTTATTTCAATAACATGATATTTGTAAAAATTTGCTGACCAGTGTTACAATTCCCACAAACTGGTCCATTTACTTTCCAACTCACCTCTATACTACAGTGAAACCAAGAGGACAGCAGTGAGCGAAATCACATGTGAAACCTTTAAGCTCTATACTAATCCAAGGCATTATAAAATTAAAATACACACACAAGTAGAATTTGGATTAAATACAAAAAGTGAAATTTCATTAAACATCACTGTAAGATTTACTAAATTACAGATAATGCTTTGTAAGCTGCAATGGTTTTTTAAAATTGAAATATGATTTCCATACAGTGAAATGTCAAGGTTTTAGGTACACTGTTCAGTTAGTTTTTACAAAATATATACTTCTTAATTAAACAAACCTACCTGAAACCATAAAATTTATAGAAGAAAATGCAGGCAAAACTCTACATGACATACATCTCAGCAAAATCTTTAAAGACACATCCCCCAAAGCGAAGGAAGTGAAGGAAAAGATAAACAGGATTACATCAAAACAAAAAGCTTCTGTACAGCATAAGAGACATTAACCAAAACTAACAGACACCCTACCAACTGAGAAAAGATCTTTGCACACAATACAACCAATAAAGGACTGATAACAAAAATTTACAAGGAAATCACACAACAACAAAAACAAAGCCAATAAGCCAGTCAAAAAATGGGCAGAAGAGCTCAAAAGGCACTTCTCCACAGAAGAAAAGCAAATGGCCAACAGACACATGAAAAAATGCTCAACATCACTTATAATCAAGGAAATGCAAATCAAAACCACAGTGAATACCACCTCACACCTGTGAGGATGGCACACATTAAAAATACAGGCAACAACAAATGCTGGAAAGGATGTGGAGAAAAAGGAACTCTTCTACACTGCTGGTGGGAATGCAAACTTGTCGATCCCCTATGGAAAGCTGTATGGCGATTCCTCAAACTGCTAAAAATTGAGCTTCCATACAACCCAGCAATACCACTTTTGGGAATCTACCCAAAGGACACAAAAACACTGATCCAAAAGGCTACATGCACCCCTATGTTCACTGCAGCACTGTTCACAATAGCAAAGGTATGGAAGCAACCCAGATGTCCAAAAATAGATGATTGGATCAAGAAGGTGTGGTACATATACACAATGGAATACTATTCAGCATTCAAAGAAGATAAACACATGCAATTTGCAGCGACATGGATGGAATTAGAGGGGATCATGCTCAGCGAAATAAGCCAGAAAGAAAGAGAAAAATACCGAATGGTTTCACTTATAACAAGACTATAGGGAAGCCAAATAGGAGAGAGAGACACTTGGGGGTGGGGGGGAGAATAAGGGCACAAAATGGAGTAGAAAGGGACACAAGGGACCACAGAGATGGATCACGGGTAAATTGGTGGTGGGTTACCCAAGACGAATATAAAATGTAAAAGATATAAATAACAATAAAAATATATATTTTTAAAAAATAAATAAAAGGAAAAAAATTAACCAAACCTAAAATAGTTATACCATTACAGAAAATTCTCTCAAACTTTCCCATTTAATCTCTACCCCACCCACAGAGTGGGATATATATTTTTATTAATTTTTTAAAAAACTGTCCAATTATTGGTGTTGTACTATTTTCATTCTCACCAGCAAAGTACGAAGAGTTCTGTACCAGAGTCGGCAGCCTTGCCAATAATCAGGGTTATTAATCATCTCCATTTAGCCATTCTAGCATCTCGACAGTGGTCTTTATTGTAGGTTTAACTTACATTTTCCTGAAGACTAATGAACACTCTTCCATGGGGTTATCTGCCATTCCTGTATGTCCTCTGAGAAGTATCTCTGCTCAAGTCTGCACATTTTTAAAATCTGAGGTGTATTATTTTAAGGTTTTTAATGTATTCTGGATGCAACCTCTTTCTCGGACGTGTTACATTTCCCGACAGTCTGAGGCTTTCCGATGCCTACCATAGTTTCTGATGAGTTCCATTTTCTTTTATGGTTGGTACTTTCTATCTCCTCTTTAAGAAACCTTTGTCTACATCAAGGTTGTTTTCTATCTAGAGATTTCGTAGTTTTTGGTCAAGCACCCATCTCAAAGTAATTCTTACGCACGGCTGTGAGGTAGAGCTATAATTTTGTCTATTTTAGCCATATGGTTTTCCAGTTGTCCCAGCCAATGGGTTAAAAACTCTTTCCATCCAACTGAAAAGAACTTGACAGTATACATGTGGATTCATCCTAACTTGTATTCAAGAAATAAAAGGCACATCTTATGCCATAAGATCACTGGCATTTCAATCCCTCATTGTATGGTATCACCAACAGTAGACGGTATCATTTCCAAACTTTATAGGCGGTATATTAGCAAACTTTATAATTACATAAAATAAATAGTAGTGTTGATCTAATGGCTATTCTATTTTGAGAAGTTTCCATTCAAATTATGAATGTGAAGTTCATAAATATGCACCTACTACTAAATATGCATGTATACACAGTGAATTGCTGTCACACTGTAACAGCAGCCAGTGCTTGTCTGTAAAACTTGTTTCTCTTACTCTTTGTCGTAACCACAATTGGCAGTGGAATATTAGTACTGCTGTCCCGAGACTGCAGTACAGGTAAACTAAAGAAAATAATTATGGGATATTCTAATTGTGTCCAACTGCCAGGAATCTGTGTAGAAGAAAGGAGATAAAAATGATGCTAAATCAAACTCCCTAATCCTGAATTTGAATTAGAAATATCTCTATGATTTATAGGTATAATACATTATGTTTCCCCCAGCTCTGTCCACTGAAATTCTACAGTGTTTCATATAATCAACTTACAAAAGATCCAGAAGTAATGACCAACCCTGCAGCAATGAGACCCAAACGGCCCAGACTGTGCTCTTGCCGTATCATTTTTCACTACAAAAACGCAGAGCTTCTAGAAGATATACCAATCCTAGGTCTGGTGTGAGAAAGGGACTAGACGAAGAGGGAGCATCTTGTCACATGGAGAGCAAGGACGCTCTTCCACTGCTAGGGTCACATCAAAAGGACTCCGGGACCAACGTGGAGAGGTTCTCTCCAGCGAACAACGGAGAAGTCTGGGCCTCAAGAGAGATTAAGAATTGCATTGATTCGAAACTCATCAAACATTGCAAAGGTACGGTACCAATGCATGATTTGAAAATTGTTCAAAGAGAAAATCAAGTCCTGATCCTGCCTTTCCTAAAGGAGCTACACAGCTGGGTACGAACCCGCGGGGGACAGGACGGAATGCCACATAAAATTATTCCAGCAAATAGGTGAAAGCAAAACCACAGAAGCAGAATTTCCTATTTTCCAGTTCCCAAGCTGCTGGGGATGGCCGGTGACGGCAAGAGGGAACAGAAGCAGACGCGAGACCCTCCCCCAGCACACCGGGCCGCGCAGGAAGCACCGGGCACGGGCACGCTATGCCCGCAGGAGCAGGCGGCCTCAGGCGCCTCGGAGAAGGTCAGTCCGCGGGGGCGGGGGCCGCGCAGCCGCACAGCCACGTCACAGCAGCACCGAGCTGCGCTGTCCGCGAGCCGCGCCTGGGGACGGACCTCTCCGGAGACGACCACGAGAAGTCAGGGAGTGGAGGGTGGGCAGGAAAGGAGGGACCGTCACTGCCAAGGGCGCGGGCAGGGCCGGGGAGGGACCGGCAGGCACTTCGCCGGGCGCCGCACAGGCTGCTGCGGGCTGTCTGCGTTTGTCCTTTACTTCACAATAGGGAGTGTTCTGGGTTTTTGGTGTTCTTTTTAAAGCAAGCACAGATAACATACCTCTGGTACTCTCTAAGACAAGGGGTCAGCTACAGTCTGGTGAGGAGAGGCGGAGAGGCGGGAGGGCGCGACACCCCAAAGGGCAGATTCAGCCACGGAACAGGTGACCGTCACGCCACAGATCTCAGCTGGACACCAGACGCACGACATGCAACGGATCAGAGGCACAGACATGTATACATTTCATAATTTCGTGGTTTCTAGTTAGAAGATAAAACAGCATCCAAACCAAGAGAACTTAAGTAGAAAATGTGTGTAAGAAAAAATAAGAGACGAGATAAAAGAAAGCAGCTGGGGCTGCCAGGGCACGGAACAGAACAGACCCCCGTGCGCATGGACCAGACGCCGTCACTGGCACAGGAATCCAAGAACAATCTGAGATGTAAATAAGCAAGACGAAAAATACAGGAGTACCAGCACTCAATTATTTCCTCATACTCCTAACAACTAACACAACTTCTGGTGAAAGAAATCCCTTGCCAGTCTCTGGGTGTAAAAACCCTCCCGGGATTCCTCGTTTACTTCTCTCACTCACTAACAGCTAAGTGAATGATCGGGAAATCCTGGACACCATGTCTCCAGTGTCTTCCTTAATTCTGTTGATATTCCATAGGGAAACAGGGACCTGGGCTCAAAATCTGACATCCATACACTGGGACATCAGGAAAATATGTGGACCTTCTTGAGCCTCCCTTCAAAATCGGCAGAACCAGAATCATTTCTAACTACCCTTACACAGACGCACACAGTGACTGTAACGCACGCCTCCAGTTACTCTCTGAATGCCAACCGCCCCCACCTACAACATAAACTATCGGCAGCAAGGACATGTGTTTTGCTACAGAGCAGATAAATGACATTTGGCAATTTCAGGTTCTTCCTCTCACCTCCAAATCTTGCAAATAGGACCCTCGATCAGGCCCTCATTTTGGTTCTTCTAAACTATTTTAGAAACTTCCTAATTAGCTCTAACTCTAAAGCATAATTCTGGCCTCTCTGATGGCTCAATGGGTTAAGTGCAGCATTATGAGACTGTCCAGAGTCGCTAAAGCACGAGTTCGATCCCCAGCCAGGGAGCTTCCCACAGGGCGCAGCAGACCTCCCACCTCCCCTCTGCTCCCCTCAGCAGTGTGCTTCAGCCGATCTGCCTGTTCTGCTCCCCACTCTGTCTCTGGTGAATCCTCTCACCCCCCACACCTCTGGTCTGCACCCCAGCTTGTGTGCATAAAAATAAATCTTTTTTTTTTAAAAAAAAGCATAATTCTGGTCATGTACTCTGCTAAAAAACCACCCACAGTTCCCCAATGACTAAAGATAACATCCAATCTCTCAGCATGCTTTGAGTTAGGTATGTCTTTCCAGCTCGATCTTTGACCACGCTCTTCATCAAACCAAGACCCCAATATTCAACAAAAATATTCTGCCTGTGTCCTTTGTCTAAAAAGCTTTTCTGTTCGCCAGTGAATATCCTTCCAAACTTAAGGGTCTCAGCTCAGCATCTGGGGTGCCTTTGCCCACACCCCACCCTCGGAGAGACACTCTGCAGTATGGGGCCCACACACACCATCTCTCCTGCCAGCCATGCGCCATATGAGTGCCAAGGCCATGCCTTATTGGTATCTTTACACCCAACAATTATTAAGCTCCTACTGCCAGGCACTGTATGGCCCTGGAGCTACGGAAATAAACAAAACAGGCAAAATGCTCCCAACCCCTGAGCTGACTGCTCTTGAGAATTCACCTCTCTTTCTTCCTCTACAACTTAATGAATGCTGGCTGAGTGGTACATTTTAAATGGCCAATTAGCACACTGAGGTAATTTAAAATAAGTCACTGGAAACCCTCATTTAAACTCTAATCTGCAAATCTGGCATGTTCTAGTACTTTTCTTCTTGCAGAAACACATCTGCCTATGTAAAAACTCATCAAAAGCCCCTAAAAGGTACCTGGATTGAAGGAGACCCTAGGATTACACTTCCTACACCCCTGCAAGGTCCGTTTCCCTGTCCAGTCTCCTTGAGTGGCCATGTATTTGTTTTGTGTGACTGAACCAGAGCTGCCTCCATGAGGTGTGACCCAAGTCAGCCTACCCCTAAGGAACCAACATGTGTGGTCCAGGAAAAAAAGACACTCTGGCCAAGTCAGCAACTTGAAACAGGAAGTAAGTAACAAGAGTGAAAGGGGGAGGTAAGATGCAAACAGGCCCAAATTGCACGTAGGCCTTCATTTACTTACCGCTTCCAAACAAAATCTTTACGAACTGAAATTCAAATCATCCCTCAAAGCAGAGAAGGCGCCCAGAGTTTCTCTGGTAGAACCTCCCTCTTACCACCTTCCGTGCTGATTCCAAAACACACCACCTCAGAACGTGGCTTAAGAAACCACTGCCTGGGCCTCCCCAGTGGCATAGTGGTTAGGTGCTGCGCTGTGGAGCTGTCAGCAGCGGTGACGCGAGTTCGACGCCCGGCCAGGGAGATTCCCACATGGCACAGCAGACCTCTCCTGCCTTGCCCGCTGCTCCCCTCAGCAGTGTATTTCTGATCTGCCTGTGCTGCTCCCCACTCTGTCTCTGGTGAACCCTCTCGCTGCCCCACACCTCTGGTCTGCACCCCAGCTTGTATGCATAAATAAATAAATCTTAAAAAAATATATATACATACATATAAACCATTGCCCTAAATTAAAACCAAATAATTAGAGTCTGCTAAGTCTCAAATATTTATTAATATTTTCATTCCTTAATCGACTGTTCACCGAATGCCTGGGTGCTAGATCCTACAATGGTCACCAAATAGGCCAGATGAGGCCTTTGTTCTCAGAGAGCTTCTGTACTGTTGGGGAGCGGAAAATTAAGTCAACAAATAAACCAACAAGGTAATTTCAGAAAACAGTCTGGACATTAAAACTAGACAACATCTTAGAAAATGAGTAAGAAGAAACGATCAGAAAAACCTGGAGTAGATGACACCTGAGCTGAGACCTGAAGAAAAAGGAGCCGTTGCTTTAGGGCACAGAGGGAATCCATCTAATCAAAATTCAGAGCCCCTACAATCCCCACGGGACAGTACTAGGGACCAGAGAGAATATCGAAATGGTTAAAACAGTGTGTCCCCTCAAGAAGTTTGGGGTTCATAGAGGGACGCAGATTAACTCCTGAAACAAACGCCCCGCTGTGCAGGAGTAAGAGGAAAGCCCGCGTGTGGGGAGGGGGCGGGGAAGTGTGACTCCTCACTTGCAGACCCCATGCATATGCACGCCAAGGCCCACCTCATTGACCTGGGATTCGGACTCTGATCCTGCTGGAAAAAGGACACAAGCCATGCCATTAAGCTTTCCAAAATAAAACCTAAATTTTTTATCTTAATTAACACAAGCTTAGAAAGGAAAAATGAAAGTAATGCTTCTGGGCAGCGAAGTAAACACACTATTAACACATTGTGGGCAGTTTTTATCGCGTGCAAACAGGTGGTGCGGGCCATTTTTGCTTAATTTTTTGCGCAAATGGCAACGTTCAGTAAAATTATGGTAACTTTAGTTTTACATATTTTTTTCAATGAAACTTTTTGTGATTTACTATAAAACGTATGCTGAATTATTTTTCTGAAATTTTAAACAAATACTGGAAAACTCACTGGAAATTGAAATAAAATTAATAAAATATGTAAAAATTCCGATTTATTGAAAATATTTTGAAAAAAGTATAATATGTAAAAAAAGAATGTGAAAAAAGAACGAATGAAGTTTTAGTAGTGTTTTTTTGTGTGATAATCGTTAAAACATTTTCCCCTGTGAAGGGGACTCTCACAATGCTGACACATGTACTTGTTTTGAGCAATTTTTTTTGGCCGGTACTGATAATTTGCATAGTCACACGTTTACGCATATCCGTCGATAACCTTGTGGGAGGGTCTCTTCATGAGGAGTTTTTTGTAGTAGATGTGGATGGTCCAGGGTCTGACGGGTCCAGATGGTCAGTGGTTTGATCCAATATTCCAGCAGAACCAGAAAGCCAATACAGCGCTGTTTCGTAAAGAAATTTCTTGTATTTCATTTTCCATGCATGTACTGAATTATATACTACGTATGAGTTGAAGAGGGCACAATTTATCAAGTACATTACCACACGTTTTGTCCATTTAGATGTCTTCCTCAAAATGCTATAATAAGACAAATATTGATCTGCGCGATCGACACCTTTCATATACTTATTGTAATCAATAAGAGCATTTGGTTTTATAATGTTTTGTCGTGTTGTTAGATCGATATTACGGCTCTCCTGCATTTCCACAGAATGGATAGTAGAGATAAGAGATACTCTTCTCTTTGATTGCCAGACTTGTAGTAATATGTTCTTTTTTCTGCCAAAGATTGTTTCTCCTATATTTAAACGTGTATTTAAAAGATACGGTGAAGCCTCTATTTTTTCTTATTGTTCCGCAAATTCGGATTTTGTTCTGGAGAAGCTGTGTAGCATTAGTCACATTGTAATAATTGTCCACATAGACGTGATGCCAAATGCCTGTAAATGGTGAAAGTACAGTCTGAATCGTTTCTGTCAACCTTAGTCCTTGAGCAGCATATGTTTCAAAGTTACAAATGTAACCAGTATCACTCTCAGATAATATTCTCACAAGTATTCCATATTTTGTAAGTTTTCCTGCATTATATACTGGGAAAAATAATCTTCCTCTCCATGGTATCATACCCTCCTCCAATGACAAGTTCCTTTTTGGTTTGTACACATTTATAAATTTATCAGAAAAATAACTGATTATAGGCATGATTTTCACTAATCTTCCAGATTCTTCTGTAATGTCTTCAGTATTATTGAAGTGCCAAGCTGCCCAAATTTGTCACAATCTATCCCTTGACGTGATTTTGGGAAAAAATGGCGTTTCCAAGCACAGGTCTGTTGACCAATAATCATCTTGCTTATCTTTGCGAACTTGTCCCATCAAAATTATTAGACCCCAAAATTTCTTCATTTCTGCAATTGTAATATCTCGCCATTTGATAGTTTTGCGGGATGTTTGGAATCGTTCAATATTTTGATAGCGATATCTGTTTGATTCATCAACTAAATATTGAAAGAAATTATCTTTTATAAATGATTCAACCGCATCAATCACAGAGATTCTGGAGCAGCATTCGAAGTAACTCCAGGACGACCCATAAAATCTTCAAGAACTGGAGGTTCGTCAGGCGAGGACCAGTCGTCTTCACTTTCATCAGAACTTGAAGATATAGTTCTGCGAGTAAAATCTGTAGGTAGGGGGATATCTTCACTGTCGCTTTCATTGTTACTTTCCAATTCTGAATGAT
The DNA here is from genome assembly GCA_004024925.1 of Scalopus aquaticus. NCBI lineage: Eukaryota > Metazoa > Chordata > Mammalia > Eulipotyphla > Talpidae > Scalopus > Scalopus aquaticus. Next base: position 41,155 of record PVIJ01001454.1, on the reverse strand, counting down.
CTTCGATATCACTATCACACGAAAGATCCGATAAACGATCAACACACAACTCTTCATTACTTTCGTCGTCAAATTGGCTCATGTCTCTCGAAATAATGTCACTTTGACCAAAATTACAAAGATCTTGTGACGTGTGCACCCTCTCCGACTGTTAGAATCGCACTAAATGCGTGGCGAGGCAGAGAACTGTGTGAAGGGAGGACTCTACGCAGTTGAATAGGTCACCGTGACACCGGAAGTACATGCATAATTCACCATTGCATGCGTTAGAGACCCATATTTTGTCCTTTGGAATTGGTTTATCTGCATGTCAGCATCCCTTCAGAGCAATAAAAAAGTATAAAAATAAACATATTTATACGTTACCTGCATTCTAGCGCTAGTCCATAAAAAACATATTAATACGTGTCCCGCGCTCTACTACCAGTCACCGTAAAACATATAAATACGTCTCCCGCATACCATGTGTTAATCTGCTAATACAAAGTCTAGCCCTCAAACTGCATTTCCTCCACTCAACCACCGCCTGCCTTCCTGCTCCGACAGCCTCCTCAGCCATGCTGACTCACAGCTGCTTCCCTCCCACTGAGCACGTGCCTGCGACAGCCCGGAATCATCTGGCAGTTTCTATTCCTGGAGACAGTTGAAGAGCTACAAGTAAAAAGAGTTGCCAATCAATTAGTATCCAAACTACCCCCACGCAACTGCACGGTCCTGCCAGCGTCTGGAGCATCTGAAAGTGATCCAGCTGTTTCAGCGTCAAGAACTGAGCCAGAGCTGCTCAAATGTTTGTTCACTAGGAAGAGGGAGTCGGCAGGCCTCTCCCAGCTCAGACTGGAGAAGGCTGAGAGAGGGGGCATCGCCACCAGGTCCTGTCTTCGTCCCCACCTCCACCGGGCAAGGGCGACAGGATCGAGCCACGGGTGCGGCAGCTAAGGCAAGTCTGTCTCTAAGAGCAACTTCGTGGTATGAGGAGGTTTTTCCCGGACAAACCGAGGCGGGGTACACATTTCCAAAGGAATGGGCAAGAGAAAGACGGTCTGAAAACAATACAAGTCCTGACCCTCCCGGCAGCCGCTGACCCTTGGGACCAACACACAATTTCTTCAGTGACAGTGAGTGGAGAAGCAGCATCGGCGCCACCCCTGCTGGTTAGGGGAAGAGACGACGCCATTTTATGCCCCGAGGGGGAAAACCCAGAGAATCGCCTATTTTCAATGCAAACCTACCTCTACACGCCAATTCATGGACTCCACCCGCCACCCCATCTTCTCACACTCTGAATTCAGGAGCGGTAACTAAAAGTGACCCCCATGGTGAGAACCACAGAGAACAGACACCACCCGAAACCCACACGCAGCTGCGGTCACAGCGTCTCCGCCTAGATTCCGCTCTCACTTCCCGCCTGCTCCGCGCGGAACAGCCAACTGCGCCCCACGCTCCTCGCAGCCTCACCCCGGGACGGGCCAGCCTGCGGGGCCTCCTCCGTGCTCCACACCTGCCAGCCAGTGTCCCTCTTTCCAGCTCCTCTAAGCTCCGCCCCTTAGGGCCTAAGGGCTGCCCCAGCGCAGGAGCTGAGGGTGAGAGCTCAGCCGGGGTCTCCTCTCACAGACGCAGCTGCCATTTTCCCCTTAGTCCCGTCCACTGAAGCCGCGAGCGCCCGGGGCCACACGGATGAGGGTGCAACACTCTCGCTTCACATGCTGGAAGGAGACAGAATTCTAGAAGAGGAAAGAATACTACAATGCCAATGTCAAGTTTCATATTCATTTATATTCATTTCACCAATTTCTACTCAAAAGAAGCAAAAACAAAAGGTGAAACACAAAATTTAACTAAATCACAAATCACTTCATTCTTAGAAACTTTTTAAACCCTCTGTACCCACAGTACACACAAGAGGTTAATGTCAATTCCAAATCAACAAAAACGTACCTTCTGAAAGTATTCTTAACAAAGAACCCACTTTATATAGGATTCCAAGAAAATCACATCAATTCATACTTCAGGAAGATAATCCGTGTTGGTTTAAGAAAACTGAATTTACAGAGTGAGGTATAAAGCATGAACATCTACATTTAAAATGTCCTTCTGTGAATGGCAGTCACAGGACTGTGGCATTCTCGTGTGGTCCCGTCCAGGCGACACAGGCCTTCCCCACCCCGGGAAGAGACTGCCCCAGCCTCAGCGACAGAGGCGCCCTGCCCTGTCTGTGGGCCTGACTCTGAGCTGAACGGCACTGGGGCTCCAGAGACTCTGGGCCGCCCGCCCGATTCTATCTCCCCTTTTCCTTAGTAACGGGGCACCCGCTTTATGGGGGCACAGGCAAAAGTGTCCGTGACGGCAGCTGCCAGGCAGGCTACTGGAGAAGCGCTGGCGCCGGCCCCACCGCAGCTGCGCCGCACAGAGCGCGGCCAAGGCAAACCACCGCGGCTTTCTTGGCAGTTCCTTCCAGCTCCCCAGTTCATCTCCCGGCGGCCTGGCAATGAGAGAGCCTGAGGGCCGAGACCAGAATGCCGCCGGCCACGGGTCTTACGGTTTGGCCACTAAGGCCATGTGTGCCCGCAGAGAGGCCTCGGGCTGGAAGCCACGCCCGGGACAACGAGGGCGCCAACGGTGGACAACAGGGCCGAGGCCACTCTAGCACCCTCGGTGGCACACCCCGGAACACACCTCGTCTGACAGGAGGAACAGGCCTTTCCCCGAGGTGATTTCGGGTCTACATCATCTGCAGTCATCCCGGCCCAATGTCCCACATTTGCACAGCGCTGCGAAGCCCGCAGGGTGCTGTGCGGCCTCTGCTCTTCCTCATAGGAACACGCCCGTGGAGCAAGCAGGGCGAGTGTCGCTCATCACGCGACGGGCCGGCCCGAAGGCCCTACACGTAGCTCAGACAGGAACACGTTAGTGGGGAAAACTTGGCCCTAACACCACAGCTGAGACAGGCACGAAGGTGCTGCGTTTTACAGCAGCCACAGCACCTTTGTGAAAGGAGATGGGAGGCAGAAAACAGACAATGACAATAATTTTGTAACACAGCAACAGACCCAATAGTAAATAATACACGTACCTCACCCTCAAACCTGCTGTCAAAATCTGAAACCCTCTAAACGGCTATGAACAGACTCCATCAATAGGTAGAAAAAGCTTCTTTTGAAGAGTCTGAATAGTGACGTCATGATGATAATAAGAAGAATGCTCTTTAATATAAATAAGGCTCCTGGGACCCACAGGCAGTGACAAGTTCTGTGCTGTTCCCTCGGTGAAGAATGGCTGGCTCGGGGCCATCCCCACTCAGTCCCCGAATGCCCGCGTGGGCAAAAATGTACTATTAAAAGCTGGTGGGGCTGCGGTCGACCATGTCATCTGTGACTATGGAGTGACTTTTATTTGGGTAATTTTCTCTGCCTATGTGTGCACCAAATGCTTTATCAGCAACAAATGCTTCAACGTTTGCCCCTCTCAAACTTATCTGCCAGATGCTGAAACAAGCAGAAAAGCAATACTTTTCACCAAGTGCAGAAAAGTCCCTTGCTGTCCCACCCCTCGTGAGGAGGGGGAAGGCGCCGCTCCATTCAAGCTGGAGACCAGACCTCAGCCATCTCGGTCTGAGCCCTCCCACCTGGCGCCCCCCAAAAAGGGAACACTATTTCGCTTTCTTTCAGGTAAAGCAGTATGCGCGGATTCCAGCTGCACTCGAGGCCCCTTAGTAAAACAAGCTGAACACTCAGGTTGTGTTCGCCAGATGACCGTGGCAGAACACGGGGTGCGCCCTCAACACCCCCCTGCCCGGGCGAGACAGCGCAGGCAGGCAAGCCAGCCCGTCGCTCCTGGCCCCGCCGTCACCGCGTCCCCCAGACTCACGCCACGGGAGCGAGGACAGCAGTGGAGGGCTGGCATCTGGGGGGACGGGCACAAACACCACGCAGGGCACCGGAAGAGCAGGACGGCACCGACCAGGCCCGGGGGCTGAGGCGCAGGAAGAACGACGCCCAGCGCGGGGCGAGCAGGCTGCAACAACACAGGACAGGTGGCCCTGCGGGGCATGTCCCCCCCACATGCGCAGAGGCTCGGGGCGTGCAGGGCGGCAGCACCCTCCTCTCCAGACTTCCAGCCTGGACCCGCCCGGCCGGTGTTCTCGCAGCCCAGAGAGCGCCCACCAGCAGCCTCCTGGCAGCTGTGAACCTGCGAGGCTGGATTCCAGGGGACCCCCGAGAGCGCCTCTGCCACGCTGTTGCTGCACCACCCGCGCTGTTCGCCCCTCCACGGCAGTGGGCTTCTCCCGTCCACAGGAGAGAAAAGGAGTTCGAGACTCCTAGTTTGCTGGGGAGCCCAAGCGCGACGTCCGCCGCTCCTTAGCCTCGCCGACCCGTCTGCCCGAGAGGCACAGAGGTCTCTCCGCACACAGAGGTCTCTCCACACACCGCTGTCCAGGGCTCCTCAAGGCCGATCACAAAGCCTTCCACAAACACGCCTGCCTCTGCCACAAGGGTACACACACTACCACACCACCAAGTTTAAGACACTGAAGCCGAGACTCATCAGACAGGCTGCAGAAGGGCAAAAGCCTTCAAACTTCACCCAGAAGGGCCCGGCTGTGCCGGCCGGTGCACAAGCGGGTGGAAGGGCGGCCCTCAGCAGCGCCCTCTCTAGCCTGGCCTTGGCACTCCAGCGGGGCCGGCTGCAGGCCTGCACTACAAGAGCAGAGGTGGTTTCCTCCTCCCGCTGTGAGGCTCACAAGGAGGGATGGCTTCTACCTAGCAAACTGACACCCCCAACCCTCTTTAAAAGCTACAAATAAATTTAAAAAAAAAAAGTCAAATTTCCTATATAATTTTCTTCGTGAAAATATAAAAGCTCAGAATACATTAATCATGATGTCAGAGTGACATAATAAGCCAGAAGCAGTTGATTTTTGCTAAAACTATCACTAAAACAATCTGCTAACAGCTAGTCCCTAGGAATAAAACAAAACAAACAAGAAACCAAGGTTACAAAAATGTGTACTTATGTCCAACTCGCTGTTTAACAACGCCAAAAAATACACAGGCCCAAAGCGAGTAAATCACAATTCTATTCAAGAGTATTGTGTGCAACGTAGAGGGGAATTATCCAAAACCTCACCAGCCAACTGAATAATCTCAATACAAAACGCCCAGCAAATCCCCTCCACTGCCGACAACTCACCGGCGGAGGCAAATCCCAGATAATGAAACACTGTAAGAAGGGCTCTTTTTAATAATTTAGCCCATCACGGAGTGAGTATTGATTCTTGTTTTCAGCAGGAGGAGAGAGTGTTATCTGCAGCCTTACAGCTCAGTGACAACATCAGGGAATTAATCACAGTGCCTCTCCTGCCAAGCGAGCCTCCGAGCGTCGCCGTGGCTCCTGTCACTCCTCATCCATTTGCAGAGAACCCCTGGTCTCTGGCTGTGTCTCCCGCACTCAGCCAGTCACCACAGCACCATTTCAAGTTCTGCAGATTAAACATCTCTGTCGATCATCATTTGCCAGCTGTTTTTCTGTTAAATAATTTTAACAATGCATCAGATATCTTTGTGTACTCTCATCTTGTCTGTCAATAAATCTGCTTAATATCTTAAGAGCAGATTGATATTCAATCATGACGTCAAGTGTGCCAATCTCTGGACATCTGTGGACCATTAACACATCTAACAAGACGTCACCCACCGAGAGAAGCCAGGGGGAAGCGGTATAGGTGTCGGCGACCATCCCCATTCCACGTGGGAAGGTCAGCAAGTTCCTAACATTCAGGGAAAGGCTAATTTAGCACAAATACAAGAGTATTCTGTCTTTTTATACTAGAAAAATATTCTAGACCAAAAAAGAAATGTACATTGAAAATAAGCCCGTGATTTCTGATTCAAGCACAGATGACGCCACCGTGATTCTCGGGCGCACGCGCGGGCTGCATGGCCTCGGACCGCACCTGTCATTCTGGCCTCGGGGACAGGTAGCCCCACCTTGCCCTGGACACGTGAGAGTGGGAGCTGGGGGCAGCCAATTCTCTGCTAAGTTGTCCCGGGATGCAATTCCAAAGCATTTTCCTCAAATCTTTGGGTCAAGGAAAGTACCAGAACCCCGATGGTTTGGGTCCAAAGTCAGCACACGCACCCACTGAAGGGCACCAAATGCGTGGACACTCGGCCCTTCTGCCTTCCCATCCAAACCGTCCACTGCTGCAAGGAGGGGCAGTGTGCTCCACTGCAGCCCCTCGAAGGCAGCAGCCTCACAACCAACGACATGTCTCTCCGGGGCAAACGCCACTTTCCATTGGAGGCACACAGCAAGCTCCCCACTGATAAAGACGGCAAAGACCAAAATCTGCACTGCAATCCCAACATCATATGAAAACAAAACCACAACAGACACCCTCAAGCGACGGGAGCTGAAGGGACACGGCGTGGACGGGCAGGCGCCACGGGCGTCCAGAGCCCACGAGGACACCAACAGCAACAAATGTGAACGTGAGCCACGTGTTCATTCCTCATCCCCGAAACCACGGCCAGGACACGCTGCCGGCCCCACAGCAGGCGCCTTTCTGCGGGGGGCGGCGGACGAGCGGGCAGCAGGGGTGCCCTTCAGCAGCAGGGTGCCCTTCAGCAGCAGGGGTGCCCTTCAGCAGAGCGCGCGGGCCCCTGGCAGTCCCGGCGCGTCGTGACCGTGTTCAGCGCCGAAGGGCCCACTCAGTCTCACTTCATGTATTTTTCCAACCCTTCTTTACCTGATTTTTAAAAACATAGTATTAAATGGGCTTATGTCTTGCAAATGAAGCAAGCCATTAATTCACTGGTTACGGAGCAGCTTCCCAGAGCCAGGGGGTATTCGAGGCCCTGCCCTGGTCTGCCAAGCGCAGGCTCCGTCTGGCGCAGACAGGCGAGGCGCGGAGGACACTGGCGGCGGGATCCAGCAGGGAAGCAAGGGGGTGGGGAAAGGAAACGGTTGGTTTTTATTTTCATTTCAATGTGTATCTTGAATTCAAAGATGTTCGTTACCTGGATTATCTGCTTCCTAACTCCATTAACACAGCTCAGAGCTACATGATTTTAACCCCAAATGAGCTCACATATGATCAATAACTAAGTAACACAAGCTGGTGAGTATGTCAAACACGCTCCATACGCCACCTTCGTGCAGGGCGAGGGCCTGCCAGCGGCAAGACACAAAGACATGGGCAGAGAATTCCAGCGGAGGCAACAAAAGTGACAGCAGAACCAAGTCAGCACAAAGAACCCGGCAGGCCACACATGCCACACACCACGTGGTCAGCTGGGCCGTGGCAGGCGGCACGAAACATGTGTCACGCGTGGCTGTCTCAACCCATTTCAGTAAATTCATGTTAGTAGGTAGGATTTTATCAGTTTGGTGATGACTAATTTATAAATTACCTCTGAGAGGTATATTAGGGGTAAAAACATGCACACTGTATCTAATGTGTGTGTGCTGGGGTAGGCAGGAAATTAAGTAACACGGGAGAAACACTGAGCCGTTCCGAAGGGCTGGTCTGAGAAACACCGGAAGTCCTGGGGCAGTGCCACTCTCCGCGCCACAGGCCGGGACTCAGGTCTGCGTGGGCCCCCACCCCGCCAGAAAAAGGAAGACATGGCTCTACAAGCGTCATAAAGTCAACTCGAAAGAGATCAGGAATATAAATGACAAATGCAGAATGACAGGATTCCTAGATCAGCATGGGAGAGAATCTAGATGACCCTGGGCTAGGTGGCGACGATTTTAGGCCCAACACCAAGGCACGACCCATGGCAGAAAGAACTGAGAAGCCAGGCTTCGCTACAGTGAAAATCTTCTGCTCTGCAAAAGACACTATCAAGGGAAAGAAAAACCAAGCTGCGGACTGGGAAGAAAACACTTGCAAAGACACTTCTGATAAAAGGACCATCACCAGAAATGAGGAACTCAATGAGAAAATCAACAGTCGATTAAAACATGGGCCACTGACCTCCACAGGCCCTCACTGTAGCCGACACACAGATGGCAGTAAAAGCATGGAAAAATATATTCATCGTGTCACTGGGAAAATACAAATTAAAACAACCAGATGCCACCACATTCCTATCAGAATAGCCCAAGTCCAGAACCCGACATGACCACACGCTGACCGCAGCGTGGAGCGAGAGGAATTCCTCATTCACGGCTGGTGGGAATGCAAATATAGAGCTACCTGGGAAAAAAAGTTGGTGGTTTCTCAGAAAACTGGACATATTCTTCACATCAACCATGCGCCTTGGCACTTACCCAAAGGAGGAAACGTTAAGTCCACTCAAAAGCCTAAATGTGGCTGTCAGAGCACCTTTATTCACAATGGCAAAAACTCAGTAGAACGAAGGAACTTCAGTAGGTGAACGAGTAAACAAACTGAATGATGTGGGAGATATAAAGAGAGAGGAAAAGAAATGAGCTGTCAACTCGTGAGAAGACAAGCAGGCCTCTCAGTGCCCGTGACTCAGTGGAAGAAGCCCATCGAGTCCGATCACATGACATTCTGGGAATCAACAAACATGCAGAATTAGCCAGAAGCTTGGTGGTTGCCAGGGGTGGGGTAAAGCAGGTTGTTTAGGGCAGGGAAGCCATTCTCAATGAGACCACAAAGGTGGATACGTGGCAATGGAAACCTGTCGAAACCCACAGGGTGCACAAGTGTGACCCCCTAAGGTAAACCATGGACTTGGGGTGAAATGGTGTCATCTGTGCTGATTCACCAACTGTAGCACACACACTGCTGCGGCGGGGACATCGATCCCAGGTGAGAAGTATAAGGGGAATCCCTGCACCCTGTGCTCAATTTTGCTGTGAAGCAAAAACAGTTTAAACACTAAAGTCTGTTTTTTTAAGAAAGGGGAAAAATGCCAAGTACCTGACATTCCGTCTAACTGCACGTCCCGAGATCAAAGAACAAAAATGTTGATTTCCAGGTACCACACAGACTCTGAACCGGACTGAGTACCCTCGGGTGTGTTACTGAAACCTCACTCCAGTCCCTAAGAAAAATCTGGGGCCTTGGCATTTGAAAGATGTTGCCGCTCAAGTACCAGGATATCCTAAAACAAGAAGTCGGGAAGTCCAGAGCCAAAGTTAAGCTTCACAAAGTGCATGCTTTACTCCCCTGTTACTCCACTTTGGCCATTTACATTAATGAAACTGATTCTGGAAAACTTAAAGCCTGGAAATATCATGAATTTGCTAAGCTATTTTTCAGACAATATGAAACCACCCAAAAAGCCAAGGTTGAAAGGCCTAACGAAGCCTCTAAGCGATGAAGGGTGACGAACCATCCATGAAAGAAAAGGGAGCTCAATAAAATGTGAGTGCCCGCCAGGCCCCGTGTGGTGAGGGGACCCCAAACACTGCTTACGTCGCAGGCAGCTCTATAAAATCACAGGGCGATTTCTATCTGTGCTCTGAAAATGTGGCTCGGTGACCCTTTCTGTGAAGAGGGAGAGGAATAGGATGGTCAGACAGCCTTAAGAACAAACCGGCTGACAATTGTAGGTTTCATGAGACAGCAGGGTAAGAAAACAACTGTTCCAAGTAGAAAGAATCTGCCCAGAAGCAGGGATGTACGCACTCTAACGCGATGATTGGCTGGTTGGGTGAATTTTTTAACTTGTCACATTAAAATTCAACAGCTACGTAGAATCTTTCATTGAGGGTAGTTAGAAGAATTCCGCATTTATATTGACAATTTTTCTGAAAACTCAGTCATTTTAACACCTTTCTCTATAACCAAATACAAAAGGCAAAGGATATATGTTCACATACTTAATGTTGTTAAGCAGTAAATACTAGTAATACTATGAATACTGAAAAAGGAGGATATCCTCAGGAAGGCCTGCAGAGCTAAATAAGCAACCAAATTAGAATGCTTTTTAAGCAGTAAAATAGGTAAAAAAGAAAAATATATAACCAGTTTTACTTTTTAAATAGCATATCATAATAAATGTTCATTTTTCATGATTAAATGGAGCCCAAGTCCCAAGTAGGAAAAGTACCAGTGTCAGAATAATTCTTAAAACTAATACCTCACAGGGGCCTCCCTGGTGGCACAGGGGTTAAGTCTCAGCACTATGAAGCTGTCCAGAGCCACTGCAGCCAAGCGGATTCCCACATGGCACAGCAGACCTCTCCTGTCTCCCTGCTGCTCCCCTCAGCAGTGTACTTCAGTAGATCCGCCTGTTCTGCTCCCCACTCTGTCTCTGGTGAACCCTCTCACCACCCCACACCTCTGGCCTACACCCCAGCTTGTATGCAAAAATAAATAAACCTTTACAAAAAAACCTAATACCTCACATAAGCAAAAATAATACTTCTTTTTTAATCACTGGTTTGAGACACAGTCACAAAAGCTGAAACCAGACACCCAGCAAGAAGTCCACGGTGCAGTGCGTGGGGGCGCCAAAAGCACCCTCCCGGGGGAGAGCAGTGCAGAAGCCGTGCCCGGAGGAGCAGGCCTGGCTTCCAGCACCAGCCCCAGAGAAGCAGGGGCTTGGGGAGAGCCACTAGGTCCTCAGTGCTCCGGGTAGTGGAGTGGGTTCACTTAAGATCGCGGGGTGGGTCTTCCCCAAGCGCAACGCAAAGCCCAATTTTGTGCACGACGATGTTGTGCTTGAAATAAACACACTAACACAACAGACCACAGAGACGGTTCCTCCAATGCATACAGATGCTACTAAGATGAGTGAAAAGAGATCTCACACTAGCTGCCTTGGTGATGCATTTTTTAAACAAAAGGACACTGAATATATGTGCAGCGCAAGCGCTAACAGGAAGTCAAGACTGACTAACACTTAACAAAGGCTTCTCACACCACACGCTGGCAGCACCGCTCAGGGCCCGGGGCCAGTCTGCGGCCTTCTGCTCTAGCCAGCTATGGAGCAGCATTGAGCTCAGAATGCGCCGGGATCGTGGAGGCAAAGGTGGGCACCACTGCAGGGTCACCTGGGAAGCACAGAGGTCGGCCACGGGAGGCAAGGGGACACGAAGCCAGGACGAGTTGCCCAGTTGGTCCTGCCACTAAGACAAATCTTGTATGAACGTAAACTTCAAGTTTTCGCATTTAAAAAATGAAATAAATATCACAGATTGTTGTGGAGATGATACGGGTTCAATTCCGTGATAGGACAGCAGAGGCCTGGCCACAGCGTCAGTATTTGCTCCATGTTGGTTTACTTCTTTCATAACGACCCGGTCTGAGAGGCTTCTCACAGAGACTTACCGAGCAGCAGTTCTTAATTTTTAATTTTTTCCGACATCTTATCAGTCTACTGATTAGAAGCTATGATCGAAAAGTATACTCTCTCTCCAGAAAAGTACACACATACATAAAGCTTTGCAAGTGATTTCAGGAAGTTCACAGACCCTCTTTAATGCAGACACTAGGGGCCTGTGGATGTCAGTAAGGAATGTCAGAAACACTAACAAATTAATTAAAAACTAAATTTGTTTAGCAAAAGTCTCTGTGAAAACAGATAATGCTTAAGGAATGTTTATTATATGCTTGGCATTATGCTAAGCAATTTAGTGAATTCTTTCATTAATCTCTGCAAACACCCTTTGGAGGTAAGTAGTAGACTTTACCCATTTGAAAAGTGAGAAAAGGGCTTGAAAGATTGATCCGCATGTCGTACATTACGTAACCCATCAAGAAAAAACAGTCTTTAAAGGGTAACGCACCAAAAAACGAGGCCCGCCGTTATTTTAAAGGCACTGAAACGAATGCGCCGGCCCCACCCCCGCAGTGCTGTCTTATTCAGACACTCACCAGGGATTTTGGACAAAGCCAAAAAATATAAAGGCTAAACACTAAATCTTCTTACCAAGCCCCCAACTTCCCGGAAGAGGAAGTGGACAGGCTCAGGCAACAAGGACCCCAGCCAGCAGAGCAGTGCCCCAACCGGGGATGGGGTGCACTGCCAGCCCCTTTTGGGTGGGTGCCCCCTGTTCTGCTCGGGCATGTGTCTGGGCCCAGCCATCTCAACCTTTAGGAGCAGCTGGGTATGGGGGCTGGAGGGAGGGGGTCCAGGATCTCTCCGCCCCCGCTACAGAAGATCTGAAAAGTGTTTCCACTGCCTGCCCTCCCTCACCTCCCACAAACTATAAGCACAGTACTTTTCGCTAGAAAACATCACGCTAACAAATAAAAATGGTGCCTTTCCAGCACCAGATACTTGAAAAGTGAACAAACAGATCAGTTAAAATTTCACAAAATCCTATCTTATCAGTTGATGGCATCATTAGTGGAGAAACACAGATCACCTATATAAGAACACACAAAGAAAGTTAAATTATGATGCAATCAACGCTATCCTATAAAACTAAATTAACAAAAACAGCCTATTAGGGAAGACGGCTGGGGATCGCGGCAAGGAGCGTAATGATACTCTCTGCAACCTGGTGATCAGTTTCTCCGCCCGGCAGAGCCCTCACGGCACGTATTAGATCTGTGGGCCTGAAGAACTGAAGAGCGCCCCACATAAGGGGGCAGCTTTGCCAACTAGATCCAGTTCAGACCAGCCACGGTGACGCCGGCCGCATGTGCACTGCTACAGAACAGTCAGCACGGTTGGCTTCGAGCTGCATCACCTGACTGACAGAAGATTTCTCATCTTACTACACAATCTTCCCAGCCCCACATGGGAGGTATCTGAATGCACACCGGATAATGACCAGATTTAAATCCCCAATGGACACAACTGCAGTTTCTCTGCTAAGAAAATAAACTCGGATCATCACTAAGGCCAATATGAAGGTACTCAAATCTCACTGAGGATACCCAAAATTCAGTGCCACTAGGGGCAAAATTCTAAATCCCTTCAGCAAGCAAATCCTGGTGAGTGAGTACTGTAGCGAATTAAACACTCCAACAATGACATCCACACTGATTAGGGAACTTTAAAAAAAGTATCAGCCTCAAACACAAAAACCACCCGACACAGAAGAGACCATTGGTTGAAGCCTTTTAAGTGGGCAGTCAAGTCAGGACTCTGGTAATTTGTCCCTCAAGCTGCTGAAACATCTCTCCAGGGATTCGAATTAGACTTTCATCCACTATGCTGGCTTTTATCTTCCATTGTGAATGGCCGTTATACCGCTAATTCTGGCAACTATCTAAACATGAAATTGCTGACAGTTATTCCTGACTTTGTCAAATCACTAATACCCCATCATCTCTACTTCCTTGGTTGGTCCTCTTTGTGTCGTGCATGGATGACAACCCTGCCACCTAATGGGAACTCCCAGCCTTCCCCCAGCCCACAGGGCACTGGCTGGGACTCAATGCACCTTCCGAAGCCTTCATCTGCACACCGGCTTGCCCGGAATGAAAAGCCTGCAAAGGCTCCCTTTTGCTGAGCACACAGCACCTTGCCTGGTCTGACATCTAAGGTCCAGCCCCACCTGACAGCCCCACCTCTGCCCCCCAAACCACTGCCCTGTGCTCTTCATGGGCGTCCTGTGGGCATCTTCTCACAAGCCCCTGCTTCGCCAGGCCCACTGCCTACGCAGCGCATGGGAGAGGCACACCAGGAAGGCACCCACGCTGCCTGCCACATGTCGTCGCTATATCAAAACACACCCAGCTCCTCACCACCTGCACGGAGCTTCCCACCTGGAGCCATCCTTTCTTAGTCTCAAGATTGCGACACGACACAGCAAGCGGCAAGTTCATCCTGTCCTGCCGGCATGTGCAGTGACTACTCCGTGTCACTTCCTAACTAGCTGTAGGCTGGAGCCCCGCAGCCAGATTACATCAAGAGACAGGCATGCCCAGAACCTCCGCGGGACAGCAGTCTCAAGTACCCAGAAGTCAATCAGAACAGGAACACCGGTCTTTCAGAAAACTTTACCCCCAAATCCTCACAAGGAAGGAAAACAAAGACAGGTGCATACACAGCTCTCGGAAAAGGTGAGATGCCCGACACAAAAATAACCCTCATGGACCACTAACACCGGGACCTGAGTTCTAGGGATGAAGCACTGGAGACATTTACCCTGCTGCACCTCACCCCCCCGCCACGCGACACCAGGCCGCCGGGGAGGGGTCAGAGGGTGGCGCTGGGAGCACTGTATCTACCCCGGGCCCGAGACTCTCCGGGGTTACCCTCTACTGGCACTGCAGGGAAGTCCAGCTACTTCTGAACAGTCCTCCAGAAAGCACCACCTGAGGACAGCACCCAGACACAGTTTCGATCCGTGGGTCCCAAGTCCCAGTGATGCTGGGGAAATGCACGCCCCACGCTTGGACTCAAACTTACCCCCTTTTTCCCCATTTCAGTTGCCAACATCCATACTCGCTGCTGATTGCCAGCTCCTGCTCCTTGCAGCAGCCCAGCATGCTCTCTGCTGGTGCCCAATGCCCTACACACCACCAAACCCCGCTCACTTCTGGAACTGTCCTAGAGGGGTAAGGCAAGTCCCGTATTTTGCTTCCTCTGTGCATGTACTTGTTACTCCTTTAAAACACACACAATACAGCACATTTTTAAAGGGGCTCTGGGGAGGGAGGCAATATTCCTATTTTATACCCTGTGGGATATAAAATGCTGACAGCTTTAAGAACGGGATTCTCCTTACCCCTACAGGCCCTCGCCCGGCTTCAGAAAGGCGCTGGGGCGGCTGTGGCGCCACCGGCAGAGAGCATGCTGGGGGGTCGCACAAAGCAGGAGTTGGAGATCTGCAACAGGCCTGGGAGTTGTGGACCTAAAAAAGAAAACAGTTTTAAGTTACCGTGCCCAATGCCCCCTCATGCCCTGGTTACTAGGGGCACTCAGCACACAGCAGGCATCTGTGCAATCCCTGGCAGATGGCCTCTGAAATCTCAGCGAATTTGTGCCATCACTAGAGAGAACCTCTCGCTTGATCAGAGGTGTTTCCTTCTTTCAGCGTGAACAGGCATAGGGTCCTTTTGGCTCCCACTTTAATCTGGGTCCTGTCATAGTAGTATGGTGTGTGCCCCTCAAAATAACCAAGTAAAGTCGTGACACAATGCCAAAGCACACTGACTGCGGCATGCTCTGCTTGTGACAAAAACAAAAATTCAACAGTGTCAGATAAACACAACTGTGAAATGAACCACTGGTGGACAGATTTAGCTTTCAGAAGAGTTTCTAATGAGATGCCAGAGACACAAGACAGGTACTTGGGTAAGGAAATATTTAAGATATTGGGGGGGAGGGACAAGGAAAGATCCTACCATTCCTCTCAAAGTCCGAGGATAATTTTGTAAAGAGCAGGTGACGTAAAAGATAAAGGCTCAATACCAGAAAAATCTTGCTGGCGTGCAAATGCGTCTTCACTGTCTCGTAATGCCCACGAGGCAAGCACATGGAAAAGCGCAGAGCTTCAGCCCCAGAAAACAGTTTCTTTTAGGGGCAAAACCAGTTTGGTATGTGTCATGTGTCTTTTTTTGTTTCCCCACTAAACTATGAAAACCTTTTCCAGCAAAAAATTAGAGAGCAACTTCTGAAAGCCAGCACAGTCCTCGTAAGTACCAAAATCTCCCCAGGTAATAAATTTGTTCCCTCTCGCATAATCCAGAGCGTTAATATTTCCAAAAAGCTAACCAATCCAATTTCATGTGGCTTTAAATGAACAAAAACCCCCAGGAAAATCCAAATGCTTATATAAGATACTCTGTTCTTAAAGTTGTTTAGAAATTACACTTTTTTAATATTAAATCATATTTAGGGAGTCCTGTTGTATATTATTCCTTCTGAGAAGCAAAGAAAAAAAAAATCTCTCTCTAACAACTTCCTGTAATCAAAGATTTTAGTATGCTCCATTTTTTTTTTTTTTTTTTTGGTGTGTCTCTTAAGCAAAAGACAAATGCCAAGAAAGCCGGCTAACGCTGCAAAAGGCTGTACCGCGATGGTTTTCTTCTCTTTCTCCACAGATCACCCTCTAGAGTTCTGGGCTCCAACACAGGACACCGCAGCCCAGAGGGGCCCCACTGCTCAGGGACAGGTGTGATGCCACCTGTCGGGCCACACGCCTTCTCCACCACTCGCTCTTCCCCACACCAGCACTACAAATCCCAAATCAAAGATTCAGTTGTGCAGTCAAATGTCGAGTATACTCAGTGTTTTTTACCATAAGCATCAAATAAAAATTAAATTATGGTTAAGCTATTGCAACAGGAATTCAGTTAGATGACTTAAAATTCTTATTCAAATCAAGGATTTTAAACAAAAAGGCACCTAGCAAAACATTTCTAAGTAACTTGGCAATTTTTTTAATATGCAAAAGTTCAAGTAATCATTAAAACACTTTAAGCATAAGAAAAGACATCATTTCTAAGGGTATCATTGTTTACAATTAAAAAAACAATGACATTATCTCAGTTTTCCTCATTTTCTTTACATTCTCCTAGTGGTTTTTCTTGGTTCTTTACACAAACATCCACATATAGAGAAATTACAAATTTCTAGCTCTAAGGAATCAAGTTTGAATAAGACCTTACCAATATTCTCGTACAGCAGTTCTCTGCAAATATCAGATTCTCTCAAAGTTTCTTAAGCCCATTTTTAAAATATCAGAATACACAGTTTTCTGCATTGAAAAAACTTCACACATAGAGAATAGGTTTATTAGTAAAATAACATTTTTGTTAATATATTATGGAAATAAACATAAAAACTTTTACTATCTTAGAGTTCTAAAATTCAAGTAAATTCGATGAAAATGAATTATCTGACTTCACAGCAACCACACACCATTGTAAGCTTAATTGCCACACCGTCCATAATGACTGTCAGTCCTGACTGAAAACGGACCACTGAGAAGCTAAAGAAAGGGGGCCGAGAAGATGCTCTGAGATTACTTATTCCCCAAAGTCTCATTTGATTTCACTTACATGCACGTCCCCCGACAGCAGACCATGCAAAGAGGTTGTGGTGATGCACAACTCTCTCAGCATAACCGCTGCTTAATGCGCAGGAGGGGCCACGCCGGGCACCAAGCCAGAGGCTTCCCCCATCCTGCAGGGCCCACCCACTAAGTCTAAGAGGCTTCTTCCTACTCTTGCCTCTTAAAAGGATTAAATAAAACTGTAAACTTCAAATTTACATGCAAGGACACTCAGTCCTTTGCAATGGGATAGCACTGAGTAAGCCCAGGACCTCACTGTGGTTGTCACAAAGCTTACAGATAACAGAGTAACATGTCCTGAATTTTTTTTAAAAAAAGGGTGGGGGGGAGGTGTGGCCCCCAGAAGAATATTCTGGCATCCGATCGCAGTGCGCACCCGCACCTTCCGTGGAGTTAGAAATCACCTGGCGAGAAGACTCTGTCGTGCTGACGGGTGAGAACCAAACCAACAGGAGACATCCACTGTCAAAGCAGCGTCTCAGCCCACTCACGCCCTCACTCAATAAACTGAAGACACGAGAGCGAACGCCAGGACTCTCCACGTCACTACTCAACACTGCACTCCGGGCACAAAGCCGTGCCTGGTGGCGCCAGCCTTTCAAGGCACGAACCAAGAGGGCAAAAGAAAAAAGAAGGCCAGGACTATCGAAACCAAAAGACACAAACAGCCGCTGTCTCAAGTCACACAGAAATACCCTCCGGCACTTTTCCAACAGTTGGTCGGCTCAGGGATGGTCACATAAAAACTAAGCCCTCTTTTATCTTTGCTAAAAGCCGGTCATTTTGAAAACCCAAAAGATTGCAATAATGTTCAAAAAATGTATGATTTGGCTGTACTCAGGTCAGCTTCCTGAAGACAATAAGAAACTGAGTCGGAAAGTATCTTAATAGCTTTACTATTTTGAAACACGAAAGAAAACTACCACGCCGGCTAACCCAAGACAAAGCTCAGAGCCGGCCTGGCAGCGAGGCTGAGTCACGCTCACTCGTGCGTCGTCTCAACCGCCACTCAAGTTTTGGCAAATTTTGCCCAGTGAATTTTCCCTCTGAACTTGCTTCACGCAATTATGAACAAACACTTCCGGTAGCTCTCTGGTGGGCCGGGGACAGGCTGGGGCACACGGGCTGGTGTCTGGCCCCCAGAGCAGCCCCTCAGCTCCCCACAGGCTGGGGCTCTGCAGCCTCCAGAGCGTCCCATCTAAAGATCAAGCTACTGCTAAGTCGGCCACTTTCTGCCCCAACTTCACGGGTAACTAGCGCGAGGTTAGGAGGGGCTAAGTGTTGTGTCCAGGGCCATGAACCACAGCAACTGTGAAACAAACTGCTGCCGAAGGCAAGCTCTCGACCCTCACCTCAGTCCCAGAACAATCTCAAATGCTGAACTGACCGCGTTCAGCAACGGGGACTTCCGGCCCCACAGTGGTGAGTGCAAGACCTACTGCGGATGAAACGCGTGCCCGTCCCTACGCACCCACGCACGGCACGTTCCGCGTGCTGGGCAGTGCCAAGGGTCAGCCGGGACTGACCGGGCGTGGCAGCGAGCGCAGCCCCCAGGCCGCCGTGCACGGGCGTGTGCGGCGCCGCGGAGCGCGTCCGCGCAGCCCCTCCCGGCGCACTGGTGGCCAGCTCTCTCGCCAAAACCGTGAGGAGACAGAGACTTATCCTCTGTCAGCTTTCATTTTAAAGAAGGCAAAGCAGCTTATTCTTTTTGATCCACTCTCCGAGCCTCAATGTGGAGCGAGTGGAGAGGACGATTTCAAAGGTAGGCAGGACAGCAGAACCCAAGCTGAAGCTATCTCTGGGGCCCTCTGTGGCGACCCACTTTGGGGGCTGGCCACGGGCGGGCCGGAAATCAGAGCGAAAAGCCAAAGGACCGGCCCAGCGGCGGTCAGGGCAGAGGGCTGCGGCATTTGGGCTTGACCCACTCGGCTCCCACAGCCGCAGCAGCAATGGCAACGGGCCGCTCCGGAGTGGCGGGCCTAGGACGCCGCGCAGCCACGCCACGCCCCCCGCAGCCCTAGGCCGTGCGCGGCACAGGCACATTCCCCACGCAGGGCCGCAGCAGCGCGCTGAGCCCGCAGTTACAGAAGCACCACGCTCTCCACCGTGACAGACGCCTCTTCTGAGACCTCTCCACAACAGGTTTCATTGCAATAACAGCTTTCCCCGCTTTAATAAACCAAACGGGAGCCAAAGTGAATCAGTGGTATTTGCTCAAAATAATATTTGTAATAATTAGATGTCCTACCTGGTAATTAATTTGGTATAAGAGATAAAGAGTTGATAATTATATAACTCCAGAAAACCAAAATCATACCCTTTTCTATTGGATCAATGACGAAAACTCGTTAGGAATCTGCAAAGAATTCCCATGTAGGATATTAAAGGGATGACTTTGATTATGCTTCTGTTAATGAGGAACTAGGTGCGAACTGGGACTGTGAGAGCCAGACAAGGAACTTCTTAGTGTTACACTGAATGAAACTTATAATCGCAGTGAATTACTGGTTAGCATTCTCAGAATCCATAATTACTTCTAGATAGCAAATTATCTCTATTAAGCTTAAGGCCTAGAATTCTGTAAAAATGGAATTTTACTGTTTTTTTAGTGACAGCAAGAAAGAAATTCATCTTTTAGGACAAAATGTGAATGGCTTCCTCTACGCCACTCCCACTCAGAGTGCTCGAAAGAGGACTCACGTCACATGATGCCACAGCTGTTCGCCCCGCTAAAACCCAGGGCCACTGCGGGCAGGCACTGTGACCTGCACGCTTCCGTCCCCTTACAGGGCTACACTTGACAAACACACGAAGCAGGGGTTCAACTAGTGTCTTGTCTGTGGCAATGATTATACCCCAAACATCCCTGAGCGCACTCTGGGATGTGCTGCTCCTTGCCGGCACCGACTCACTGGATCCAACTCCCAAGGCAAAGGCGCGCGGCGCCCTGGAGCAGTGCGGGAGCGCAGGAGAGCTGAAGAGGCTGCGCCTGGCTCTTCCAGCTGCAGTTACAGGAGACCTGCTCAAGCCTCAGAACAGAGGCAGGGCACGGGGGACCTGAGCCCACAGGGAAGCAGCAGCAGCACGTGGCCTCGGAGGGCCGCGGGGAGCGCCCAGCATGGGGCCGGCTACTGCTGGCTTCTCCTTGCTCTGCCTACCGCCCGAGTTCTCCGACGACCTGTTCACGACGGCCCCAACCCTCTCCGCTTGGAGGCAATCCTGGGTACATCTTCCAGCCCCCCCTCCGCTAACTGCTCCAGTCCCTCAGTCCAGCCTCTCCGGGCAGGCGCAGGGACCTGCGGCCACCCCACACCACTGTTCTTTTTCTAACAGCTAAAGATTTGGCCACTGAAGTGTCGAGGTTCAGAGGCCTACAGTGCAAAGATGCCTTATTTAATTAATGGATGGCTCCACCCTGTCTCCTGCTTGGAAGCTAACACTACCCATAATTCCACCCCACCGCTCTGCTCTTTTGAGCCCCTCCCTGAATTCTGACTACCTGTTCCACAGATACTCTTGTTTTGGTCAAACAAACCCAGATTTTCCACGTTAATCAGGAAATGAAAATGAAAGCTTCTTAACAGAACCTTTTCCCTTCAAAAACCTCAGTTCTGCCAGGAACCCGGTTCCACGTTGTCCCACTCGAGCTTCCACCTACCCCGTGAAGTACGCGCTGAGAGCGCCGGACCAGCGCGGGGTGGCAGCGGCCTCGTGTGTTTTGATGGTTGCATGTCACTAGAACAGAAGCCCTGGACCCCACTTCCACGGGCCAGATGACGGCGTGAACCAGCCTCTGACGTGGGACCCCTGTAAGAGTGAGCGCAGAGACTAGTTTGCCAGGCCAGCAGGCAGACATGGGCACCGCGGTGGCGCTGCCCCATCCTGTGCCTGGGGGAAGTAACAGTGGAGCCCGGAAGACAGCCGAAGAGCCTTCTAACCTCACACACAGCTACGCCAGGAAGTGTACCCAGGTCAAAAATTCCGCACTATGTTCGTCTGGAGGACTGGCCGTAGCTGCCTCCTCGTGCCCACTTCTCCATCCCTCAGCCCCTGCGTCTTTTGTGCTGTGAAGTCTTACTTCACAGGGCCCAGCAAGGACAGTCCTCTGGCTCATCGATCCCCCCAAACAGCCGCAGTCTAAACCCACCATGGTAAAGGAGCCAATTCTCACGTGTGATATAAACGAAGAAACACATCTCCCAGATACAACCCAAGCCAATGAGAAAAGAACCAGAAAAACAGCTGGAAAGACAGAACGCACAATCCATCAACACTGCAGAGCTACTGGATCTGTTTTCCGTTGCTCCACTTGCCACACATGGCGTCTGCTGTGGGCAAAGCCTGCTCCTCTCTCTTCTTTATAAAATCTCGCCGAGAAACTGTGTATTTCCTTCTGCCTATCTTTTCACCGTATAGCTTGGGCAAGCTGAAGGGAGGAAATCTAGGGTTATTCTCGTCTTTTCATAAGTGGCATTAAGAACCAAGGAAATAAAAAGGTATTCAGACAATAACTGCATTCCTCCCAGGGCAAACTCTTGATCATCTGTTATTCTTACACAACTAAGACTGTGTGCTAAGACAGAACTCACACAAAAGCGTAAGCCATAGCAGAGTGCGATTTTAGAGAGGTGTCTAAGCTCGCTAAAGCTTGCACACCACTTCCCACACTGTTTTGCAGACAGCTTTATGTGCTGTACTAGACCAATACTGACAACAGAAGCTCCAGCCTTTATTGCTGTTAATACCCTGAGCAATTACTGTAACTCAGCAGGAACCGCTGCCCCGAATAACAACAATCACGTTGTAATCAGCATTTCATAAAGATGCTGTTCAGACTCTCAGGCACCGCTGCTGCGTGCAAAGCTGTACAAAAGGGGCTCTGAATCTGATAGGTAAAAGAAAAATCTTTGCAATTTTATTTCACAGTTTTATCTTTTCCGCGGAGAACTGGCACTGTGCTTGGTGAGAATCACACACAGAGACAGGGAGCAAGGAAAGTGCAGAGCAGCAGCCACCAGGCAAGAGGGGACTCTTCGGGAAACAAGGCCACCGCCCGGATTTTTAGATGTCAGCGCAGCATCTGTAAGAAAACCTTTCAAATGAAACACAGAATAAACAGCAAAGATCTCTTAAAATTATAAACCATCATGTTAGCATAAAATCTGAATAGAAAGCACTTTATTTACAGAATTAAACTGCAAGGCGACCTTGCGAAACCACCAGGGAAGTTAAAAGCAGCTACCCAAACTAAATAAATCCGAGAATAAACACGTCTGACTTTCTTCTAAAACAGTAAGCATGTATTATTTATGCAGTCAGTTTTTAATAGAGAAAAATAATTGGCATGTAATTTTTACCTAGCTAAGTCAGAGCACAGTAAATGGACATCTGTGGTCATTAAACATGACAAGGAAAGGAGATGCAGAGGTGAAGTTTTCTCTTCAGACATTACTTTCCTGTGACTGAAATCCCACAGACAGTGTGCGGCAGAACACAAAATACTGTCGAAAGTGACAGACGGTTTTGGGAATAACGGTCCTCAGATCACAGGTACTGAAATATATCTTTACAAAGGTGAAGATTTACCATTTCCCTACCCCTAAGAATGTAAACAGTGGCTCACAAGCTTGCAGTTCAAGAATCCCTAAGATAAAAAGGTTTTCAAAGATCCCCAAATGACAATGTTTTGATAGTATTTTACATATCAATTACTTGAGGAAACTATACATGGAAAACGGTGATTCTGAACTGTGCCATTATCATTAAGCAAAATTTAAAATTCACAGCAACATACTTATAAATTTGAAAAGCAACTGTACAGACATGCCAAAGGCCTCCTTCAGGCTGAGCACGTGCATTTGCAGACCTTTACAAAACTGCCACAGACACCCAGGGATCCAAAGACCAAGTGTGGGAACCACTGGAGAAATCTGAGCGCGGACAGCACAGCACGCGCACGCCGTTGGAGCTTTTCGTGAGAAAGGACAGCAGGCACATCACCTCTGAGCACACAGACTTCTTTGCCCACCCTCCACCACTGGGAGACCCCCGTCCCCCCACCCCCGCCCCGAAAAAGCTCAAGATGTACTTCACGCTGGCTAAAATACCTAGTAAGTAAATTACAGTTGCCACTGAAAACTAATCCCTGGCCATTTATATTCTCTATTCCAATTAATCAAATCCCAATTTTACTGCAGTCTCTAGGATAGCTGAGAAGAAATAAGGTACTTGAGAAAGTACCTCAAGGGAATCCCTAAAATTGTTGACAAAACACAGACTAAAGGAACGAAAACTTAGGAAACACTGTTCGCATTATGAGCTTTATAACAGTAACTGTCACAAAACAGAAGAGGTCAAGTCGGCAGGTGCGAAGTGCTTTATCCGAGCGCTGCAGACCCCGGGCAGGAAGCGCTCAGAGAGGCCAGGTCGCAGGTCTGCAGCGCCGGAGAGGGTGAGAGCCCACGAGAACTGGGAGAGGCGCGCGGCGGGCACAGCACATTAAAAATGCTTACCAGTTTGAAGTCTTGAATGCTACAGATGAAATACGGTGTGTTTGGCCTCCGACTCTCGATATACACACAGTCTTTAAAAGAAAAAGAAATTTTAAAACAATGGCATTTACCTTCATGGGAACACAGACAGGGCCCACAAAGGCACTGCACAAACAAACGAGACAGCACATACCTTTTATAATAAGTGTATTTTCAAAGGTGATATTACAAAAACAGTTGTTGGGTTCTTTCTGATCATATTTCTGATAATTTAAAGAATCTGCCATAGTCTCTACTACTATTTTCAGGCTCCCTGAAGAAGGGCATGAAAAACACCATGGAATTACCCACACACTCAGATGAGGAAACATAGGTTAAGGAATCATTTGCTCATGGTTACACACGAAGGCAGAATCTGAAGATCTTATTCAGAGTTGTTCCATGTCTACACAAAGAGAAACGGCTTTTGCCAACTGATACTTTATTGTCAGTAAATATTTCGTGAGGACATAAAATATTTAAAGACTAGTTTGAATATGCTATTACAATAAACTTTCACCTAAACCAAGAAAGAAAAGAAAGCATATCTAGTATCTTATTGATAACTTGCTATTAAATTTTGACCTAAACACATTTTATTTTCTAACTGTAAAAAACCAAGGCAGCCAATCAGAGATGGAATGAAGTGAACCAGTTACACTCCTCAGGGAAGAGGCACATTCTTAAATTACATTTGACATGGCAGTGGCTGGATAATTATCTTTGATGCTCTCAACAGCTGGAGTCTAAGTGGTAGCTTTTTAAGGTAGGTTGAGGTACTTACTTGTTTTCAAAAAACTAATGATTTTAAAGGAAGCAGTGGCTATAAAGAGATAATCTCCCCACACTTAGGACCCAAGATCAAAGCTTAGGACAGGAAAACCTGTGTATTACTCACTGAGAAGCAAAGGCACCTGGAGTCAAAACGAGAGCTAATAAAAAATGTTCAGGGTTATATTCATGTTCAGAACACCCAGATACTACAGATTAGGGCCTTTTTAAGTCAGTAACGATCTCACTGTTGACCAGTGTAATTAGGGATTCTAGTAAAAAACGGAAGAAACACATTCCCTAGACAAAAACTGTAGCTTTGACTTGCACAATTTCAGGCAACAAAGCATTCTTCCTTCTTGTGTTCCAAGTCCTGCTGAACCCACCACGGGTATTTCAGATCTCCACACGCAACTCCTCACTCATCTCACTCAAGCAGAAAACTAACCGCCACCTAGACACCCTCGTCTCCGGGGCAACTACGGAGATGACACGTTACCATCTCGGGAGTCACACTGCCACTTCCAGCTGCCATTCCCTGACTTCAAAATTAACGGGGCTTGTCCTAACTGAAGGCTTCTAACTTTTTTAAAGCTCACAAGACAAAAAGCTTCATGCCTTGATAGAAAAACACCTCTTTTTGTTTACAAAATGACCACGGCAAAGCCTGCACTCTGAGCAACAGACCGCAGCAGCACATGACCTCTAGCAGGATCTGCACGCTTCCACGTGAACAGGTCAGGCAGGCTCACTGCAAAATTAAGGGACACAACTCAAGAGCTCAGTTTACTATGTAATCAGAAAGCAGAATGACCAAGGTCGTGGGACAACTGGAATTAAAAAGCTTTACACGATGTCAAACTTGCCATCGGAATGAGAAAAAATACACTGCGTGATCATCCCCCTAAGTGAATACATTCAAAGAAACAATTTAGAATTCAAGTCTCACACGAGGGAAAAAAACCGTACTTATAATTACTCTTTATAATTTTTAAAACAAGGTTAAGAGGAGGCCAAATACTCATAAAAAACACTTCCTTCTTCTTTAGTTAAGCAGTTATTTAAGAAAATAACTTTACATTGATGTTTACAGTTAACACAACAGAGGGTTTCTTGGGGAGAAGAAAGATGGGGAAATTAGTCAAGAGCAATGTAAAATTCTCAGTTGGAATAGATGCCAGTCATCTTTTAAAGTCAAAATGATTTCAAAGACTTTTCACACAATCTGAGTGCATGAAATGTCTGAGGCTGATATAAAATTGGTTTCAGTGAGTTGGATCAATGATCCTCACGGAAAAACCCCCGTGGCCAATACAGGCACTGCACATGGTTTTGTTTTTTAAGAAAAAGGCCTTTTTTTTCTTTTTAACGTGAAAGACAGCAATTCTGAAAAAACTGAGCAAAGCTGCTGTGATCCATTAAGTGCATAATGCACATTTTCAAAATTACCATACAAATGCACATTTGCCAGATTGGAGCAAACGGCTGCTGGAGGGCAAATATACACACGTAACACACACACACTCTCGCTCTCTCTCACTCACTCACTCACTCACTCTTTAACATCAGCAAGCCTGAAAGGGAACAGAAAGATGAGAAAGGCTATTACGACCAGTATCAATTACCCCAAGCCACACACAGTAACTAATTTTCTCTTTACTGCAAGTATCCGGAAGAGAACCCACGAGTCTGCCACCGCCTGGGCATGGATCACACAATTATGTGACCTCGAATCTTGTGCCCATGATTTGGGCCATGATATTGAGCAGGGATGTTTCTAGCTGTTTCGCACACCTCAACACAGCTTCTGTCCAAGTATCTATTGTGACATCTGCAAACAACACAGCATTTGCTAGGCCCAGGAGGAAGTCTGCCAAAACGCGATGGCAGATTCTATGGAAAGAAAGCTCTCTGCCTTTTCAACCCTTAGCAAATCAGCAGGTTTATGTAAACAGAGCAAGAGCACATGCCTCTCAAGGGTACAAGCCACAGCCCGAAGCATCAGGCAGTTTGTCATCCTGAAACACAAAGAACCTGTCAGCACCTTTCCCAACAGCCTCCGCACAGAGCACAGTGGCCACCAACATCAGGCACCATCAGAGAGCAGCACTGAGGCCAGCACTCACGCCAGGGCCACGCCGTGCAGGCAGTGCTCGCCACCATGCTCGGGCCCTTAAAGAATTCCCTCCTGTTAAATGTGAAGTGAAGGCATCAAACAGAGACAAATACGCTGTGATTTCATGTATGTGTGGACTCTAAAAGAATAAACTAAAAAAAAAAAAAAAGCCAAGAAAAAGATACAAACCATATGATCATATCAACAGATGCCAAGAAAGTATCTGATAAGATTCAACATCCATTTATAATGAAAAACTTCAAAATAAAAGGGGGGGGAGAATAAATGGAAACTATCTTAACATAATAAAAGCTATATATGACAAACCCACAGCTAGCATCATTTCCACCGGTGAAAACCTGAAAGCTTTCCACCAAGATCTGGTACAGAAAGGACGTCTCCTGTCACCACTACTATCCAACACAGCAATGACGGAAGTGTCAGCAAAAGCTTAAAGACTGGGCCTCCCTGGTGGCGCAGCGTTGAGTGCTGTACTGTGGAGCTGTCAGCAGCACAAGATGCGAGTTCGACGCCCGGCCGGGGAGAATCCCACATGGTGCGGCAGACCTCTCCTGCCTCGCCCGCTGCTCCCCTCAGCAGTGTATTTCTGATCTGCCTGTTCTGCTCCCCACTCTCTCTGGTGAACCCTCTCGCCGCCCCACGCCTCTGGCCTGTACCCCAGCTTGTATGTATAAATAAATAAATCTTTAAAAAAAAAAAGCTTAAAGACTGATGCAAGACAATTCTCTTTCTAACTTTCCGACATGCAGCTGATGTTTCAGAGTAACTGCAGCAACATACCTCACCAGCCCCCGGGCCCCAACTTTTCCCAAATCAACCATAGGCAACATGGATTTTACAACTCTGCAAACAAGAAGGACGATCAGTCTGCTAGCAGTGGAACTCTTACTGGTTATACTGAAATGTTAAATATTAACCACGGTTTGACACTTGCATTACTCAAATGAAGAACACTTTAAGCATGATCATCACATTTTATTCTAAAAATGTTTCTTAAAAAGCCCCTTTACTTATAACCCAACTGAATCCTTGTTATTGAAAGGATTCTGGCCAGCCTAACAGCCAAAGTCCAGCAAAGGGATGGAGATGGTTCTCTTACAGATTCTACGTTTGTGTAGAGCTACGTGCCATAGAGAACACTGGGAATCTAAGGGGGTGGGAATTTATTTTAAAAATCAGTGCTAGTGATCTGCCTTGTGGAAAAGTGTCTCAGGGCATTAGAGACACGGGGTGAGGGAATTTCGAAGCTGCCCTCTCGCTCACTGCCCCCCTGTATCTGCCTTTCTAATCCTTAAGGCATGTGGTAAACCTAAGAGGCCCTCAAATCAGCAAGAATCATGTTGAGGAAAATTAACTCTACCCTAAAACCTCTACCAAGTAGAGGAAGACCACTACTGACAATGCTGACGCATCCTCCGTGCCAAGAGTCCAAGTGGAACACAGCATAAAGTGCGCATGTAGGAAGCCAACACAGAGAGAATTCAGATACTTCTAGAAACACAATGTCCAGTATTCACAGGGAAAAACAACCGGTGACAGGCAGGCTGAAGTGAGGAGCCTTCTCTCCTCAGATGGCTGACAACAAACAAATTGCTAGTCTGAGCTTCTGGGTTACACCCTGCAGAGCAGATTTCAAGCAACACTGCTTGCTCCCTTTCGGAAAACAATGCACCGGGAGCCTGGGTTTCACAATAAATGGTGCAGCCAATTGGCGGTGCTCACTGAAATACACAGGAGAATTTCCAATGCCTGAGCTATAATTCTTATTTGGCAAATGACTTTATTATAAACTGGTATCATGGTGAATCCATTTTCTTTACGGGTTTTCTGCTACTGTTTAATGGACTGTCAGTATAATTTAGATTTCATCTATTTAAACTCATTCAAGCTTGGCTCCTGATTGTACAGTAAATGGAACATATTTCTATCCAACGAAATTAATGACAGTTAATTGTAGTCTGTAGTTCTCAATTCTGTAAAAGCAACTACTCCACAGTTCAAGCATCACGCTACAAAATTTCCCACACCAATTATTTTTTGTATTTTACAGGCACGCACACCTTGTAAGCCTTTCCTGAGAAGACGATGTATGCATCCATTTAGTATTTCTTCCCGTTCAAATTTTTATCAACTCTCGAGAAAGAGGCCTTAACTACAGCTAGAGACTGAGAAAATAAAGGCTTCTCAGTGGGAACAGAGATGCTCAATTGTATGCATTTTTTAAGTTAACAAAATTAAAGACTAAAATTTTCTGCCTTCTATTTTTTTAACTTACTGGGCAATTTTCTAATTTGTCAAACCAGCCACAACGTCCCCATCAAGTGGCAGCCATCAAAAGGCGGTCAAACGGACACGGAACTGGACACACCGACGGGGCAAGCACATACTAACCGCGGCCGCTGACAGTCGCCAGACAACACGCTCTCCCGGGAGTGACCTTCCTCTCTGAGACTAGTCTCTCAGCGGGGCATCCACACGGCAGCGTGAGGGATGCGCCAGGAAGGCATACACAAAGAAACTTACCAAACCAAGGCCCAAATAACACCCAGACAAGCACCCAGAGCTTGCACCCCAAACTTAAGCACCAGGGTCATAGGCTGACAGCACGATTCACACGAAAATAAAAGGAAAGGAGACTACGAAGCTGTCCTCTTCATTCCATTTTTCACCTCACTGCTCTACAGCTGCTCAGCTGGCTTCTGGTTTCCCCCCAGCCACCCTGCAAGCACGCCGCATCCGTGAGCGCTCAGCCGCAGCCTGGTCGGAGATGCTCCATCTCCCCCTGGGCTGACCACGACTTGGCCCAACCTCGTTCCCATGGTCCTTCAGGCCTCCCCACCCACCCTCTCACCGTCTGTCCCGTCAGGTCGGCCTCTATCCACTCACTCACTGCCTGTTTCTAACACACACTAGTACCCACATGAAAACAACCGTAACCCAACACTGAAGGACTCATGGACTAGAGCGCCATTGTCGTGTGTTGCCTACCTCACCTCCAGGAAAGACAGACTTCGAATAGCAACCGAAACCCGTCCTGATTCCCACCCTTAGCCCTCCTCTCTCTCTGAAATCAGTACTGTTTTCTCTGGGTTTTTGTTGCAGTTACTGCTGTTTGGGCAGACGTTTCTTTTTAAAATTAAAGTCAGGACTAAATCTATTTTAACAACAATTTAAAACATCTGCTCACTTTCCAGGACCCAATAAATACCATGACCTTAGATTCTCACTAGAGCTCTTCAGCTGACTGTGATTTGGGAGGGGGTAGCGGGGATCCCGCCATCGCACTCCTTTCCAATGATCTGCCTCCTCGGGCTTCCACATGCAGTGATTTTGCTCTGTAACATCTACATTGTTCTCAAGCTAAACCACCGTTCCCGGGTGGGAGCAGGAAGAGATGCCTGGTGATTTACCAGCCACCTCTCACTTTTATAGTCAAGACTAACTAAAATCCGAACAAGTATGTGAATGCTTCTTGATTCCTAAAATGAGATGAGAGATTTTGTTTACTGTTCGGGTTGTTAAAGGGCAGGTCGAGGGGCACCCCCAAACCCTCAAACCTGCCTGCTCTAAATAGGTTCTGTCATCAGCTCCATCAAGACAAAAGATAAGAGACCTTTAATGGAAAGTAAGTTTAATACAATTACTGGGTAATAAAGAAAAGACAAAAAATATAGTGTTCAAATCAAGCACACGAAGTTACCCATCCCCTCGTGGGGAAATGTCCAGGCACACTGGGTTGGCCCAAAGTAAGGCCAAAAGCCTGCTACAAGTCTAAACCATCTTCTGGCAGAGACCCATAGTTTAGGGTCAGAAGCAGCCAGACAAGTCTGGGAGGAAAAGAACAAAATCATAATCAAGACAAAAGCTGCCATTGCTAAGTGACCCGCGGTCTCTCCCCCGCGTCTGTTTCATCCAGCCCAAGGCCAAGAAGCCAGCGAGGCTTCTTCACGAGTCTCTGCTCCCTGCGCCTCCTCAGGTCTCCTGCTCCCGTCTGCTCCCTGCCTCCTTCCCCTGTCCCCGCTCCAGCTTCTTCTCTGCTCAGCTCCACCTTCCCTTGGGGGGGCAGGGAACCTGGAACCTCCCCTTTTCCTGGGGAGCACCACGTAACAGAGTCATAAGACGATGCCCTGGATGGCTGCATACAAAACTGTCCCACACATATCACAAGTGCGGGCAGCTGCTTGAGGCCAGTAAATGCTCAACGAGAGTTCTGCTTTTGGCAATTTGTACCTTGGAGAACATCATGCTTTGAACATCTGCTGAGACCAAATCAATCAGAACTTGGAGTGGGGGGTGGGAGGGGTCGTTAAGACCTCCATTTTAACTGAGTGGTAGGTAACAAGAAAATCTTGTCAAGATCAAAATATTTTTTAAAAGAAGATGAGCATATGCTACAATGAACAGAATCAAACCGACAAAGCATCCATCACACGGAGACTTACTGGGCACCACCTATGCACCACCTAAGTGCTAGAAATGCGGAGGTGAATAAAACATCGTGTTCCCCTTGACAAGCTCATAATCTAATATTAGAGTGAGACATGAAACAAAGTATATGCATGCAATAATTTTAATTTTACTTGGTTTTTTTGGTCTCTGTAACAGCAGACGGCAGAGCTAACGTTCCTTAGCTTCTCTTCCTTTAACAGGACATGTCTCCTTAAGCAGCACACAAGGTTGCTCAGGGAAAAAGAGCTACCTGCTGCTCCCCTCAGCAGTGTACTTCAGTCAATCTGCCTGTTCTGCTCCCCACTCTGACTCTGGTGAATCCTCTCACCGCCCCACACCTCTGGCCTACACCCCCGCTTGGATGAATAAATAAAATAAATCTTTAAAAAAAAAATAAAGTGGGGCAAAACATTTAAATTACAGTCAAGAGATAACAGCCAGAACAATGGCTGGGGGAAATACCCTAATTTTCATTTCACAGGGAAAGCTGGGAAGGAACAGATAACCTTAGCAAGTGTCTAAAGAAAATATGGAATTCTTGGCTTAAAAAGACTAAAATAGCTTGGCTACAGCGAATAAACTAGGCCCTTCCAGAAGGACTAAGAATCAATGCCTAGAGGCAAATGAAACAGGGCAAAGCTAAGTCCCCAAATGCCTCCCAGAGGAGACTTTAGTTATGTAAGTAAGTCCTAGCATGAGTGTACCCCAAGTTTTCACAAACGGGAATAGGGATGGCAACTGCTCCCCTCAATTGGCATTTTGTGTTGAGAGTGGGCTGGTGGTGTCTACCGGCAGATTTCTTCTCCACTGCCACATGGGTATGATTTTAAGACTTCAGAGAAAATATGCAGCTGCTCCTCTAACAAAAATCAGAGGGACGGCTGAATACCAAATTTTCTGGAACTTTTATCACAAAAGCTACACACAACAGAGAAAACTGTTCTTCTGTTATCATCAATAACTGATAAAACACAGCATTATAACAATTAAAGCTGACTAGAACTCATGCTATACTAAGTTCTCAGAAAACACTTACATTTTGCATACTAGAAAGAAGACATTCTCTCTAATATTGCAGTTTCATCTCCTTTCCACACCATTAACTGTGGATAAAAAACAGAGCACACGAATGTTGTCTGACCTATTCTCTGAGTCAAGATTTACTATCCAAAGATGATGTCTCCTGCTCTATGTAGAGAACACTTGCTTCAATTCCAAAACCACAAACACAGATGTCACAGGGGCAAAAGACCAATGGAACATCAAGCCTGGTTAGAAAGACAAATCTTAAAAGTCTAGATACAGCCCTTCAACTCAGCAAATCTACTAAGGAAAGTAGGCAGAAATGACTAGACAAATCTTCACTGTTTTTTATAATAGAGAGAATTTGCAAAGAACATAGCAATAAATTCAGGACACGTTACATTTGAAAGTATTATTTCAAAACAGTGAATAACTGAACTCCATATACATTTATTAAGTGACCAGGTAGCAAAATGTTAACACGTGGCTTTAGTTTCTTACTTTTGCTTACCTGAACATTTCAATTTCCTTACTTGAAACCATATTATTTGTTCGTCAAAAAGAAAAAAAGAACAAATGCAGAGGGAAAACGGGGGACAAAGTGAGCTGGAAATCTGTAAGCCTATGTATCAGCTGGGAGATAATAAACCACACGACCAATGCGATGGGCCACACAAAAACTAGCCTCCACCAATCCTCCACTTAATGCCAAATGTAATCTTGAAATTTAACGTAAAAGCTGAGAATAATAAAAAGCAACAGGTTGAAACAGAAAAATCTGTACAATAAGCTCACTCTCTCCCCTTTTTAATAGGAACTTAGAGCTAAGAGACCTCCCCAAGTTTTATATTCACTGGATCAATCTATTGGTCACTCTAAAACGAGACACTCACTCACCATCTGTCGGGCGACAACATATGCGCCACACAGAGTGAGCCCAACAAGGCCCAGACCCCAGGGAAGCCTCCCTCAACAACACATTTTCGCCTTTTACAAATCAGTCTATAGGTTTTACACTTTACATTGTCACATTGGGCGTTATTTAAAAGACAACTGCTGCAAAAGTAATGGAATAAGGAAATGAAGAGATGTGAGAAAATTAACTTAGGGGTTAAGCGAATCAACAAATGTGGAGTATCTTTCATATGTAACATCTAATACGCTGCCTCCTTAGTTCAAGTACATATTTAATGGTGAAAATGTGGTGGAAAAGGTTAAAAGTACTAGCTACTTAATGCACACATATAAAGTTATTATGTACGAATTTAACAGACTACAGTAAAGTGACTTTAGAAGTTTATCCACTTCCAGGTACTTAAAAAAGCATTAACTTAAAAGAACCAGGTAACTTATTTACCTTCCCCCATCTATTTTAGGGTACTTAAAAAATCCCTCACAAAATCTGCATTAACACAAACACAGGAAGTAGAAGAGGCATGTATTTTTACTTTTTCTAGTATTTAGGGTATTCAGATATCTCCAAAACTCATGCACAAGTGTATCTATTCTGCAGTATTTAAATGTTTTGCAAAAGGAAAAGAAATCAATTCTTGGGCACATACATTTTAAAATAATCCAACAAACACAATACACTATTCCATCTTTAAATTCACAGACAGTATTTTTAATTTTGGAAAAGCCTGGTTTTCTCAGCTGGTAAAGCTGTCAGAATAAATAGAAGGCAGTATCTGGAAAGATGACAAACACATGGGTCAATGTCAAATACAAGCCAATTTCTGTCAAGAGCAGAGCCAAATTCCTGCATTTCAATTTAAATGATGTTATCCAACTCAAATACCACCACGCCACTTCAAATCAAAATTGTTGCCTTTAAAAAAGAGCTTTTCACAAAACTGATAGAGTATAACAGATTAAACAACTCTTTCAGCAATTTCCTCAGCTACTACAAAGCAAGGCATCAATGTATAATTATAATAAAGGGAACATTTAACAATTAATTGAGCCAGCAAAAGCTAAACCTCAAGAGCTTTGGAGTTCAAACACTTATTCACTAAGCAAAAGGGCAGAGGATTTTAGCAAAACTGCAGGAAATCTCAGTCCAATTAGACTCTGGGTAGCTCTAAATCTTGTTCCACTGTGACTGGAACTGTTTGCCACAGTCCACCGAGCTGACATTAGCACCCAGCTTGAAGATTCAAACAAAAGAATCCCCGCCCAGTCGCCTCTCCCCATGCTACTGTGTCAGTCCAGTTCCTTCGGGTTTCATGCTGGACAGAAAAAGTCTCCAGAAAGCTGCTGGCTTGTTTTTACAAGCAGTAAACAAGACAACCAAAACATGCCCCACAGCTGTGAGGTGATAACGTCTCTGAAGACACTGTGATGCTCAGCTGACAATGGTGACATCTTAAGTCCCTCACCTGGACTGAAGAGATTCAGATTCTGCGCAGAGCCTATGTCACTCTTTCAAGGGAAAACAGAAATAAACACAGAGGGTAGGCTTCAAAGGGAATCAGAGTGGCAATGATCCCCAAGAGACAAGCCTCTCCGCTGAATTAAGGAGGCGGCGGGGGAGCACCCTGTTTGTAAGGCTCCCTTCTCATCACAGGCTGACAGGAAGCGGCAAGTGATCACTGAATGGTTTTAACAATACAAACAATTTTTTTTAATTTAACTGGGGAAATCAAAAAGCAAGTCATATTTTTAACGTAGCCTAAAATACTAGGCGATAAAAAAAAATTAAAGATTTTAATTCTGTAGTGGTTACGGCAAGAAACCCAATGAACAGAGACTGGAACTACGGCCCTCAGGTCAAATGCGACTCACATTTTGTAAGGCCGAAGCAAAGCTTGGTTTTTACATTTGTTAAGAGGGGGAAAGAGGAATATCTGACATGTGAAAATTATATGAAGTCACATTTGTGTCCATAAGGTTTTACTGAAACACAACATCCATCCTCAGACCTCATCTCATGGTGTTTGCCCACGAGTTGGAGCAAGGGCAGCAGAGACTGCATCCAGTCTACTCAAAGCGGAAAACACTTGTTATCTGGCCTTTTATATAATCAGTGCGTTGATCGCTGCTCTAGAAATCCTCACTAAGTAAATCAGTTGCAAATTTTATACTATAGGAGACTTCAATACAAAAGGATCTTTGGTAATAACACATTTGCTCAGAAACCTCTTCATAAAATGCTAAAGAATTTTTCTAGACGTTTATGTCAAGCATACCATCCTGACGCATACAAAAATAAACATTTCAGCAAGTGCCTTCAACAAGGCTAACACAGTGCTTTCCAACGGCCCATCTCCAAGTTCTCTGTCATGTACTTCATTTGGGCTGAAAGCTCTGAGTCTGCATCAAGGATGGCAAACAGCCCCACACCTGTGCCCAAGAAAAGGAGGCGATCAGGGCATTCCTTAGCCTCAACAGGTAAAACATCTCAATGAAGATAAAACTCATCAGTTTGTATTTTTCCCCCAAAATTTATGCCCTGGAACACCAACACCTATGAAACAATGAAATTTTGTTTCATTTGAGAGCAGAAATGTTTGCCTGAATGATTGCTATAGATGAACGTTGAATTATTCAGAGAATAAAGACTCTGAAACCAAATCCAGCCTCTTAGCGGGATCAAAGGGGAAATACATGTTAAGAAAATAGTTTCATGTTTCGACTTTACTTTTTATTTTTCAGTAAATTCTTTTTTTTTAAAAGATTTATTTTTATTTATTTATGCATATAAAAACTGGGGTGTAGGACAGAGGTGTGGGGGTGAAAGGATTCCCCCAGAGACAGAGTGGCGAGCAGAACAGGCGGACCTACTGAGACACACTGCTGAGGGGAGCAAAGGCAGACAGGCGAGGGTTGTCCACCCACCCCACACTCCCCCCTTCCCCTCCATCGAACTCGTGCTGCAGTGGCTGTGGACAGCTTCCTAGGGCTGAGACATAACCCCTGCACCACGAGGGAGGCCCATTAAGTAAATTCTTAATTAAGTATAAC
This sequence comes from Scalopus aquaticus, assembly GCA_004024925.1. Lineage (NCBI taxonomy): Eukaryota > Metazoa > Chordata > Mammalia > Eulipotyphla > Talpidae > Scalopus > Scalopus aquaticus. Next base: position 5,383 of record PVIJ01001454.1, on the reverse strand, counting down.
ACACACACAAAAGCACAAAGCATGAAAAATGCTACCAAAGTGAAGAGACCCACGTAAACCTGTGCTGTCACCACAAAGCAGAAGAGGCTGAAGGCCCTGCAGGCCCACTCTGTGCCGCCCCAGATGAGACGCACTGCTGTCCCGACACCCAAGCACTTAAGACCTTTTTTCTCTTGATTTTAAATCCATGCAAGGGAACCTAACAGTCTATACTCGCTTATGTTTACTCAACACCATGCCTAATAATCAACTTTTAGTTCCAATCGTTCTAAAATGTGTGTGAGGGCCTCCCTAGTGGCACAATCAATGGGTTAAGCACAGCACTGTGGCGCTGTTGGCAGCTGTGGCGCGAGTTCGATCCCTGGTGTGAATTTGATCTCCGGCCAGGGAGCTTCCCACATGGCGCAGCAGACCTCTTCCGCTGCTCCCCTCAGCAGTGTATTTTGGTTGATCTGCCTGTTCTGCTGCCCACTCTGTCTCTGGTGAACCCTCTCACTGTCCCACACCTCTGGCCTGCACCCCAGCTTGTATGCATAAATAAACAAAAAATAAATGAAATAAAATAAAAAAGTAAAATGTGTGTGACTCCATTTTGACTTAAAATGAATCCTCAAGTTTCATTTCAGGGCTTGCATTTTTTCCAGCTTAAATCCCACTTACACTGATAGAAATTCACACCTCCAACTTCAGTGTATAATCAATTCTACTTTCTAGGTTCTTTTTCAACTAAATACCCGATTCCTAACAATAATGAGGAAAACCTGCAAATAAAAGGAGGAAATATTTTATCTCACCAATGATTCCATACACTGCAAACTTTACAATTCTTAGTCTTTTTATGTATAGTTCATCCTCATGAAAAAGTCAATTTGTTTGTGAAAGTATAAAGAACACAGTCCTAACATCTTTAACACAGAAAATCGTGAATCTTAATTTCCCCCCACCCCCAAGGCCCTCATGTGCGTGACAGAAGTTTCTGTTATTCTAAGACTCTGTCCAGGGTAAATGAGAGAATCAAACTAAATTGTCAGTTGACGTGACAGAATACAAAAAATGGAGAACCAGCTCAGTAGAAACTTGTAAAATAATATGTTCGTCTAAATGGCAAGCAAAACTGTGCCAAAATTAAGACATATCTGCCAATAACTGAGATTTAATATTAGGACTGCTTTACCTGATTGGGAACGAAGGAATCATAACATCTAACTAAAACTGCGGCCATACTCTGGGTGAGGATGTAAGCTGATACAGACACCACAGGAAACGGCATGGCAATTCCTCAAGAAAACGAAGATGTGCCACCACGTGCCCCAGCAAGCCCACGCTGTGTGGGCACCTGAGGAAACCCCCTGCAGCTGCACCCAGAGCCCACCGCAGCGCTGTCCACACAGTCGACCGCAGCAGCCTGCACGGCCCTCTGGGGAAGCGGATAAAGCAAGTGTGGTCGACTTCAGGATAGAAAAGACCATCACCCCACTGTGTAAAACAGGAAATTCTCTCCTTTCTGACTGCCGAGTGGGCCCTGAGGGCATTATGCCAAGTGAGAGTCAGGCAGAGAAAGACAGACCCCAGGATCTCACTCACATGAGCAATCTCAGAAAACCAAGCACACGGAAACAGAGAAGAGGTCAGCCGTGTGGCTGCGGCGGGAGGGACGGGGCCAGGCACGAATGACGCTGCTCAGAGGGCGAAAACTTCAGTGGCCAGAGGAGCAAGTTCTGGGGGCTACGCTGTACAGCATGGGGACTACAGCTACCGCAGACTCCATTTGAAAGTTACTAATCAAATATGATAACCATGTAAGGTGAGCAACTTTAGTGTGGGAAACAATATACAAACATATTTAAAACCACTGCACTGTACACCTTAAACAGTGTAAAGCATCAATTCTATCTCAGTATGGCTGGGGGGAGGGGGAGAAAACAGTGGGAAAAATTAATATGCCACCCACAGCAAACTTTAGAAATCAATATTCTATGCCCAAGATGCCCATAAGGGAAATGTGGCTGCACATGGCTGTGTACTAAATCAATTTGTCACCGTGACAGTCATCTCAGAAGCAGAGGATCAGCTGACAGACAACAAAGGAGGCAGATCAGACACGGCCACGGCCGCGTGCAGCAGAGTCCGCGCCTTTTGTTTCGTGTTGTATTTGTTAGCAAGTCTGTTAAGTCATGCACGGGGCAATAAATGACTCAAGACAGACTTCCAGGAGAATTATTCTATTTTATTTCATTCATCAGTTGACAAATTCGATAAATTTTTGGAAGGTTTTCAGAAATTTATTTCTTCAGAGTGTGTGGAAGACACACACTGTGTACACTACTGCAGTAGATGCCGGGAACTCAGTAAGCAGACACGGAGTTGCTGTTATTACAGAGGAAGGAACCAGACACTAACCCCACAGCAGTAACAGGGATAAAGAGTGAAGGATTTCTACTACAAGTGCAAGAAGAAAATGACATGCCATGACAGGATGGAGTAAGGAACCCGGGTGACCCAGCAGAGGAAGGCAATGCCCCTGGGAGGGAGAGGGGAAAACAGTGTAAGAACATGTGTGTCTGTGTGTAATGGAGAAAGGGGGTTCCCAGAACAAGACAACGGCCAGTGCAGAGGTCCTAAGACAGGAGGTGACACAGGCTGTGTAAATACCTACGAGTCCACTGTACTGAACCCCCAAGGACGACGCAGAGACACCCGGAGAGGAGGGGCAGAGGCAAGAGCGAGTTGTGCCCATTCGTGAGACACAGCGAGGGACAAATTCTTTTTTTTATATATATTTCTTTTATTTATGCATATAAGAGCTGGGGTGACAGGATTCACCAGAGACAGTGGGGAGCAGAACAGGCTGACTGAAGTACACTGCTGAGGGGAGCAGCGGGCGAGACAAGAGAGGTCTGCTGCGCCCTGTGGGTCAGCTCCCCGCCAGGTGATCGAACTCATGAGACAGTGGCTGCTAAAAGCCTGATAGTGCTGACACTTCAACCACGGCACCACCAGGGAGGCCCAGCTGGCGGCAAATTCTAAATAATATCCAATTTCTTAACACAATCGCATTCTTCTCAAATCAAATAATCTGAATACAGACTTGCTTTTTCCTCTAGGACAAGGAAGTACAATTACATAATATCTATTAGTTCTATCCTCAGTGTACCACTAACTGCTGGGCTCATTCATAACAACAAAATTTTTGGGGGGGTAGCTATCATTTACCCTTAATCTGAGTATTAAAACCAATTTAGCAAAAAATTGAAAAATTAATCTGCGCTTTATAGCCTAAAGAAACAAATGGACATTAATGATCTACCACTGAAAAACTATTCTCTGAAAAAATCCTTTATAAAATCCTATAGATTTCCCACTTAACTACATAAGCTATAGCTAAGCATAGTAAGCATGTAGGATCACCACAGCAGGACGGCTTTTCATCTTTAACAAGAGATTATTCTAGTGCTTTGCACCAACAAAGAAAAAAGTCAGAAAGGAAGACAAAGAAAAACATCAAGTTCCATCCGGGAATCTAATCACAGTACCCTGCTTCTGAGTCTTCAGTTGAGGGAAACATAAGGAATATGCAAGACGTAGCAATCCTCCGTTTAGAACGAGGTTATTTGGAGCAGGCAACCTAGTCACCTCACGCAAATGCATGCCCCCCACTCCTCGCCAGAGCACCCCGCACCACCTGCAGGGCGCCCGGCACCGTCACAGCCTCGCCCAGGGCCCCCTGCACACTGGTCTTGCTGAGCGCCACAGGAATTCCCAAGCTATTTCTGGCCTTTGAAGACCCACTGTAACTCACACAATGAGCTTCCAAAGAGCATGTATTTCTCACGGCTCAAAAGTCCGTGTTTACTGAAACACCATCCTCCACCAACATACCGCCCTTCCCCACACGATCTAGAACCTACTGCTGTGCAGCCAGGGCGCTGACCAATGTGCCTCCACACGCTCTTCCCAGCAGGGGGTGGGGGGGCGCACGCAGGAGCCCCGGAGAAGGCTGCAGCGAAAGTGCCAAGGTTCCCGAGCTAGTCTACTGGGAAGGGCGGGAACAGCAGCAGGGACAAGTGCCACAGTGCCTGGCACGGACAGAACAGCAGGCTGTTCTGAAAACTGAAGAGGTTTCCTTAGCCACAGGTCTTCTCGGACAGGCGGCATTCCCCACGGCACAGGACCCACGGACATGCGGAAGTGCCCACTGAGACAGGCGTGTCCACACTGCCCACCTGGAGAGAGGCTGGCAGAGATGCTGCGCCAGGCAGGGGCCTCTGCAGGAGTCCACTCACGGTAAGTGCCACCGTGGACGCCGTTTCAAGAGGTAGGAAAACCAGGAAGATGGCTCCTAATTTTTAAGTGAGCATCGTATAACCTATACTGAAAGGAGTAAACACATTCTGTTCCTTTCTCGTGATCTAAACCAAGGCAGGCCCCAAGCAAGCGATTCACGCTGACGCTGTCACAGACAGTCTTAGCGGCTAGGAAGGTCTCACTGCCCGCCCAGTAGCCGCGTCGGTCGGACCCTGACAGCGATGTGACCTTAGCCCAGGACTCCGGGCCGCAGAGCTCTGCCCTGAGACGGCCACAGTGGTCATTCCGTGTCACCTGAATTATCGTCACCAAGTAATAAACTGTCAGTGTGAATACAAGTGCACTGGTGTGACTTCTAATATTGATTGTCTTTTGAAACAGAAAACTAATTCCTAAGGGGGGAGGGGCAGGAAACCTGCTCCTTGATGTGCCGTTCAGGACAGTTCCCTACTCAGTGACACGACACAACCATCTCTCCCTTTCCTGGCGAAACATCAAACTGGGAGGCTTTTAATCTGCCAGTGACATCCCAGGAAAGTCACGTCGCTCCTTGGCAGTGTAAGGAATCCAACAGAATGATCTTAGTGAATCTGCCCGACTTCTGTAAGGAAAGCAGATGAACACACGCCACAGACACGAGGCGGAAGGCTGTGCTGGCGGCCAGCGGTCCCGAAGGGCTCACTCCCTGCAGCACCTCCCCCGGATGGCGCACTGGCCTCTCTCTGAGTAGTGCTGTGGGCCACAACCCACTCCACGAAGAAGGACACATTCGAAGAACAAAGCAGGACAGCTGGTTTCACCTAGTCTTACTAACTAGAGAGCCTGAAGTCCAAAGCTTGGAAAAGAACACACCTCAGTGGGAAGGCTGTTATAGACACCTCTCTAGCTCCTGGCCACTCCCACTGCCAAGGTAGAATTTTCTGTTTCTAAAATCTTCACTGACTTGCCCCTAACCATGTATCCATTCTGTAGGGTCACCCAAGTCCAATTTAAGTTGCAGGGAAAATGCACAGAGGAAGTCAAAAGATGAAGACAACTGAGCAGATGGTGAAGCAAGAGAACAGGCAACATTGGGGGG
>PVIJ01001453.1:0-198612 GCA_004024925.1 Scalopus aquaticus | reverse complement strand
CGAGAGGATTCACCAGAGACAGAGTGGGGAGCAGAACAGGCAGATCAGAAATACACTGCTGAGGGGAGCAGCGGGCGAGGCAGGAGAGGTCTGCCGCACCATGTGGGATTCTCCCCGGCCGGCCGGGCGTCGAACTCGCATCGCTGCTGCCGACAGCTCCACAGCGCAGCGCTCAACCGCTGCGCCACCAGGGAGGCCCGAAGTACAGCTTTTTTAAAAAAGATTTTATTTTATTTATTTATGCATACATGAGCTGGGGTGTAGGCTGGAGGTGCAGGGGGGTGAAAGGGTTCACCAGGGACAGAGTGGGGAGCAGAACAGGCGGACTGACTGAAATCCACTGCTGAGGGGAGCAGCAAGCGAGACAGGAGCGGTCAGGAGAGGTCTGCTGTGCCATGTGGGTTAGTGCCCTGGCCTGGGATCAAACTCGTGCTGCAGTGGCTGTGGATAGCTTCATAGTGCTGAGACTTAACCCCTCGCGCCACCAGGGTGGTGTCCCAGCACAGTGTTTTTTGACTCTCAGATCTGAGCAAAATTTCTTTCACTGACTTTCATAGTTGGGGACACTACATATATATAGTTGGGGACACACACACATATATTTTGGCATGTGTGTGGAAATCCCAATGATAGATATAGTAACGAGTTTTTAAAGATGTCTTCTTAAAATGCATCTCAAGCTAGGTTCAGGCATTGTCAGTGAAACATTCTTTAGAGTTCCAGAGTATGTGATTTAGGGCTATAGCTCACTAATGGCTTTGCTAGGATCAGAGATAAGGGGAGATGAATAAGCTGCAAGGACATTGCTTATCTCCAGCACCTAGAGGAGTCCCAGGCATTTAGAAAATGGTTGACTGGCATATTGAACAATTCAGTCATTAAGTCATCCTGAATGAATATTACTTCTTGTGACCAGGATTTGGTAAGCCTCAGGCAGCAGTGTGTTTAAGCTTATATTTTCAGTCAAGAATCACGAGGGTGCATATTCTCCATGTCTACTTACAGCCAGATCTACACCAGGAAAGGGTGTAGAGGAAGGCACAGCCAGCATACATCTCCAAAGAAGTCCTGTGGACAAGACCAGGACTCAGAAAACAGTTTTGGGACTGCTCTAAAAATAGAAAACAAAAATGGCCCATTAAAGCCCTAAAGATAGATTATAGAGAAAAGACGTAATGGTTGTTGCCAGGAATTTTTTATAGTTGTTCTTATCAGCTGCTTACTGTGGCCATAGAAGTTCTCAATATCAAGTGCTGTGACTTCATGGTGAATACTTAAAGGTGAATTAATTGCAGAATTCAGCCTTAAGTATTCCTTTGAGTTGGCCTGCTGTGTAGACTTGTTAACTCTTATACTGTATATACAGTTATATTTTGGAAACCAGTTGCCAAATTTTAGGCTAGTTGATGTTAAGACTTTCTTTTTGATATTTACTAGTGACTGAGTTATCCTTTGAGAATATTACTAGTGCAGACCAGACAATACAACAGTTAAAAAACAACTAAGATAATTTGAGACAAGCAAGTACGTCATATCTTATTGTTATTCTTTCTTTGTGATTTTATTTTCCCATTGAAACTTATATTTCCTTATCTTAGTTGATCTCTATGCCTCTAGTACTGAGGGGGTGCTCAGGAAACTAGAGTGAGCCAATAGATGAGTTGGTGGCAGAGGGGGAGTTAGTGTGGGATTGGGTTTTGGTTGTCCAAAATAATGTGATATTATTCAGTGACCCTGATAAACTGTATCAGAATGAAAGAAATTATAGAATTGGTTTTGGAAAAGTCTGAAGTCTTCAATGTGTCTGTTAATAATGTCTGAGTTATGAGTTAAGAGAATTCTTTCAGATCCCATTAAGAACAAGAGCTGTTTGTTTGGATAGGATTCATAAAGTTTTACTGGATTTGGGGTGTGTGTGTGTGTGTGTGTGTGTGTGTGTGTGTGTGTGTGTGTGAGAGAGAGAGAGAGAGAGAGAGAGAGAGAGAGAGAGAGAGATAAATTTTTTTTTTTTTAAAGATTTATTTTTTATTTATACATACAAGCTGGGGTACAGGCCAGAGGCGTGGGGCGGCGAGAGGGTTCACCAGAGACAGAGCGGGTAGCAGAACAGGCAGATCAGAAATACACTGCTGAGGGGAGCAGCGGGCGAGGCAGGAGAGGTCTGCTGCGCCATGTGGGATTCTCCCCGGCCGGGCGTCGAACTCGCGTCGCCACTGCCGACAGCTCCACAGCGCAGCGCTTAACCACTGCGCCACTGGGGAGGCCCCGAGAGATAAATTTAAAGTAAAGGAATCTAAACATTTTGATGGCATTTGTGATTTGTTTGAATTGTATTTGAATTTAAAAATATTGAAATGCTTCAGGGTTTAGTGATGTAGACATGAGTGAGATATGACCCCTGTTGGGGAAAAGCACGTATAATTAGTGAGCAAGACAGAGGCACACAAAAAGAGTGTACAACACACATGCAGTAATGACTTTGTATATATATATTTGTACACACACACACGCACATTTATATAAAGGGGTTCTGGTAATTTCTGCACATTGGTAGTGAGGGCAGTTTCTATAGACATCATCTAGTTCCCGGAGGTTAAAAGGTTATTTTTGGTGGTCGTGTGACTGTTGTAATGAGACGTGTGGATATAGACTGCCTGATGATGGGATATTAGTGAGCTGAATCCAGGAGCTGAACCAGGACAATATCAGGTCTGGGAAGAAAGGTGTTTTTAAAAACCTGGGCAGTGGTGTCAGTGTTTAGAGATTAAGTAGTGTTTCTCATCTAGGGGAGATTTTGCCTCCAGGGGACATCTGACAATGTGTAGAGACATTTTTGGTGGTTATAAAGAGGGGCATCTAGGGGCAGAGGCCCGAAAAGCTGCCTAATACCCTACAATGCGCAGCATAGCCTCCCACATCTAAGAATTAACCGCTTTAGATTGTTCGTTATGCTGAGGTTGAGAAATCCTGGTCTTTGAAACCCAGCTCTTCCAAATACTCACTTTAGCTCTTGGGCAAAGTGTTTAACTTCTAAACCTGTTTGCTGTTTTGCAAGATGCAGATTACAATATTACCAGCCTTGGAGCAGCTCTTCCTGTCCACTTGTGTCTGTGCAAGTGTTCTTTACTGTCCTATCCCTTTTCCTAATAAACCCGTTTAACTGTAAAAAAAACACCCAAAACAATATCACTTGCCTTGGACACCTAGGATTTTTACTCCCTAATAGCATATAAACTGTGTATGCAGAGATTTTTGCCCTTCTTTACTGTTCTTCTTAACTGCACCTGGAACAGGGCCTCACATAGTATAGGTACTAAGCAGTAACTCTTTGCTGGAGGATTCGGTTGAGTGGCTTATTGAGAGGATCCAATGAATTAATGAAAGTGAAGTGCTTAATACAGTTACCTGTCTTACACGTTGACTCAAAAAATAGCTGTGACTGTGGTTGGTTTAAATATTTTTATTTTCCTGTTCTTCTAGTCTTAAAAATCAGCTTTATGATGGTATTATTTGCATAGGATAAATTTCACTCATTTTAAGTAGACAATTTTATGACTTTTATGAATATATATACTTATGTCACTTCCCACTACAGTTTTCATATAGAACATTGTGGCTGCTGTGTCCCCCACCCCCACATTTGCACCTTGTAGTCGTGGTTCTGGCAACCACTTTCCTTTTCTTCAAACCATAGTAGTTTTATTTTTTCTGTAATTTTGTATAAGTGAACCCTTCCGTAGATAGTCTTTGGTACACTTGACATAATGCTTTGGGTGTTATTGTTTGTGGCTGTAGTTGATTTCATTTTATTGCTAAGGAGGTATTCCATTGTATGATTTTATTCTACAACTTGTTTACACTAGTTGATGGACATTTGGCTTGTTTCTAGTTGGGGGCTAGGATAACTCCAACTGTTTCGAGCATTTGAGTAAAGTCTTTGTGCAGACATATGTTTTCATTTCTCTTGAGTAAATGCCTGCGAATGGATTTGCTGGGTCTTATGGTAAGTGTATATTTAACTTTTTAAGATATTGCCAAAGTGTTTTCCACAGTGGCTGTGCCATTTTTACATTCCCACCAGCAATGTATGGGATTTCATTTGCTCCATACCCTTCCCTGTAGGTGGTGGTTGTCATTCTTTTTCTTTTAAACAGCTTTATTGAGCTATCGTTACATACCATAAACTGTTCTTCTAGCAGACAGTTTTATGTGTTTCAATGCGTATGTCCGTCCTTGAAACCATCCCAGGGTCTGCGTTCAGGGGCTGTGGAGAGATCCAGGGACTGTACCATCCACGTGGTCGTAGTTTTAATTTTTCTTACCTTAATGACCATTGTTGATATTGATCCTCCTGTATCTGTTTGTGTGATCTAACAACTTTCGTGAATTTCTGTTCATGTCTTCTGTCACGTTTTGATCAATTCTTTGTCTTCAGATGGTCATAAGGGTTCCTTTTGTAATCTGGAAACAAAATTTCATTTTTTTTTTTACCTTTTTTTTTTTAAATTGAGGTAACATTGGTTTGCAGCAATGTTTGTGTTTTAGGATTGCATGTTCACACATCTCCAAGTGTGTTACCACACCATGCCCACCACTGAGGTACCAATAGTCCTCCATCACTGTCCAGTAGGCGCCCTTCACCTTTTGCTCCCACCTCCCCCTTCTCTTCTGGTAACCTGAGTTCTGTAGTCAGAATCCAAGGATAGGGCTTAGTTTTGTTTGGTTGTTGGCTTGGCTCTTTACATTCCACGTATAAGTAGAATATCAAGTGTTTGTCTTTCTCTTTCTGACTCACTTCATTTGGCATAATCGCCTTCATTTCCGCCTAAGTTGTCACAAATGACAAGACTTCATCTCTCTTTATAGCTGTGTAATATTCCATATTGTGTACATGCCACACCTTCTTTATCCACTCATCTGTTGACATTGATGGGCACTTCCATGGTGGAAACAAATTCTTTTTCAGGTGTGTATTTTGTAGATATTTTCCCCAGTCTATGACTGGCCAATTCCCTTTTTCACAGTACCTTGAGGAGCTTTTAGAATGAATAATAGATTGGATGGGAATTCTTTTAACTGGGACAGAGATGCAGGAGCAAGTTTGGAGGCGTAAGATAATGTTAGGGGACGGGTAAGCTTACTTTGGCTATATGAGTGTAAAAGGCTTCAGTGAATCATCTCTAACCAGGTGGGTGAAGATACAAGGTCTGGAGCTGAGAAGAGATATGCTTGAAGTCATCAGTGATTCAAGTCTTGAAAATGAATGAGTTAGCCTAGCTAGACCATGTTGATTAAAAGGTAACGAAGACAATAGAATGTTACAGTGATGTGGAACAGGGTAGACCAAACCGCTTCCTGTCTTTAGGATATTCTCTTTCTTCGCAGTGTTTTCTGTCCGTTGCAGCCTCTCTGTAGGTAGTCATCAAGCAAGTAGTACTTATCTCTGGGAGATAGACCTGGTACATCTCTGTATTCTTTGGTGAGAAAACTGAGATTCTGGAAGTAATTCTATGGAAAAGTAGGAAAATGTTTTCCAGTCTATACTGAAACACAGGATTATCCTCTAACTTAGAGCTTTTTCGTGAAAGTGTCTGTCTATTTGCCTCGACAACATCGCTATAGAAGTGCAGGGGATTTGGTAAAGCTGTTTCTTACAGTAGGTGTCAGTGAAAGCCTAGGGCATAAAGCCAAAATGCAGTTCTGTGAAAACAGATTCTGCAGGGCCCCAAGATAGTGTGGTCAAGTAGTCAGCAGTTTCATGGTAATATTTTATTCAAGAGTAACTTAGAATAACTCAAGCAGTGATGTTGAAAGGTATTAAAAAAGAGCCTAAGGTTCCTTGGGACTAACTCAACCCTCCCTGGAGTGTAGGATGCGAGAAGAAGGCTAAGTAGGCTAGCTTCCAAGACCCCACTTTTTAAATGTACATACCTCTGTATGTATGCATTTATATTTTCAATAAGGAAAATTTCAAATACAAACTTAAAATACCGTAATTGTTTGTTACTCAGCATCAACAGTAATCAACGCCTTCCTGTTTCATCCTTATGCTCCCTAATCCATGTGAAGCATATTAATGTATATTATTCATTTATAATTACTTCAGTATGTGTTGTTGAAAGATGAGGACATAATCATAATACCATTACCAATGACTTAAAAATTAGCAATATTTCCTTAACATCACCGAGTATCTCATCCGTGCTCAGATTTCTACAGTTTAAAAAATAACTGTGTATGCACATCAGCATTCAGATAAGATTGGTAACTTGTAATATGTTGATTGGATCTTAAGGTTTGTTAATCCAGTTTTCCCACTCTGTCTCTTTTTCCCCACGCTGTTTATCGATAAAAGCACATTCGTTATTAAGAGTTTCCTACAATCTGAATTTTTAATTTTCTAAAAAGTTGAGGTATAACTTATAGATGGCAAAGTGTGCTTGTTTCAGTGTGATACATACAGTTCTGTGAATTTTGACAAGCACATCCAGTTGGGTAACTCCTGCTGCAGTTAACAGAGAACAGTCCTCAATCTCCAGAACCCTCCTCTGTCCCCACTGACCGCAGCTGCCATGAGCCAGTTTTCCTGTGTGAATTTTGCTGACTCCGTCCCCTTCGTATCACTTAGCATGTGTCTCTCTTCCCTGTGAGTTTTATAAGTTGGTAGTTAGATCTATCTCTGCAAGCTTGATGACATTCAGGTTTAACTTTCTTGTTTAAAGAACATTTCATAGAAGTGCTGTGTACATCCATCACAGCTTCTGGATTTTGATGTTAGGACCCCATGGTAGCCAGTGTTTATATTTGTAGTTTCTTTTTGGGTTATAGATGATGGCATTCTCACACTTCCATTTCTGAAGAGAAGGGTTCCTAGTTGACTTAATTTAGAAAAATTTTATTTTGGAAATTAACGTGCCGAGAAATTCATTTTTGTGTGTATAGTTGCGTGAAATTGAACACCTGCCTAGTCCTGGAGAGAAAGTGCAAAACATTTCCACTACCCCCCAACAGCTGCTGGGCTGTCCTCTGGCAGTTGCCTCGTCCTGCACTCTGGTCTGTTCCCCTTCCCTTCATCAATTTTTCATTTTCCTTAGGTACAGTTTGCAAAAGGGAAAGCAGGATAAGTGCTTGCTCTCCCCTCCCCTTTGTTTACCAGATTTCAATATGAGTTGGTTCCCTCGCATGCTCCAAAGAAAACTTTGTTTCTTGGTTGTTTTATTAATGATATCATTATCAGCCCATGGATTAAAGCATAATCAATGGATTTTAATCCATTTTGATTATTTTTCATATGGATGTTCAGGCTGACCTTGCTTTGACCAATGGGAGGCTTTTATAAAAAAAAATTATTTATGCATACAAGAGCTGGAGTGTAGGCCAGAGGTGTGTGTGGGGTGGGGGTAAGAGGGTTCACCAGAGACAGAGTGGGGAGCAGAACAGACAGATCGACTGAAGTACACTGCTGAGGGGAGCAGCGGGGAGACAGGGGAGGTCTGCTGCACTGTGTGTGTTGGCTCCCTCGCCGGGGATTGAATTCTTACTGCAGCGGCTGTGGATAGCCCCACAGGCCTGAGACCTAACCCCTTGTACCACCAGGGAGGCCCCCACCAATGGGAGCCTTTTAAAGTTGACTCCGGGGTCCTTCTGATGTGACTCCAGTACATTTTGGTAGCTTCCTTGCTTCCTGGTTGGACAAGGTATTCCAGGCTTGTCTTGTATGTTTTCTGCTCAGACCTAGAATTAGCCATTCTCCAAGGAGACCTATTTCTTGTAGCATCATTCTGCTTCTTTTTTTTATATCCTGAGCTTCTATTTGGAAAAACAGGATTGTATAACCTAAAAGTAGTTTTGAAAGCCCAAAAGTGGATTTTATACTCTGTTCTTCAGTAATCATCCATAAGAATAATTTTTAAAATTTTGGTTTTTGATAAGCACACAGTTGGGAGTTTTATTTTATGTTAAGATCTTGAGATTCAGGTAATCTATTGAGAGATCAAGTGGCCAGGTGGTAGGACAGATTTTCTTCTTTTTTATGGGAATTTAAATGGACGGTTTTCTCGCAGGCCATGATTTTTCTGGGACGAGGGCTGGGGTTGGGGGTGGAAAGGCTCATGCAGTTACACATAGATAAGTAACTAATTGCTGAACGTTGTATACATTAGAAGAGTATAGTCTCAGCAGTGTATTTCAGTCAGTCCACCTGTTCTGCTCCCCACTCTGTCTCTGATGAATCCTCTCATCCCTCTGCAATTCTAGCCTACACCCCAGCTCTTCTGTGCTCCCCCCAAAAAAAAATCCGAGAGCAGGGGAAGGGATCAACAGTCTATGTTGCTATGACTGAGAAGCACATTGTCCAAGAGGATGTGGGTTCTTGTCTTGTGCCTTTAATAGTTATGACGAACTCCAGGCACAAGAACCAGCCTATGCTGGGGATTCTGGTGAGACGTTTCCACGTTCCTAGGTCCATCACACACCCATTTGTTTCCCTCTGAGGACTTTTCATTTATCTGGGGAAGTAGAGTTGTAGGTCCCTTCTCTAATGGTTCCCCAGTGAGCTCCTCCCCCTTCTCAGGTAAGTCACCCCCTTTTTTCTTGTTTCTGCTTTCTTCCCATGAAAGGTAGTATCTTTCCACCTTTTCCTCAACATATCTCCTCAAGGAGTTCACCTTTTCAGAAAACAAGTACAAATCTCCCATGAGGCAAAGACTGTCTACTTGGGGGTTGGGGAAGTCAGAACAAAGCAGCCACTGCTGTCTTAATAATTTACCCAGCTGCTTCCCCCCCCTCAATATTTTTTTCAGCCCTTGTTATAGTTTTAAAAATCTGTCCATACAGTCTTTGATTCTCTTTTCTTTAAAAATGGAGTTTAATTCTCCTGCCCTTGAGTTTAGGTAGGATTTAGTGCTCCCCCCACCCCCTTGGATTTTTATTGAGGTTGTATTGGCTTATGTCATTATACAAGCTTTTTAACAGATTTATTTTTCTTTATTTATGCTTATAAGAACTTAGGTGTAAGCTAGAGGTGCGGGGGGTATTCACCAGATACAGAGTGGGGAGCAGAACAGGCACATCTACTGAAATACACTGCTGAGGGAAGCAGTAGGCGAGACAGGAGAGGTCTGCTGCGCCATGTGGGTCAGCTCCCTGGTTGGGGATCAAACTCGTGCTGCAGTGCTTGGCAACAGCTTTATAGTGCTGAGACCTAACCCTTTGCGCCACTAGGGAGTCCCCCCCTTTACCCATTTTATCCAACTTGTTATGCTCTTTCCCTCTGGTAATTACCAATTTGTTTTCTGTAGCTGATAATTTGTTTTTGTTGTTTTGTGTGTTTGCGTTGTTTCTTTATATTCCACAGATGATTGAAATCATTGGAGTTTGTCTTTTTCTCTTGGGCTTATTTCACTTAGCTTAATACCATGTTGTCACAAATGTCAAAATTTCATCTTTTTATAGTGGAGTAGTCTTCCATTGTGTGTATGTGTATATACCATATATTCCTCCTCCATTCTTCCATAATTGGATACTCAGGTTGTTTCCCTGTCTTCGCTACTGCAAATGAAAGTACAGTAGTGTTTGCCAGAGGCTGGGGAGAGGAAAATGGGGAATAGTTTAATGGGTATAGAGTTTCCGTTTTACAAGATGGAAGAGGCATGGGGATGGGTGGTAGAGGTGGTTGCACAATATGTGAATGTGTTTCATGCCTCTCAACTGTGCACTTAAGAGGGAGCTCCTCCTTCCCGACTGCTTGTCTTGGGACATTGGAATTGCCTTTGAACTTGGCTGAAATCTGCTCTTTTTGCCTCTTGATCCTCTTGGCTCTCTCTCAGGTTGGAACTTACACCATCAGGCCTTCAGACTTGGACTGGAACTATAACCTGGGTTCTCCTGGGGGTCCAGCTTGTTGACTGCAGCTCTCGGAACTTGTCATTCTCCATAATTGTGTGAGCCAATACCTTATAATCTTTCTACTTGTCTGTATGTCTATCTATATCTTAGCTGTCCACACACACACACACACACACACACACACACACACACACACACCTGCTGGTTGTTTCTTTGGAGAGCCCTGACCCATACATAAGGGAGTTGTAGCTTCTGCATCTTTACCTTGGGTTTCCTTCTTGGATTCAGTCTGCTAGGAAACAACCATTTTCACCTCAAGCTAAGCAAAAGTAGAGGTATTCACATTTTCATAAATTTGGCAACTGTTTTGGAAACACTTCTCTGTAATGCCAGGCACTGTTCTCGGTAGTCTTGTTTTGCAGTTGGCTTGCTTTCTCCTAAACTCTCTCCATGTACTCCTTGGGCCTTGAAAGTGTATGTGCCTGTTTGGTAGAGTGTGGGAGTACTTGGGTGGGGAGCCCATGGGGAAGGTACTCACGCATGGTTTCCCAAAAGCTGCAAAGTGGCAGACTTTGTAATTGTGTGATTCTGGATGGAATTTCCAAACTGTGGAGTTATCGGGTAACAGACTTTTAGAGAACTTCTCAAAACAAAGAATTTAGATTTAGAGTAGTTGCCTGTACCCTGCCTTTGTAACAATAAATAAGCAAATCAATCTATTGGGGTAACTCCTGGCTGATGATAATCAAATTGTCATCAACAAGTAAGAGGCTTCTTCCTTTTTAAAAAATAAAATAGGAATATGCATCTGATTTTCCCAAACCAGTTTCAAATCATTAAGACAGAAGTTGAAAAGAAAGGGGATGCTTTTAATAATTCATAAGGAATTGGAGAATCCGTGTTGGAGGAGATCAGTTTCAGTTCACCCACAAGCACAGTAGGAGAAATCCTACTGTAACATACCTGAAAAGGAAGTTCTTAAAGCTTCCTCAACTCAGTCTTTTCAAATATGGTTACTCACATGTTTACCAATAACTGACATGTATTCAGTGTTTCCTAAGAGTGGTATCTCAATTGAATATCTTATGTATGTAATATTGTCTATAAATGCCCTTGTGACAGAACACAGACAGCACTTAGTAGAGATATTAATGAAATTTTGGCACCAGTGTCATTATTGAGTTTCCTCAGGAACCATGTAGTAATTCATATAGATGTCCACAGAATTGTTACCTTGAAAAAAGGTTCTGAAATTTGAGAATGTTTAAAACCACTTGCTTAAATGTCTCTGATGAGGAGAAGGGATGGTGGCTTAAGGATGGGGTGGTTGCAGGAAAATGTGATTAAAGAGTGTATGGGATAGTATGTGGCGAAGTCTCCAGAGCTTTGATTAGTTCCTAGTCACTCCTTTTCTTTCTTTCTTTTTTTTCCCGTGTGCCCCAGGGGTTTGATTCATCTTTCCCCCCCCCCCCAACATCTGTTATGTAATCTGTTGTTCTCGCTGCCCATAAACCCTTCTTTGAAATAAGATGCAGGTGCCTCAGCTTTTGTCTTACCTTGTTAACTCTGAAAGTATTCAATGATTTTTTTTATTTTGAAGAGTTTTTACTTCTAGTAACAACAGAGAATGAAATGAATGAGTAAAACTTTCTGTATTTTAGAATTAGTTTTGCTGAAAATAAGGTTTCCCTAACCTTCATTTTGTTAAATTGGAAAAGCTCAGTTTTTTACGCAGCTGCCTAGAATAAGGATGTCAAAAGTTACTAGGGGCCTCCCTGGTGGCTCAGCGGTTGAGCGCTGCGCTGTGGAGCTGTCGACAGCTCCCGATGCGAGTTCGACGCCCAGCCGGGGAGAGTCCCACATGGTGCGGCAGACCTCTCCTGCCTCGCCCCCTGCTCCCCTCAGCAGTGTATTTCTGATATGCCTGTTCTGCTCCCCGCTCTGTCTCTGGTGGACCCTCTCGCCTCCCTACACCTCTGGCCTGTACCCCAGCTTGTATGTATAAATAAATTAAAAAAAAAAAGTTACTTCTAACTCAAATGTTTAATTTTTAGTGGGAGGTTACCCATTTTCTATATTTTATCACTATTCTGGGAATTACCTAACCATCCTTTTGTTCTCCTTTTGTGCCCGAAGAGCATGACTTTAGATTGCTGAATTTCTTCTTCACTGGGGCGGAGAAGCTCCAGATTATTTTGTTCAATTTCTTTATCCCTTGCTTTTTTGCAGGGAAAGTGTCCTTAATAAAAACCAATAAAGCTTATTCACAGAAAGTCACTTTCAGCATATATTTTGATATATAACCATTCCATTGGTGCGATAGGTTGTATTTCCCAAGATGTCTGCAGCAGTATCTTTTGTTCTACAAGTTCTGCTAACAGTGTGACCTTGACACTCCTCCCATCTGGTCGGGAGGTCTGTGTCCCCTCTGACTGCCTCCACCAATAGAGCGTGACTCAGGCAGCACTGTGACTTCTGAGGCGAGGTCAGAGAAATGCCATGTGCTTCCACCTTCCTCTCTTGGGATACTCACTCTTGGAACCTAACGATGAGGCTGTGCTGTGTGTGAGAAGCTCAAGCGAGAGGCTGTGGAAGAGAGAAACTGAAGCTCCTGGCCCTCAGCCCCAGCTGGGCTCCAGCTGACTTCCAGCTTCAGCCTGCCAGCCATGTGAGTGAGTCGTCCTAAAAGTGGACCCTGAACCTCCAGATCCCCTTCATGCCGCCCCAGAGGGTGTCCATGTTCCTGCTCGCCCTACCCAAATTGCAGATTCAGGAGACGGTAAAACATTGTTCCTAAGTCACTGAGTAATAAAGCAGAAGAGAACTGAATTAATTGGTATTCCGCTTTGTGAGTTTAGAGTGGAGACCATGCTTTATATTAAACTGCCTCAACTTGAAGAACAAGATGCATCACTGTCTTCATCAGCACTGTTGGTTTCCTAAGAAAAGCAGATTCTGGGTCCTCTTTCCCTTGTAGATTTTTATCTCACCGGCTTTCATTTTACGTATTTATTAAGTTATTTTTTTAAATTAAAGAGTAGTATAAAACTAAGTGAAAATCAGGCAATAATACTTTGTCTAGATAGCTGCATTCTTTCACTTCTAATTTAGAAGATTGTGTACAGGTTAGTAGTGAGTGGTGATTTTGGAATGAACCAGGTCAGGTGTGTGACCTCGGAAAACGACCTCTTTGTAACTCAGTTTCTTTATCTATAAAGTGGTTTCTACTTCTTAGGGTCCTTGTGAAACTTCAGTGATATACAGTGTCTGGCTAGTGCCTGCCACCAAATGTTGGCTTTTATTACTACTGCTAATCACTAGTACTATTATTGGCATTATTATTTTTAGACTAGGGAGGGGAAGGATACCAGCAGTAAGGTTGCACTCTGAAATGATGGGAGTTAGGGACAGAGAGAGATTGGAAAACCTGGAGGGACTAAGAAATTAATAATCATGTTTTAGAATTTTCAAGGCTCACCAGTTCATTTAAGAGGTGAAGACCAGAATGACCTCTTTGGGAAAAAGCAGAGAGAAATGTGAAAACCAGGCGAAGGGGTGGTCTGGGACTGGATTTTGGACTGCATGTTACTCAGTGACATTTCCTGATAGATCAGGCAGTGATGTCTCAAATACATTCTCTTTCTGGCCAGTTTATTTTTTAATAAGCCCTTTAAAATTGTTGATGAACACATGCAATATATTACTTGTTGAGCTCACCTGTGCTTTTTTTTTTTAATCAGTTCTTAATTGTTTAAGTGTGTAGATTGATTACAGCATAGAATAAATGAACTAAATGAAGGAGGGGACCAAGAGAAGCCAACTTAATTCCCAGGGCGCTAGTGCTTATTAGCAGATAAAATTTATATTTGCTACTTCATTGGAAGACAGATGTACTAGTCCCATTTACAATAGAGAAACTGAGGCTCAGGGCAGTAAAGTGACTTAACCAAAGCAACAGCTAGAAAGTTGAAAATAAACAGTTTTTGTCTGGCACCCTGCAGTGTTTGCTATTTCAGACTAAAATAATGACATTGGAATTAAAAACAAAACAACTCTGGTCTGTAGTTTCCTTTGGGGGTTTATTAAAGTCCCAAAGTAGAGTGAAAACAGTCCTTGATGTTTTCACTTTTCACATCTTCAGTTTTCAGTGCCTCCAACTTCCTCAAGCTTCCAAAGCCATTATTTTCTATTTTTAAAATTAATTTCTGCATTTGAGATAGTGTGGTTTTTTCAGGCATTTTTCTCTAATGGCTCAGGTAATGAGGTAAGAGTAGTTTTGGGGGTAACTTAGTGCATTTTACTTTTAAGTGTCAAAGGAAATAGTGACTGTTAAAAATGAAAAGAATTTTGTTTCTAGACAGTTCATGCTGTCACAGGTCTCTTAGATATAATATTTAAAGGCAGAAATGTAAATGATGTTACTTAATTTTGCAGCATAGCAGACAAGCCTAATATAGGAGGCTCCATGATGTCAAGTAATTTGAAATGTTACTGAGTGATAAATACCTCCAGGGCAGGAATGCGGCATTTGATTAAACCACCATAGTATCTGTGAAGATATCAGATTTTTCTTCCTTTTCTCATATTTCAGTTCCTTTTCCTTTGAAGCAAGTGAAATACATTGCTCTATTTGCAAATTGACACAAGATACAGAATAGGGAAAATGGCAAATGAGAGTTGTCATTCATTTTCATAAGTGATTTTAAATTTTTTATTTTGCTTTTTGTTTATTTTGCTTTCAATGTTCTTGAGAATGCCCAGTATCCGAGTTCTTGTATGCATAAATAAATAAAATAAATCCTAAAAGAAAATAAATGCTTTGTTGAAAGACTATTATTTATTTATTTATTTATCTTTGTGTAGAAGAACTGGGGTGTAGGCCAGAGTTATGGGGCACGGGGTGTGTGTGAGAGGATTCACCAGGAACAGATTGGGGAGCAGAACAGGTGTACTGACTGAACCTGACTGCTGAGGGGAGCAGCAGGCAAGACAGGAGAGGTCTACTGTGCCATATGTGGGTTAGTTCCCTGGCTAGGATCGAACTCAGACCATAGTGATGATAGTGCTGAGACTTAACACCTAGGCCACCAGGGAGGCCAAGAATATTATTTATTTTTAATTAATTATTTAAGATCAAGTCTTACATATATATAAAAAAACATGTGTACTTTAAAAAAAATTAAGCATCTTTGTTCCTACTGGCCAACTTTTGAAGTAGTATATTATTAGTACTTTGTAAATTCCTCCTATGCGTCTCTCCTGTAGGACTCATTTTCTTCCCTCCCCTATCAAAGGAAAACACTGTTTTTGAAATTATTTTCATTTGCTTGTATTTTTTTACAGCATAGGAATATAACTGTAAATACATTGTTTAGCTTTAGATGTTAACCTTTATGGCTGTGTATGAAAACACGAGGTATGTATCCTTCAGTTTGCTTTTAGCACTAGGTGTTTGAGATTTGCCCTGTGGATGGGCACGGATTTGATTCATTCATTTTTACTGTTACATTGTATCTAGTTTTGTGACATGTCAGTTTATGCATCTTAGGTCTATGGGTAATTGAATTATTTCTGTCACAAACGATGTAACCACAAACACTTTTTTTTTTCCCCACAAACCCTTCTTAAGTATCTCCTGCTGTACATTATAAATCTAAAGACTCTTGGGTGCCTCCGGGGCCTCCCTGGTGGCGTTCCAGGTTAAATATGAAGCTTTCCAGAGCCACTGCAGCACGAGTTGAATACCTGGCCAGGGAGATTCCCTCATGGCTCAGCAGACCTCTCCTGCCTCCCCTGCTGCTCCCCTCAGCAGTGTATTTCAGTCGATCTGCCTGTTCTGCTCCCCACTCTGTGAATCCTCTCACTCCCCCCCCCACACCTCTGGCCTACACCCCAGCTTGTGTGCAGAAATAAATAAATCTTTAAAAAAATAAACAAAGATTTTTTGGGCCATACAAGATGGGCATTGTCCCCTAAATATTGTCAATTGTTTTCTGAAGTGGTTGCACTAATTTATGGTCCCATCTGCTATTTCTGTGAGTTATAATTTCTTTACCTCCTTGCCAGCACTTGGTATTTTAGCATTTTATCCATTGTGGTTGGTATATAATAATAATTAGTGGTTTTTTTGTGTTTAAATAACTTAAGTTAAGTACTCCATAACTTCTTAAACCTCAGAATCATGTTGGACACCATCACCTCATTTCTGGTAACACATGATTCTTACATGGTATTTGCTTTTGATGACAGAAACTGCTGAAAAACCAGCTTCACAAGGATAGATCATTATTTTTAAAATTTAATTTATATTCTTTACATTATTATGTATCCCCCATAACTTCACCACCAATTCTAAATGAACCATCACCATAATCCCTTGTGCTCTTTTCTCTCCTATTTGGTCCCTCTTCCTCCCCTGCTCATTCATAATGTCTCTTATTTGTGGTTGCCTGATATTTTTGTTTTTTATTTGGGTGCTATTGTCTTCTTCTGATTTTTTTGTTTGACTCTCTTATATTCCTCCTATAAGTGATACCATTAGATATTTTTCTTTTTCCTTCTGGTTCATTTCGCTGAGCATGATCCCGTCTAGCTTCATCCATGTTGCTGTGAATTGTGTTAGTTTATCATTTTTGATCGCTGAGTAGTATTCCGTTGTGTACATGTACCACATCTTCTTAATCCAGTCATTAATTTTGGGGCATTTGGGTTGTTTCCATATTTAGCTATTGTAAATAGTGGTGCAATAAACATAGGTGTGCATGTGCCCTTTTGGCTTACTGTTTTTGTTTCCTTAGGGTATATTCCTAGGAGTGGAATTGCTGGGTCATATGGAAGCTCCATTTTTAGCAATTTGAGGAACCGCATACAGCTTTCCATAGAGGTTGGACCAATTTGCATTCCCACCAACAGTGTAGGAGCCTTCCTTTTTCTCCATATCCTCGCTAACATTTGTTGTTTTCTGTTTTTTTTAATGTGTGCCATTCTTGTTGGCATAAGGTGGTGTCTCATTGTGGTTTTTATTTGCATTTCCCTGATTATGAGGGATGTTGAACATTTTTTCATATGCCTGTTGGCCATTTGCATTTTTTCTTTGGAGAAATGTCTTTTAAGTTCTACTGCCCATATTTTGACTGGATTTTTTGCTTTGCCTTTGAGAGACAGATCATTATTGAAAAGAACTTAAGTGGTCCGGTGTTAAAACTGACCTACCTAGAGTTTGTAGTTTGTGTAGCAGCCAACAGATGTCACTGTGTTTCCCTTTAACCTTTAAGAGGTCCTGCAGCATCCTTGTGAATTTGCTGTGGTGTTCTGATGTGCCTGGGCACACAGTTTGGGAACGACAATCGAAATGTTGATCGTGGTTACCTCTAGGTAGTAGTAGAATTTTTATTTACTTCTCTATGCTTTCTGGATTCTCCAATTTTCTTTCATAATGAACAAATAACACCTGTGAGAGATCAGAGAAAAAAATGATAAATACACCATTAAAAAAATAATTTATTAACTGAAGTCTAACCGGTCCTCAAAAAATGTCATTTTTTTCAACATTTTTTTTTTAAAGATTTATTTTTTATTTTTACATACAAGCTGGGGTACAGGCCAGAGGCGTGGGGCGGCGAGAGGGTTCACCAGAGGCAGAGCTGGTAGCAGAACAGGCAGATCAGAAATACACTGCTGAGGGGAGCAGCGGGCAAGGCAGGAGAGGTCTGCCGCGCCATGCGGGACCCTCCCTGGCTGGGCGTCGAACTCGCACTGCCGCTGCCGACAGCTCCACAGCGCAGCTCCCAACCGCTGCACCACCAGGGAGGCCCTCAACATTGTTTTATTATAAAGTTGGTGAGAAAAAACAAATTCCAGGCACTGTTGAATGAACTGTCGTTATTCTAAGACTTATTTTCCTTATACATCATTATTCGTCAAGTTCAATTCCAAGAACCTATTGATGTCATTGAGAATTTACCAGACTTTATTTCACTTTTATTTTTGCCTAACTTTTCTCCCTGTTTTACTCAGGATACTACATAACATCCAGTTATCTTATTTGTTCAGGAACCTCTTGGTAGTGACAGTTTTTGATGACCATGGCTGATAAGAATATTGATCGAGTTGTTTGTAGGATTGAATTGGTGAAGACCACTGAGACAAAATGCCATTCTCATCATAATATTGCATAATATTGGATGTTGGGTTTTTTGTTTGTTTTTTGTTTTTAAAGATTTATTTATTTATGCATACAAGAACTGGGGTATAGGGTCCATGCTGTCCATGTGACTTTTTCTCTGAATGTTAACCTGGGTCACCTGGCTGAAGTAGAGTTTGTCTGATTTCCCCCCTATAAAGTGCCTTCTTTTTATAGTGTACTATTTGATAAGAAGTCACAGTGTGTAGTTCACACTTTTTTTTTTAAAGATTTATTTATTTATGCATACAAGCTGGGGTACAGTCCAGAGGCATGGGTGGTGAGAGGGTTCACCAGAGACAGAGTGGGGGGCAGAACAGGCAGATCAGAAATACACTGCTGAGGGGAGCAGCGGGCGAGGCAGGAGAGGTCTGCCGCACCATGTGGGATTTTCCCTGGCTGGGTATCAAACTCACGTTGCTGCTGCCGACAGCTCCGCAGTGCAGCGCTCAACCGCTGCGCCACCAGGGAGGCCCCGTGTAGTTCACACTTGATGAGAGTTGTACTCCACTTCCTTCAAGGCCAACTATACAAATTATATTAATTCCTTTCATAGGAGATTCAGTTATTATTTTCCTTTTCATTTATGTATTCAGTCATTTATTTACATAATTGGATTCTTTGTGGATTTTTAAAAATAAATTCTCTGACTTGTATCTGTCTTGGTCTTACTGTACTCAGCTCATCTTTTCAGCTTAGGACTCTTGTGTTCTCTGTGGGTTCCTCTTCCCTGTTGCATACCCTGGAAATCTCTCAAACTGTGAACTGAGGCAACTGTAGAACTTGCCTTGTTTACCCTTGGAGATCACTGTTCTTTACTGCATGCTATCCAGTGTCTTGAAAACTATTGTTTAGTGTAATTTGTCTGTTTTATGTGGTTGTTTTATGTAGGAGGATAAATCTGTTTCCTGTTACTACATCTTAGAAGTGGAAATTCTTGAAATATTTTTTAGAATCCTGAATGGGTGTGATTTTACTAAATGCTTTCTTTTTTAAAAAATTTATTTATTTATGCATACAAGAACTGGAGTGTAGGCCAGAGGTGTGGAGTGGTGAGAGGATTCACCAGAGACAGTGGGGAGCAGAACAGGCAGATCTACTGAAGTACACTGCTGAGGGAAGCAGTGGGTGAGGTAGGAGAGGTCTGCTATGCCATATGTGAGAAGCTCCCTGGCTGGGGATCGAACTCGTGCTGCAATGGCTGGTGATAGCTTCATAGTGCTGAGACTTAACCTGTTGCGCCACCAGGGAGACTCCTAAATGCTTTTTCTGTGCCTATTGAGATACCATGATTTTCCCCCTTCTGTTAATGTGTATTGAATTACCTTGATTTTTTTCTAATGTTAAACCAACATGGCATTTCTGAAATAAACCATACTCAGACATGGTGCATTATTCTTTTCTATATATTACTGGATTTGATTTACCAGTATATATTTTCAGGATTTTTCCGTCTATGTTTATGTTCACATAATGCCTTTTGGATTTTGCCATCAGGGCCATTCTGGTTTTATAAAATGGATTGGGAAACATTACTTTTTTTTTTTAATAGAAATGTTTGCATAGTTTGCATGTTGGGTTTTTTTGTTTGCTTTTTGTTTTTAAAGATTATTTATGCATACAAGAGCTGGGGTGTAGGTCAGAGGTGCCGGGGGGGGGGTGTGTGGTGGTGAGAGGATTCACTGGAGACAGAGTGGGGAGCAGCACAGGCTGATAGACTGAAATGCACTGCTAAGGGAAGCAACGGGCCAGACAGGAGATGTCTGCTACACCCTATGTGGGTTAGCTCCCTGGCTGGGCATCGAACTCATGTTGCAATGGCTGCTTAGCACTGTCTTTAACCCCTGCTCCACCAGGTAGGCCCGTTTTTTTTTTCTTCCATAAATTGTTAGATGAATTCTCTGGTAAACCATGTAGTGATTTTATTTAATTACAGATCTATTTCTTTAACAACTATAAGACTATTTGGATTTTTCATTTGTTTTTGTTTCAGTTTTATTCAGCTGTTCTAGGAAGACAGGTGGTCTGTTTAGGGTCATAATTCTAATAATGAATAAACCTTCCAATCCTATATTTTTTCACACTATGTCATACTTACATAATATATACTTAAAATTTTGTATAGTCTTATCTTCTCTAGTCGATTATAAACTAGCAGGTAGGTTCTGATGAAATTTAGTATCATTTGAGGCTGAGGGCCTCAAAAAAAATATATGCATATTTAGGGTTTGGATTGAGATTTTAAAAGGATAAAATATGATTTAAGTATGTAATTGTTTCAGTTGTTTGTTTGGACACTGTCATTCTCTAAAATGTATGTTTTAACTCTTTGGCGATGGGTTATTGCAGGTTAGAGATTGTATTCAATAAAAAGGCGTGAATAGCAAATTGAAAATACTGTTCTTCAACTTTGGAAGTATCACCTACGCTGTTGTATTTACTTTTCTCTGTTACACTCAATTTTATTTTTATTTTGTAAAACCTAACAATAGTAGATATCTACCTCTGATCATAAGGCAATTGGAAGAAAGAAAAATAACTATAGTTCTGAATGTGATTTTTCCAAAACCTTTTTTTTTGTTTTTATTTATTTATTTTAAAGATTTATTTATGCATACAAGCTGGGGTACAGGCTAGAGGCATGGGGTGGCGAGAGGGTTCACCAGAGACAGAGTCGGGAGCAGAACAGACATATTAGCAGAAATGCACTGCTGAGGGGAGCAGCTGGTGAGGCAGGAGAGGTCTGCCGCACCATGTGGGATTCTCCCCGGGCGTCGAACTCTCGTTGCTGAGGCTGACAGCTACAAAGCACAGCGCTTAAACGCTGTGCCATGAGGGAGGCCCTTTTTTGGTTTCTATTTAAAAGGGATTGTAATCTGAATTTAATTCTTCTGTTATCAGGGAAATTTTAATGAATATATAACATTTCTATTTCATAAAATGTGTCCATCTTGTTATAGAAATTTTAGTTTAAGATTCGCATGTTAGTGACGGATGGGAGTTTGAATGGAGAGAGTTCAATTAAAGGTCTGTTTCTGTAAAGTATGTAGTTTATTGCCAAAAGAAATATTACCTAGCAGCGTTTAGTGTGCCAAAAGAGGCCAGGAAAGTCTTGTAGTAGAAATTGTACAGAGAAGCTGTCAAACTAGATCCCTAAGGATATCAGATGGGAAACAAATCTTGGGATGCCAGAGAATTTTACTGGATGACTAGGCCATTGGAAATGAATCTTCTGATACTTGTATTTTTTAATCAGGTGTTCGTGTTGAATAGACAGTTACTTCCACTTACGTAATTTAAACTTTAAAAGAAATTTAAACTAAAATGTAACACATTTTCTAAAATCATGTCATATGTAACTATTAACATCTTCGTATCCTTTTCCTACAAAGTGTTTATCCTCTGAGATTAAGGTTTGAAAATGTATTAGGAGAAGGGCTTTATGTTTTTGGGAATAAGTAATAGAAATATAAGAAATTTAAATTTCCTTTTCTGTGACAAAATGGAAAATGTAATAAAGCAATTGTGCCAAAGTATTTATTCATGGTTCTCTTTATATTTAATATTGCAACATTTTCCATTTTTACTGTACACATTCAGGTTTCTGTACAGAATCACAGAAATTTTTAAAGAACGTCTATTCAAATTCCTTGATTTTTGTGGGGAAGAGAAACAAGGCAGGTATCATTAAGATACAAATAACTTAACCAGTAATATGAAGGGAATTAGGGACATTTTAGCACTTGGAGAGATAAAATATTTCTTTTATTGTTGTTGTATTAGTGAGTTACTTGAAATTTTAAATGTGTGGTGATAGCCTTGGTTTTTCTCACCACTGGATGACTTCTAAAGGTTGTATCAACTTTTAGCTCACTGGTAGCAAAAGTGAAAACTCATTATTCTTCAAGAAACAAAAGTAGTGTTGATGCTCAAAATAAGAATAGTCTTAGATGTTTAAAATTGAAAGGTTATTATGAAATGGTTTAATTTAAGCTTTCTGGGCTGCTTCTCCATCTTCTATTATGAGTGCCCCTTAAAATTCACAGATAGGTCTTAGACTAATGTAAAACATTACACGAAGTAGAAATGGTCCTGTCCCTTCAACTCTAGGGGTCTAGTTCCTCACCCTTCCCTGCTCTTTTTTCCCTTCTCTTTTTCTCTCCATAGTCTGCTTTCCTCTTGCCTTGCCTTTTTCTTTTGCATTTCTTATTTCTGGTGCTATTTTAAATTCTGATAACACACACAGGCACACGTGCACATACACACACATCTTTTAAACTCATTTTCTTTCTTTGGATCAGTCATTTTACTGCTCATCTTTTTATTTATTTGTTTGTTTATTTGTTTATTTATTTATTAATACATACATACATACAAGCTGGGGTACAGGCCAGAGGCGTGGGGCAGCAAGAGGGTTCACTAGAGACAGAGTGGGGAGCAGGACAGGCATATTGACAGAAATACACTGCTGAGGGGAGCATCAGGCGAGGCAGGAGAGGTCTGTGGCGCCATGTGGGAATCTCCTGGCCCCCGGTGTGGAACTTGCGTCGCTGCTGCCGGCAGCTCCACAGAGCAGCGCTTAACCACTGCGCCACCAGGGAGGCCCCATTTTACTGCTCATCTTTTATCTTTGGATTCTTGGTTCATGGAATTCATTCTTTTTAAAATTTTCTTGATTTATTCCACAAATGAGGAGAAATATACATGGAATATGTATTTTCTTCATCTCTGTGTTGAATTTTATCTTTTTCAGCTTACTTTTATATCTTACATAATTTTGTATTGATCCCAAATAACATTCCAGTCTTTTAACAGACATGGATGTAAAATCTGTTTCTATCACTTCCTTTTTTTTTTTTTTTGACTTTAGGCAGTTTGCTCCGTCATTTTGAATCTTAGTTTTCTTATTTTTTTAAGATCAAAACATTTTTGTGTTACTAAAATAAAATAAATCCCGGCAGGTGTTGAAACAAACATTTTTTTTAAGTGTCCTTCCTGGGTTCTCTGTCCTAGAATTTCAAAAACAGGTCAAATTTAGATTGCTTCAACACTTCTGGATCCTGTGAGGGCTCCATTTTATAACCACATTTCTCTAGTTCAGCTCGTAACTGGTTGGAAAAGCCACCTTCCAAATGGTCAGCTCCCAGGTATCCTCCCAGACATGCTCATCTTCATCTAAGCTAGCCCAGTCTTCCACAGGGAGCTCCTCTAACTCACCGTCCCACTACAGGAGGAACACCCAAGTCTATCACGGGTTCTTCTCTGACATCAGGATCCTCTCTACCCTAAAGCTCTCAGGCTGGGAGGAAAGTAGGAACCTCCGTTCTTCCTCAGCACTGCTGCCACCTCAGAGGCTGACCCTGGTGTTATTATAAATTTGAATTCACTTTTATTTGAAAGTGATGCAACTGCCAGAGGCATGTGTTTCTCTATTGATAATAAAAAAAAAGCAGAAAAGGTTAAGACTATAAAAATGAGAGGGCTGAGAAGAGAACTGCTGTTAAGAGATTTAAAAGAAATGTTCGTGACAGAGACTTGTTAAAGGAAAAAATAACTGACATAACAGGACAGAGAGATATAACTACATTTTAGGCATTACCTGTAGGACCTAAGGAGGCAAACTGATCTACTCCACAAATTTCCCAGAGGAACCACATGCTTCAGCGCTTGAGCTAAGGCAGTGAGCTGAAAATGGGACGTCGGTTGAACGTCTGAATACTGAAACCATATCCCACCCTACATTATGCAGCCTGACAACTGTCTCCCCAGCACCCCCTCAATTATGCAGAATAAGCTGAAGGTGCATGTGAGGGGTGTCTCTATAATTAGAGACATGGCACAGAAAAGGGGGATTATCTGTGTAATGAGCTGTTGCCCTACAGCTTCCTGCCTAGCCTGTCAAATCTACTCTGTCTCCCAAGCACTGGCCACGAGACTTCCGGAGACTGAAGGGAACTTCTTCAGAGAAACCAAAGGAGCCACAAGCAAACTTTCTCAGGCTGACATTTGAGAATAGCTTATGAAGGAGCTGTTTCCTATAGGGAAGCTCCGATTGAAAACCCCCTCTGTGTATTCCACGGCTGCCACTCAGATCTTTCAGTGCCTCATTCTAGAGGCACCGACAATGGAAACCGACAATTATACCATGAGA
The DNA here is from genome assembly GCA_004024925.1 of Scalopus aquaticus. Taxonomy (NCBI): domain Eukaryota; kingdom Metazoa; phylum Chordata; class Mammalia; order Eulipotyphla; family Talpidae; genus Scalopus; species Scalopus aquaticus. The sequence continues at coordinate 174,433 of PVIJ01001453.1, read as the reverse complement.
CATAGGAGAAAGGCTTCACACTAACGACAGAGACCAAAAGAAACATATCATTAAAAGAAACCTGGGGGAAACAGGTAAGACAGACTCAGAATGAAACTACAAAAAGAAAAACAAAATAAAATAGAGATTTTCTAATTTGTTGTCTCATAGAGATAAAGATTTATAAAATAAGGACTAGATTCCTTGAAGATGGAATGATTCGGGAATAGGAAAGAGCTGCTGGTTATATGTACCTATGGTAGCTTAAATTGAAAAAAGTTGTTTTTTTTAAAAAAATGCTTGGAAGGTGTTGAAGATACCTCCCAGAAAGTAGAAGGAAAACCAGTGATAAAAATAGGAAGGAAGAGATGGGGCTTACAAAATTATTGAGGCAGCCCAATGACAGACTAATAGAATCTACAAGGGGGGAGAAAAGAGAAAAATTATATTACACAACAAAACAAATTTGTTTAGAACAGATGTTTCCAAAATGAAAAGCCTTTTAGTGATTAGTGCGGTAAATGAAAAAGATACATAATAAGTTCCACCATGAAATTGCAGAACACTTTTTACAAAAGATAAAGATCTTTACTAAATGTTTACAGACAGACAGACAGACACAGACTTACCGCATCACTTTTCAGGAGTAAAGAATAAGAATGACATCGAATTTCTCAGTTGCAACTCTTGGGACTAAGAACAGAATAATGCTTGAAAAATTCTGATGAAAAAATTATTTGATTAGCAATCAAGCATTAGCTGTATCAGAGAGCCATTTTCTGATCAGCAGGGATTTAGAAATTTTACCTTTCATATGTCTTAGGAAATGGCTGGAGGGTGCTCTTCAGAAAAATAAAGGAGCAGTCCATGAAAGATTTTGATAATAGGCTTCAAGAAACAGCAGCTCCAACATAGAACAGTGGAAGGCAACTGTCAGGATAGTTCATAGCATGGCAGGTGTAGAAAACAGTGAATCTAGTGTAGAGAAAGGGGATACTATGGGGGAAGCTGAGGGCCATCTTATAATAATAGATTATTTCATGTGATAGAGCATTTAGAAAAAAACTGATACATGTGTGATGGAACTTGTAAAAACAAACAAACAAAAAAAAACCCTAAGTATATAGAAAATATGTGATGTATAAAATACCAGGAAAAAAACACACAAAAAGTTGTAGGTTTTGAACAGTTGACTGGGATAATAACCTTTTAAATGTTGGAATTTTCCTCTAATTGGAGTTTGTAAGTCTTAAAAATAGTCTTGATTTAGTCCTTAGAAACCCATGTGTTCAAAACTTACCATAAAGCTACCATAATCAAGACAGTGTGAAACTGCTATTAGATGGACACTTAGATCAGTGGGATAGAATTGGAAGTCCAGAAATAAACTCATAAATCTATGGTCAGTTGATTTTTGTTAAGGATCCAAGTCACATCAATAGTGAAATAATAATCTTCCCATAAAATGGTGCTGGGACAACTGGATAGCCTCATGCAAAAGAATGAAGTTGGACCCCCTCACTAAAATGTCTATGAAAACTCCAGATGTGTCACAAATCTAAATGTATAACTAAAAGTATAAACTTTTTGTAGAAAATATAAAAATCAATCTTTGTATTAGGCAATAGTACTGAGATATGATAACAGAAGCACAGATGACAAAAGAAAAAATAAATTGAATTTCATCAAAACTGAAAACTTTTTGCCTCAAGAAATTGAAAGGACAATTCAGTATGGTGTAGTCTATTTATCAATCATGTATCTGAGAAAAGACTTGCATCCAGAATATTAAAAGACTCTTACAATTCAACAATAAGAAGACATTATAAACCAGTCTGCAAGTGAACAAAGAATTTGAATAGACCTTTCTCCAAAGAAGATACACAAATGGCCCGTGAGCACATGAAAATACACTCAACATGTGTAGTCACTAAAGCAATACAAATCAAAACACCACTGATAACCCATTTCATTCCCACTTGTTGTCAACGTGTGAAGAAATTAAGAATCCTTGTTCTGTTGCCGGTGGGATTCTAAGATAATGCAACAGCTTTGACCAACCAGCTGTCTGGCAGTTCCTCAAAAAGTTAAGAACTTGGGCCTCCCTGGTGCCGCAAGGGGTTAAGTCAGCACTATGAAGCTATTGGCAGCCACTGCAGCACAAGTTCTATCCCTGGCCAGGGAGCTGACCCACACATGGTGCAGCAGACCTCTCCTGACTCACCCGCTGCTCCCCTCAGCGGTGTACTTCAGTAGATGCACCTGTTCTACTTCCCACTCTGTCTCTGGTGAATCCTCTCTCTCCCCCCACCCCCCCACCAGCCTACATCCCAGTTCATGTATGCTTAAGTAAATAAAACTAAATCTTTCCCAAAAAGTTAGGAACTTGGAATTCTCGTGTGACCCAGAAATTCCAATTCTATACTTAGGAAAAATGAAAATGTGTGTTCAAACAAAAACTTGGGCACAGATTTTCAAAGACAGCACTATTCATGGCCAAAAGGTGGAAACAGCCCAAATATTCATCAGCTGGTGCTTGATAATAAGATGTGCTATGTCTGCATATGCAATATTATCTAGTCCCCAAAGAGAAGCCCTGAGGCGTGTTCCAGCATTGATGAACCTTCAAAATATGTTGCGTGCAAGAAACAGTCACAGAAGTCCACATGTTGAACTATTCCAGTTACATTGAAATATCCTACAGGGACACGTTCATAGACAAGGAAAGTAGATTCATGGTTGCCTGGGTGAGGGCCCCATGGAAGGTGGGAAGTGACGGTCCGTGAGTATGAGCTTCCTTTTTGGAGTGATGAAAATGGGTAGATAGTGGTGATCGGTGTGGAATCTTGTGAATATAATCAAAACTGAGTTACACCCTTTAGAAGAGGTGAACTGGGGGCCTCCCTGGGGGCCTAGGGGTTAAGTCTCAGCACTATCACCTCTTTGGTCTGAGTTCGATCCCTTGCCAGGGAGCTGACCCACATGGCACAGCAGACCTCTCCTGTCTGTCCCCTTGCTCCTCTCAGCAGTGTATTTCTGTAGATCCACCTGTTCTGCTCCCCACTCTGTTTCTGGTGAATCCTTTCAGTCCCTGCAACTCTGGCCTACACCCCAGTTCTTCTGTGCAAAAATTAAAAAATATACATATAAATCTAAAAAAAGAAATAAAAGTGAATTGTATGGTATATGAATTATAACTCAATTAAGCTGTTATAAAAAATACCCTAAGTGTTATGAATGACTTCCCTGAATGACTAATAAAAGATTGTTTTGTGATAAAATATGACTTGGAATTACAAAGCAATTAACCACCTCCACAGCAGGTGATGACAGAGAAGCAGCTGAGAAAAAATTGCCTGAGCCTCCAGCAGGCACCAAATTAAATTTGGCATTATGTGTTTACTAGTGTATGGCTATATACAAGGTAAGGTTTTTGTTTAGTCTAGACTTTGAGGGGATTGGCCATCTGAAGATGGTCCTTAGTTTGAAATAAATGTTTTGTGCTTGTAACAGGTTTTTTTTCAGGTGGGTGAAAGCAACGATGGTGAAGTCAGAATTTGACAGAATAAAACCATGTCCCTTTAATTCCAATTAATTGTCAAATCATTCACTAAACAAATAGGAGAAAGAACTCTGTTGTCACAAATGTCCTATCATTATTGATTAGATAGAAATAGAGGCTCTTGGGGAAACAACATGAATTGCTTTCAAAAATGTATTTGGTGGTTTGCCTGATTGATTCAGCTCAGTATTTTCATCTTATCCCTGACATTTGCTATTTCTGATGAATATTTATTTTTAAAAATAGTCTAGCCATCACCCATAGTTTTGCAGTTTTATACAAACATTTCCCTAGCTTTATCAACTTGCATTTATTGCTAGTCTGTATTAGATCTTAAGGTAGAAATAGAGGCCAAGAGTGATTATCATGTGATTATTCAATTTGCAATTTTCTTTAATCATTAAAAAAAGATCTTAATTTTATAGTATGATTTGACCCAGGGGGTTTTGTTATTTGAAGTAATGCTAAATCCCTCCTAACTTTATAAAGATGCCTGCTCAGTGATTAATTTGGGAAAGTATTTGATTTAGCCAATTACTTTTTGTGTCAGATCTACCTACTAGCTTCTTAGAGATAATTATCTTAAAGTGATGTGGCTGTCTGCTGTAGTAAATGGAATAAATAACCTTTTAAAGTTATTTTAAAATCAGTTATTTAAAAATGTCAGAAATCTCTTCATTTTTCAGCATTTGTAAATTTTTTGTTTTTTTCTTAATGTATTGAAAGCCTGCAAAGATGATCTGATTAGCAGAATTAGACTGAAAAGATTGGAGATGATTAAGACCTGTTTGAATTCTGAAGCCTAGCATCTATTTTTTTTTAAATTTTATTTATTTATGCATACAAGCTGGGGTACAGGCCAGAGGTGTGGGGCAGCAAGAGGGTTCACCAGAGGCAGAGTTGAGCAGAACAGGCAGATCGACGGAAATACACTGCTGAGGGGAACAGCAGGTGAGGCAGGAGAGGTCTGTCACACCATGTGGGAATCTCCCTGGCTGGGTGTTGAACTCCCATCGCTGCGGACAGCTCCACAGCGCAGCACTTAACTGCTGCGCCACCAGGGAGGCCCTGAAGCCTAGCATCTAGATGAAGTAATGCCAAGGGTAGAACTACAAATCTCAAAATGTTTCTGACTTGTGATGTATCCGGACTCATCTTTACTAAGATTTGGAGTTAACTTTTTGAAACTAGCTACAGCCATGTAACATGTACACCTCACACTAGAAATGACATAGTAATTTTCCAGTTACTTCTGCCAGATGGATTTTAAAATAATAGGAAGAGTATGTGTCAACCCTTTTGTACTTTGGGCTAGAATAAATTTGTTCTCTGGTCAGCTTGAAGAGTAGTTGAATTCCTTCTCTGGTGACTGGCTTTATGTTTGATTGTAGTTTTCGGTGTCCATTTCTGCTTGTGGAAATAATCCTGTTGGGACACATCACCAGCTGTAGGTAAAGGTGTAGCTATATGGAGCATAAAATTAGATATGCTTCCTTCCTTTGGCTCACAATCTAAATTTAGTAGGTGAGAATCTCCTTTCCTCGATGTCATTAAAAATAGAAGATACCCATCTGTCTGGAATAGTTTAGATAAAGTTCTGCCTGCAGGCCTGGAGGATGAACTATATAATGCTGATTTCTTTTAGCCCCAGGATTCTTAGAAAATTAAGTTGTTGTTGTTTTTTTAAAATACACAGGCCAAGAGTATACAGCTTATAATGGTTGACCTTAAATTATTCTGTAAGTTTCTGGAAATCAGGAAGACTTTTAAGATAATTGAATTTTGATGCAAAATGTAAACGACAAGGTTAAATAGTATCATCTGATTAAGAAAATTGCCTTTGAAGTGAAATCTAGTTCCAGTTTTATATTTATAATTTACTGGTTCTATGAGGAAGTTATTTAACTTTTCTGAAATTATAACTTCATTTATATGGTTGGAAAGTAAGGCCCACTTCATAGGGTTGTTGAGTGAATTGAGTGACTTAATATTTATAAAGTACTTCTTTCAGTTACTGGCATGTAGAAGGCTTTATTATTCTTCACGCTAATGTTATTTCTGGTTCTTTTTATTAAAAATTCTGCCACCTCACTGTTAAAAATCTTAACTTGGAACTCAGGCTGTAATATGGGATCAGAAATAAACAGGGAATTATTAAGGGTGTTTGAAGTCATGGAAATAATTTAAATGAGTACCGAAAGTCATCCCCAAGGAATAACTGTATTTAAGGGATGCAGAAGAAACAGGGAAATAGAAAAAGGCATCAGTGAGGTGAAAAAAAAACCCAGAAGAGCAATGTGATAGCAAGAAATGGATCCTCATTCATTCATTGTATCAGTGATTGATGTAAATTTAACATTGCTTACTGACAGGCATATACATACATTTCTTGTGTTCATTATTTACTTCCAAATGTGGGAATGTTCAAGTCCAGCTGAGCCTAAACCAAGGTAATAGTGACAGTTCTTACTCTTTCTTCAAATGAAAGGTGTGCATTGTTTGGGTCAGATTTTTAAAAATGATTTCTTTCTTAATTTTGTAAGAATTACATGATGGTTAGTTTAATTTGGGAGTGTTAACTGCATATATATTTTCTCCCAGATTTGTATATATGTCCTTAAAGGATGTCAGGAATATATCAAGTGGTATCAGAAATAACTTGAAAGGAACTGCAGTCGCTTCTCTACATCTGAAGAACATTCCCTACAATTCAGTCTGGTTTTAAAAACCGTCTAAAACATTTACATCCAAGGCAATATGGGACACATTTATCATGGTAGCATATATTATTTTTAATCTGTGATTTTCCCAACTGAGGAATGGAAACAAGAGAGGGATTTTTGATACTGTAGGTGTACTTGCTGATTAAGAGATAAGAACACAGATACACAACCCAGGAATTATCTTACTTCTGCTAAAACAAAAACAAACCCTCAGATCTCTAGTTGTGGCCTATGTAATTGCTTTTGGCATAATAGCTATTACCTCAGACAGACTGAAAGTTTAATAACTAGATTGGAGATTTCCCTTCACAGTGCACAAATAGGAAAAACACCACCACAGATCTTCTCTCCCACATCTGACCTCCTCCATTTCTTTTCTTTTTTTTTAAAGATTTATTTTTCTTTATTTATACATACAAGAACTGGGGTGTAGGCCAGAGGTGCAGGGGTATGTGTGAGAGGATTCACCAGAGACAGAGTAGGGAGCAGAACAGGCAGATCTCCTGAAACACACTGCTGAGGGGAGCAGCGGGCGAGACAGGAGAGGTCTGCTGCGTCATGTGGGTCAGCTGCCTGGCCGGGGATCCAACTCATGCTGCAGTAGCCCGTGATAGCTTGATAGTGCTGAGACTTTAACCCTGTGCCACCAGGGAGGCCCTCCATTTCTTAATTTACTAGCTGTGGGACTGCCTCTCACTGCCGTGCCCCTAAGCACGTAAATGTTACAGACTATTGGCCCATCAAACTTTCTGATATGTAACATTGAATAGTTCCAAGAGAGTTTCAAGCAATCTTGTCATTCATAAGAGTTTGTCTTTTATTTAAAGGCTTCTATTTGATTATATGCACCAATATTGTCTCTGTGGAAAATAAATATTATTTTGCTTTATTAAGTCTCTTTTGTCCCTGTAATCCAGATTTAGCATCCAATAAGAGACCATTTTTGGCAATGATATTTTCCATTGTTTCCTAAATAGGTTTACATATATATATATTTTAAAAAGATTTATTTATTTACGCATACAAGCTGGGGTACAAGCCAGAGGTGTGGGGCGGCGAGAGGGTTCACCAGAGACAGAGTGGGGAGCAGAACAGGCAGATCGGTGGAAATACAGTGCTGAGGGGAGCAGCGGATGAGGCAGGAGAGGTCTGTCGTGCCATGTGGGAAACTCCCCGGCCGGGTATCGGACTCGCGTCACCACTGCCGACAGCTCCACAGCGCAGCGCTTAACTGCTGCGCCACCAGGGAGTTACAGGTTTATATTTTTAAATGATGTTAGTACAGAAAAACTGACATTTCAATTGCTTGTTAATTGTTAATTTTTGGAAGTTCATGAAACGTCTGTAATTTCTTCTTCTTTGAAGTATATGTCAAGTGTCATACCCAGAATATATTTTGCCACAATCAAAAGCATGTTCTTTGGAAACACCAGACTTCAAATAGGAGGACTTACAGAGCCTAACAATATACATACAATTGATACACTCTTCCTTTTGCTTCTCCCTACCTCCTAAATCACAGGACTCTAAAGAGGAGTATTCTGATTTTTATATGAATTTTATATGATCTAAATATATTACATGTTTAAGTATTAATGTATTAAATGATAATCTGTGTGTGTTTGTGTATAAAAAACTTCTTTTTCAGGCTTTTAGACTCACAAGTTTATTTTTTTTTAAAGATTTATTCATTTGTGCATACAAGAGCTGGGGTGTAGGCCAGAGGTCTTGGAGGGTGTGTAAGAGCATTCGCCAGAGATAGAGTGGGGAGCAGAACAGGTGGATTGATTGAAATAACTGCTGAGGGGAGCAGCGGACGAGACAGAAGAGGTCTACTGCACCATGTGGGTCAGCTCCCTGGCCAGGGATCAAACTCATGCTGTAGTGGCTGCTGCAGCCACAGTCTCAGTTTCACAGTGCTGAGAATAACCCCTTGTGCCACCAGGGAGGCCCTAGACTTAGGAGTTTAAATAAATAGAGTAAAGAAGAGATATAATTTATCTATCTTAAAATTCTGAATTATTTCTTTTTGGTGTACTTAGAAGTCAACTTATGTGTAATCTTATTGATGACCAAAACTGTAAGAATGAACCAATTAAGTCCCCCCTTTTAAAATGTCTTCATTTCTCTACTCCAAAAATATTTTTGATATTTATATCTTAAATTATAGACAACCATGCATCCTGAAAAACAGTGAGGTGTATATATGTGTTTTACTATATGGTCTATGGTTCATGAAATATTTTAAGGCAAGGTGTATAGTTTATATCATATAGTTCTATTTCATTTCAGAGAATCACTATGTATTTGTGCAAAGAGAAAGGTTTGGAAGCATGTACCATTGTTAACTGTGATGAGCCCTAGGGAATGAGTTTCCCAGATAATGGTTCATGGGAAAGTGACTTACTCCGAAGGGTTTCAGGGACACTTGGTAGAGAGTAAGGAAGTGGGACAGGAAAGAGAAGGAGGTTGGAGGCTAAGCAAGGATGTAACGAGTATCAGGCAAAGCTCCAGGGAGGATTACTGGCTCAGTTTCTGGAGGGGGCTCTGGAGCTTACACTCAAGAGTTGTCACTCTGAATCTAAGCAGACCCTTTATTATTTTATTTTTTTTAAAGATTTATTTATTTATACATACAAGCTGGGGTACACACCAGAGGTGTGGGGCGGCGAGAGGGTTCACCAGAGACAGAGCGGGGAGCAGAACAGGCAGATCAGAAATACACTGCTGTGGGGAGCAGCGGGCGAGGCAGGAGAGGTCTGCTGCACCATGTGGGATTCTCCCCAGCTGGGCGACAGCTCCACAGAGCAGCGCTTAACCGCTGTGCCACCAGGGAGGCCCAAAGCAGACCCTTTAAACTGCCATACCCATCCATCATTCCTTAAGGACTGCTCCTGATGGAGAGGGGCATGTAATGTCTAGTGAGTGCTGGCAGCCTCAGGGTAGCCCTCCTACAAAAGGCTTGCCAATGCTGACTCTTGGGTGTGAATGCAGTGTTGAGGTTTAGTTCTTTGTAGTCTAGGTTGTCTGGGGCTGATGGGGTAGCTCCACAGGATTTCAGTTCACTTTTGTTTTGTTGGTCTGTTATCACTAGGTTGTTGCCCACATATGATGGTTCTAAAGGCTCAATATTGCGTCCATATTCCCATTTCGATGAAAGAGGAAAGATTAGACGGAAGAAGGCACATTAATTCCTCCAAGGACAAGTTCTGGATTTTTTACATATCACTTCAGCTCAAATATCATCAACCAAATCTGGAGCAAGGAAGAATGGTTTTGACTAGTTGGCCTTAGGCCCAGTTAAAAATAGGGTGGTAAATAATGAGTAAATTTATAAAATGTGAAGTGGTAATAATTACTTTGGAGAAAAATAGTTCAGTATGAAGAGAGGGATTGCTGTTCTATCTAGAGTGGTGAGGAAATATCGAATGGTTTCACTTATAACGGGAATATAGGGGAACCAAGCAAGAGTGAGATACTCAGTGCAGGAGGGGGAGGATAAGGGCTCAAAATGGGGTAGAAAAGAGCACAAGAGACTACGGTGATGGGTCACAGGTGAATTGGTGGTGGGTTACCCAAGGGGAATACGCAATGTAAAAGATATAAATAGAAATAAATAAATAAAATAGAGTGGTGAGGGATGGTTTCTCTGGAAAGGAGATTTGACCAGAGATGAGTGAAATTATGGAACTAGCTCTGCAGCTATTTGGGAATGAGGCTTCCAACCTGAGATTATAACGTATCATGAGACACAAATGTGTAGCCTGTTGGCATGTTTGAGAAACTACAAGGAAGCCAGTGCAGGTAGACAAGAGTGGGTGAGAAAGTAGGGGGTAAAATCTTGGATTAATAAGACCTTGTAAAGACTTCTTGGGTCTCGAAATGAGATGGGAAACTGTGCGAGGGTTTTGTGCTGAAACATGTTAAAGTCTGACTTACATTTTTTTAAAAGATTTATTTATTTATGCATACAAGAGCTGGGGTGTAGGCCAGAGGTGTGGGGTGGTGAGAGGATTCACCAGAGATAGAGTGGGGAGCAGAACAGGCAGATTGACTGAAGTACACTGCTGAGGGGAGCAGTGGGCGAGATGGGAGGTCTGCTGTGCCACGTGGGAAGCTCCCTGGCCTGGCCAGGGATCGAACTCATGCTGCAGTGGCTGCGGATAGCTTCATAGTGCTGAGACTTAACCAGTTGTGCCACCAGGAAGGCCCCCTGACGTACATTTTTAAAGGATGTCTTTATCTGCTGTGTTTGGAAAGGATGTCTTAATCTGCTTGAGTAACTGGAAGAATGGCATTGCCTTCAATTGAGAATGGGTGGGTTATGAATAGTAGTAGGTTTGGGGGAAGGGGTACTTGGGATCCAGTTCTGAATATGTTATGTTTGAAATGCTGATTAGATGTCTAGATGGAGATGTCAAATATGAAGTCTGGATAATGAAGTTGTAAAGACTTCTTGGGTCTCCAAGACCTTCTCGAAATGAGATGGGGAACTGTGCGAGGGTTTTGTGCTGAAACATGTTAAAGTCTGACTTACATTTTTGGATGTAAGTTGGATAATGAAGTCTGGAATTCAGGAGAGAGATCCAATTTGTAGATTAAAAAAAAAAAGGAAGCCTTTCAGTGTATATCAGCATTTAAGCCATGAGAATGCTTAGTATTACCTACAAAATGAGGAGAGAAGAAAACATGTTGGAGATTTTCCTTCTAGGGTTGGGTGATGAGGTGGCTTACCAGTGGAGACCAGAGGAGGAGCAGCCAGTGAACGAAGAGGAGAAAATAATGTCTTGGAAGACAAATAAGAACACTGAGAGGAGAACGGCCAGCTGTATCAGTGCTGTGATGAGTAATGTAAGATGAGGCCTGAGAACAGCTGCTTGGGTGGACCAGCATGGCAGTCTCTGCCATTGACACGCAGAGCATCGGTGCAGTGATGGGAACAAAGTGTGTTTGAGAGGACAGGAGACAAGTCGGAGACAGTTTTTTGGACATATCTTTTCATGAGCTACGCTGTGAAGGAGGAAAGTAGAGAAATGTATAAAATTTAGAGGAAAATATGAGGGATTTTAAGACGGTAAATAACACGGCCTCTTTGAAGGCTGATGATAATGGCATTGCATGGAGGAGGTGACTGGGCATCAGTGGAGGAAGAAAGCTTGCTGGACTGATGTCCTGGGGTGACAGTTTGGGATACGAGAGCCAGTGCATGAATAGAGGCCTTGACCTTCGATGGAACACAGTCACTTCAACCCAGGTGTTAGAAGGGAAGACTGTCATGTTTACAGTTGCAGATGAGAGTAAGCAGTTCAGGTCTGGTTGGCTGTTTGTGGAAGATATTCACTGCTTGCCTGAGTTTAGTGAGATATAAAACAGTTGCCATCTGGTGAAAAGTTAGGCTAGGGGCTGAGATGTTTGATGTCTGAGGAGAGAGGAGAACGTTTCAGAGAGAGCTCTGGGGAGAGAATGAGTGGACTAGGGGAATGTGGTGGCACTGCCCATTTTGAGGTCATGAATTGGAAATGAGGTGAGTCAGTGTGATTGTGTTTCTTCAGCCCAAGTGCAAGCTCAGTGTAGGTAGAAGATTGGGCTTAATCAAGTAATAAATGGGACTGTTCACTTAGAAAGCTGCTTTCAGGGGCCGCCCTGGTGGTGCAGGGACTAAAATCCCTGTGCTATCAAGCTAGCCACAGCCACAGCAGCACGAGTTTGATCCCTGGCCAGGGATCTGACCCACATGGCGTGGCAGACCTCTCCTGACTTGCCCGCTGCTCCCCTCAGCAGTGTTTTTCAGTAGATCTGCCTGTTCTGCTCCCCTCTCTGTCTTGGTGAATCCTCTAACCCCCCACAACTCTATAGAGTATACCCCAGTACTTGTATACGTAAAAAAAATATTTTTTTTTAAAAAAGCTGCTTTCAGGAGGTTGGTGATGTGAATGGTATTTAGAATTTCAGCTTTTTAGGGCCTCCCTGGTGGCGCAGCGGTTAAGCGCTGCACTGTGGAGCTGTCAGCAGCGGCGATACGTGTTTGACACCTGGCCGGGGAGAATCCCACATGGCGCGGCAGCCTTCTCCTGCCTCGCCCACTGCTCCCCTCAGCAGTGTATTTCTGATCTGCCTGTTCTGCTCCCCGTTCTGTCTGTGGTGAACCCTCTCGCTGCCCCACACCTCTGGTCTGTACCCCAGCTTGTATGTATAAATAAATAAATCTTTGAAAAAAAAAGAATTTCAGCTTTTTAATACTCATTTTTGGAAGCCTAAGATTAGTGAGTGTGATAGGTCATTAAAACAAAACAAAAAAAGGAAAAAGGTTTGGTTCTGTCCCAGGAAAGTTTCTTGGTTGAGAATTATAGACCCTAATTCCAGCCAACTTAAGCAGAGAAGGAACTTGTTGGAAGGCTGTCAGGTACCTCACAGCACTGATGGCAAGACCGGAAAATGTGGTTCAGGAGCCAATAGGAACCAAGGGAATCGAACGTGCTGGAATGACTGCCATGGACACACCTCTGGAAGAACTTGGTGACAGATGCTGCTACGGTCTGAATGTTTGTGTTCCTGCAGAAATTCATATGTTGAATCCTAAATCCCATTGGTTGTGATGTTAGTAGGTGAGCCCTTTGGGAAGTGCTTCGGGCAAGAGGATGGAACCTCAAGAGATTAGTGCCTTGTAAAAGAGTCCAGAGAGATCCTTAAGCCCTTTTCCACTCTGTGGTGCTACCACAAGGAATGTGGGACGCAGTAGAGTCTTTACCTGACTTCAGCCTTTGGAACCATGAGAAACAAGTTTCCGCTGTTTATATGCTGTCCAGTCTGTGGTATTTTGTTAGAGCAGCCTGAGTAGACTAAGACGATGCTGCTGTTGCTGCCATTGCTGAACCCTGCTAGCACATCTGTTGGTGACTTCTGAAAATGCCATTTTTTTATTGGAGTCACTGACTCTGTCTCAAAGATCTTTAGAGAGATTTTCTTTTTAAATTTATTTATGCACTCCAGAGCTGGAGTGTAGGCCAGAGGTGGGGGGTAGGGGGTGGGGATGAGAGGATTCACCAAAGACAGTGTGAGGAGCAGAGCAGGCAGATCTACTGAAATACACTGCTGAGGGGAGCAGTGGGTGAGGCAGGAGAGGTCTGCTGTGCCACATGGGAAGCTCCCTGGCCGGGGCTCAAACTCATGCTGCAATGGCTATGGCTGGCTTCATAGTGCTGAGACTTAACACCTTGCACCATCAGGGAGACTCATAGATTTTCTAGGCAGCTCTCCTGCCCTTCTTTGACTATGCAGGTTTCTCTCTTTTTCTTTCTCCTTTTCCCAATAAATCTATCCTTTTAAAATGTAAAAAAGAAAAAAAGATTCTTTGACCCCACTAGATCAAGAATGAGTAAGCGTTTGGTAGCAGAAGTGGGGTTACATAAGGTTCCAATCTAGATGATAGTGACTTTGATTAGGATAATGATAGTGAACAGATTCACCAATAAGCCCTTTAGGTTGCTTCTAAAATGTTTGTCTTGGGAAAAAGAATTCTTCTTGCTCTTTCCCCTCCTCCTACTTTCTTCTCTGTCTTCCCTCCCCTCTCTCTGCTCTGCTCTTCTTTTCCTCCACTTTTAATACTACTCTTCCTCCTTTTTCTTTCTAAAAATCCAGATCTTTCTAGATATCTTGATACAATCTTTTCTTGTACAGAGCAGTATAACATTTAGCATATGCTTTGCGAAATCATTTAGTGTTCATTTGTTCATGAGGTAAATATTTCTCAGTTGCTACTGTGTACACTATGTTGCTGAAGGGGGTCGCTAGAGATAGTCATTCTAGAATTGAGTTCAAGTCTAGACATTCAGAAATGATTCCTTTCTTCCCAGACACTGCATGATTGCTGACCAGACTAACGGACCTTGTTCTAAGTGTAGATAACTGAGGCTGTGTGATCTTGTTTTATCTTAACTTCTTTTCCTTGGAACTGATTAGTCCCTTTTAGTCTTTTATATGTTGGTTATGTGAAATAGCCCAAAGGTGTATCTCTGATATTAAAAGGAATGGAAAGAAAAAGTTGTCTTTTTTTTAATATCCTCTGAAGTCAGTGGTTTCAAATGGAACTAATCACCAGAAATGGCCAAAGTAGTTTTAAAAAATATAGAATCCAGGACTCCCTGGTGGCGCAGGGGTTAAAGTCTCAGCAATATCAAGTTATTGCCAACCACTGCAGCGTGAGTTCGATCCCCAGCTAGGGAGCTGACCCACATGGTGCAGCAGACCTCTCCTGTCTTGCCTGCTGCTCCCCTCAGCAGTGTATTTCAGTAGATCCACATGTTCTGCTCCCCACTCAGTCTCTGGTGAATCCTCTCATCCCCACCCCACACCCCACACCTCTGGCCTACACCCCAGATCTTGTATGCATAAATAAATAAAATGAATCTTTTTTAAAAATACAGAATCCCAGCCCTCCTGAATTATAGTATCTAGAAGTAGGTCCCAGAAATCTTTATTTAAAAAAAAAATGCCAAGATTAGTCAGGTTTAGGAACCATAGTTTTATTTTACTCCAATAAGAATTACACTTTACTGGAAAGTTCATTCAATTCTTTTTTAATGGGAGGAATCCATTATAAATGATTATTTGTATTTCTCAGCTTGATTTTAAAATATGACATTAGTTTCATCTTTGAGATTGTTCTCATAGGACTGATTATAGATAGATAGCTTTTGGAGGGTGGTAGAAGTAGATTCCATTCATTTTTTTTCTTACCCTCTGGCTATTTGTAATTACATAGTTTTTATTTCATCTCCCAAAATATAAGAAACTTTTTCTCTATATTGCATAAATATAGCCCTTTAAACTTCGGTGTCAAATGAGTTTGTATAAAAACAGCTAGAACTGTGCTTCTGAAACTTAATGTGTGTACAAATCACCTGAAGGGCTTGTTGAAGTGCAGATTCTGATTTAGTAGGTCTGGAGTGGGTTTTGCGATTTTGCATTTCTATAAATTCTAGGGTGTTGTAGGTCTGCAGACCTCAATTTGAGCAGTAACAGGCTGCATAATAATTGTATTACCTTTTGAGCTTTCATCTTTGTGTGAGTTACTCTGCTTTGGGGCACATTTGGGACTGCTTAGTTTGACCAAAGGTTGAGTAGAACATTTTAAGAAGATTGGATTATATAACCTTTTGATGCCTTCCCCCATATTCTAGAAGGTTATGGTACTATATATAGCTTAAGGTTTTAGTTTTTGGGCTTTGGAACTAAATAAAAGAAGTGCTGTAAGCAGAATAATTTTTATCGAATCATTAAATCTGCAGCAGCACAATTGGTTTGTTTACTTGAGATGGTCGAACTACAAGTATTTAGTAACTGAATTAAGAATAAGTGTGAAAGTTGGGGGCCTCCCTGGTGGTGCAAGAGGTTTTGTCTCAGCACTATGAAGCTATCCAAAACCACTGTATCACGAGTTTAATTCCTGGCCAGGGAGCTAATTCACATGGCGTAGCAGACCTCTCCTGTTTTGCCCTCTGCTCCCCTCAGCAGCATTATTTCAGTCAGTCTGCCTGTTCTGCTCCCCACTCTGTCTCTGGTGAATCCTCTCACCCCCGGACCTCTGGCCTACACCCCAGCTCTTGTATGCATAAATAAATAAATCATTAAAAAAAAGAATAAGTGAGAAAGTGATAAAATGTTGAATATTATGATTGCATGCACAAGGTTGTACATGGAATTTGTGTACTAGGATTGGTGAATTTGTGTTTCGCAGAGTTGAGAATGCTTTGGATAAGCTGAATGATATGTTAGAGCAGTGGTTCTCAGCTGGGGATGATTTCATCTTCCAGAACGCAGCGGTCACCTCTGGAGACATTTTTTGCTCTCACAACAGGTTGGTTGTTGGTGGTACAACTGGTACCCTGTGGGTGAAGGCCAGTAGTGCACAAGACACCCCCCAGCACACACACAGGAAAGAATTACTTAACTCCACATGTCAGTTCAATGAAAGGTTGAGAAACCTGAGATTAGAGAATTTTCACAAGTACTTGATTCATTTTTAAATTTAAAACAATGCAGAAAATACAATTAGAAAATAACCATCCATAATTCCCAACATTCAGATTCAACATTTTGCCATATTTCATTTTAGGCTTTTGGTTTAAGAAATATCATTCCATTATTTGGAGGGGGGGAATAATACCTAATTACTATTTTGGATTCAAACAACACAGAAAGTTCAAGTAGAAAAATATTGAAGTTACCCCCATCTCACCAATCAGAAATAACCATCATTAACATTAGTGATTATCCCAAATATCTTCCCATGCATATAGATAGAGAGGAATAGAATATTTTTATAACATATACAAACCATACTGTAAATAAGCTAGAAACAAAAAAACTAATTAAAAAATTTTAAACTTAGAGAAAATCAAATAGAATAATTAACTCCCATATATTTCCCAATTCTTATTTCATCTCTACTTACACCCACTTATCTGATGCTAAGTATTGGGAAACAGATCCCAGCATCATATTATTCACCTGTAAATATTTCAGTACTTGTCTCAAAAACAGAAGGACTGTTTTTTGAGCCATTATTACACACAATTAACAAATTCCCTGATTAATTTTTTTCTCTTTTTTGTCTCTGTCCCTCTCATTATATTTTCTTCCAAATTGAGTTTTTTGTTTTGTTTTGTTTTTGATGACACCACACATAATGAAAGAAAGTGTAGTAATTCCATGAGGAAAGGGAAACGGATGCTGCATAGGCCAAAACAGAAGGTATCTGCTGCAATGCTTTTTGGTGACAGTTGTTTTTCTTTCTGAAAACTCTCCGGCAGTACCACCTATCAGCCTGTTGCCATCACCAGGTCCTCAATATTTGTTGGTTGCTTGTTTTAATCTTGAGGGAATTGTGCGAGTATCTAACAGTATATTAATTGAAACCATTTGTTTACAACAAAAAAATTAAGTATGCTCACTTAGCTCTACTATACAGGAGAATATAGCTCATGTGTTAGCATTTGGTACCTGCATTTATGGGCAGCTTCCCCATAAAGAGATGGGGCAGGGAAGTCTTTCTCTCCTCACGTTCTCCCATTTCTTCTAACACAGGTTGACAGTATGTCCTGATTTGCCTGATATGGTCTGTTTTTGTGGCCTTTATGTAATTTTTTTAAAAGATTTATTTATTTATGCATACAAGCTGGGGGTGCAGGCCAGAGGTGTGGGGTGGTGAGAGGATTCACCAGAGACAGCAGAACAGGCAGATTGACGGAAATACACTGCTGAGGGGAGCAGCGGGCGAGGCAGGAGAGGTCTGCTGCACCATGTGGGAATCTCCCCGGCTGGGCATTGAACTCGCACCACAACTGCTGACAGCTCCACAGCGCTGCGCTGTGCTTAACCTGTTGCGCCACCAGGGAAGCCTCTTTATGTAATTATTAATAGTGTCCCCTTTCATGCACAGAATAGTTGCAGTTTAGATGGTAAGTTAAATGGTCATCCTACTTGTAGGACCTTTAATGTGTCAGACTCTCTTCTGGACACTTAGCACTCTCATTTAGTCTTCAGGACTAAACACACAGATCCTATTGTCCTATTTCACCTGTGGGGACGTTAGGGCAGAAGAGGTTAAATGACTTGGCTGAGATCACATGGCAAGTGGCAGGGCTGGGATCTGAGCACAGTCACTCACACCGTATTCCTGCCCTCTGCTGTGCTGGCTCTGCTGGTCCTCAACCTGATCTCTCAGAAATGTCCTGAAAGTTCATCCTCATGGTTTTGTTTTTTTTTTTAAAGGCCGGCAGCTAATACTGTTTCATTTTTTTTTTAAGATTTATTGATTTATGCATACAAGAACTGAGGTGTAGGCCAGAGGTATGGGGGGTGAGAGGATTCACTAGAGACAGAGCGGGGAGCAGAAAAGGCAGATCGACCGAAATACACTGCTGAGGGGAGCAGCGGGCGAGACAGGTCTGCCACGCCGTGTGGGAAGCTCCCTGGCTGGGTATCGAACTCGTGCTGTAATGGCTGTGATGGCTTCATAGTGCTGCCACTTAACCCGTTGCGCCACCAGGGAGGCCCACATCCTCATGGTTTTAGATCAGAAATCTGGGGAAAGCTACAGTATACTTAGAGGCTCCTCGTGCCCTGATGCCAAGTTGACTGTAGATGCTTTCTCAGAAGGGCAGACATTCTTTTTTCATTCTCTTAATACAGCTACATGACATCCTCCCGCACTCTCAGGCTGTGAACATCCAGTTTATGCAGATTGTCAAGTTCCTGGCACAGTGACTGTGCCTTACTTCTGGTCGTCTTTGGTGCCTTAAATTCACACACACACACACACACACACACACACACACACACACACACCCTTTACCTTTGATCCATTCATATTTTGGAGTTGTCTGAGAACAGTTTTCAAAGCCTTTGGACCAAACAAATTGAGGAGAGATATTTCAGAGAGCTACTGCTTTCAAGTAGCTTACCATTTAGTAAGGGGATGATAAACGGACACGAATACCGATGGTATGAGGCACCTGAGCTATATGCGTTCAGAGGAAAACAAATTGTCTCTGACATGGGTGATCTGGAAAAGTCTATGCAAGTGGATACTTAAGCCAGTTTGGTGCTTTCTAAATTGGCTAAAGATTTACCACCCTCTTAAGCTAAGGCCAGGCCTTAAGTTTGCCAAGAATAGAGACTTGACAGAAGAATGGATTGATTTACCCAGACGAGAGGACTGTAGTCCATTTGGTGCATGAGAAGTCCCCCGTCAGCAGTGCTGTGCTGGCTCTGAGTCACCATCCTCAGCCCTTTCACCCCTCCAGGTGGGGGATGCACATCAGGACACATGAAACTACTCAGCAGCAGAGGATTTTATTTTTAATGTGGCAGCCTGGTGTTATTTATTTGACTACTTAATCCTTCTTAAAGTCTATTGATAAACACAAGGTCTTTTTCCTTAATACCAACATTGTGTACTTTATTACAGTATAATTGCTTTTACTTTTTACTTGGTATTATAAAAGAAAAATGGCTCCATCTGATTAGAACTGATCAGACTCGCCTGCTGAGATAGGGCAGTATTCATAATCTTCACTTTACAAGTGAGCAAACTGAAGTCAAGTTCAAAATGTCAGCACTGGGCCTCCCTGGTGGAGCAGTGGTTAAGCGCTGTGCTGTGGAGCTGTTGGCAGCGGCGACGCCAGTTCGATGCCTGGCCGGGGAGATTCCCACATGGCGTGGCAGACCTCTCCTGCCTCGCCTGCTGCTCCCTCAGCAGTGTATTTCCGTCGCTCTGCCTGTGCTGCTCCCCACTCTGTCTCTGGTGAACCCTCTCGTCCCCCCACATTTCTGGCCTGTACCCCATCTTGTATGCATAAATAAATCTTTAAAAAAAAAAAAAGCAAACCCAAAATGTCAGCTCTGTGACTTTGGGGAAAACAGCACAGTTGGGACTTACACGTGGGTCATCGGGATCCAGATCCTGTCTGTGTCACACCTTATTTTAACCTATTAGAGTAAAAACAATTATCAATGTCAAAATAAAGGAGAACAGTGAAAGTTGCGATTCTCTCACACTACAACTCCTTTTTAATGAATGTCATTATAGAATCTAGCTGAACATAATTAGTCTATTTCCATTTCTCATTCGACAGGCCTGTTAACACAGCTTTGATGATTATAGAGCCAATAAATCATCCTGAAAAGAAAGTCCTGTCGGGGCTGCAGATAACCTCTGAGGTGTCTGGGCTAATTAGGAAAAGGCCATCCCTCTGGTCCCTCTGGGTGGATGGGCAGGGGGAAGGAGGCAAGTCCCAGCCCGTACCAAGAGGCTGGGCTTGGGAAACAATGTCTGCATTTTAGTTTCCACTCTAAAAAGTGCAGGGCTTCCCTGGTGGCCTAGGGGTTAAGTCTCAGTGCTATCACCAAGATGGCTGGAGTTTGATCCCCGGCCAGGGAGCTTCCCACATGGCGCAGCAGACCTCTCCTGTCTCACCCGCTGCTTGCCTCAGCAGTGGATTTCATTCAGTCCTCCTGTTCCGCTCCCCACTCTGAATCTGGTGAATCCTCTCATCCCCTGCACCTCTGGCCAACACCCCAGTTCTTGTATGCATAAATAAATAAATCTCAAAAAAAATGTAACCATGAATCCTGTTTATGTTAATTTATTTATGAGGAGTTGGGGTTTTCTAGCTTGTGTTATTCATTCTTGTGTTATTCCTCGGTCTGCCAGGTGTGTGCCTGCCTCAACACCTTGCACAGGTTCCCTGTGCCTGGCTCATCTTTACTTGGCTCCCTTGCATTACTCCATCCAGGTGTCTACTCAAATGTCAACTCCTCAGGTGTCACCTCACCTACTTTACTTGAAGTGGTGCCCCAGACACATTCCCTCCTTTCCTGCTGCATTTTCTTCATAGCACTTCTTACCACGTGGAATGTTAACATTTATTTTTGCTTCTCAACTAGAAGGCACACTTGTGAAAGCAGGAATCCTGCCTGTTTTATTCACTGTTGTATTTTAGCACCTACAAAAATACCTGGCATATAGAGGCTCTCAGTCAATATTTGTTAAATGATGAACTAACAACACTCTGTACTGTGATTTGATAGAAGTTTCCAGTTTTAATATTTGCTACTTGTTACTCTGTGCGCTTTCTATACACTATAATGTTATGAAGATTGTCTAAGCATTAATAACACACTCAAAGCCAAATATCTAGTAATTAGAATTCTTCCTTGGCAGGTAGAGAGATCCGATAACCAAAGTGCATTAAAAAATTGTTTTAGTAATTCTTTTTTTTTAAAAAAATATTTATTTATTTATTTATACATACAAGCTGGGGTTCAGGCCAGAGGCGTGGGGCAGCGAGAGGGTTCACCAGAGACAGAGTGGGGAGCAGAACAGGCAGATCGGAAACACACTGCTGAGGGGAGCAGCGGGCGAGGCAGGAGAGGTCTGCCACACCATGTGGGAATCTCTCCAGCTGGGTGTCGAACTCGCATGGCCACTGCCGACAGCTCCACAGCGCAGCGCTCAACTGCTGCGCCACCAGGGAGGCCCTGTTTTAGTAATTCTTTTGGGCCTTACAGTTTCCTTTCAAAGAGTTGATTCCCAATTACTGGGAGAAAAACTTAAAAATACTATTAGCTGCGTTTTAAGCAGTAGGGCCCATGACATTTGAAACATTGGGATAATGAAATCAGACAACCCTATTTTGTGTTCTTTGCATTCTTATTAAATGTGCTGCACTTGAGTGTCTTTGGGGAAGAAGACATGACTTTGGTCTCCTTTTCAACTGTGCAACAGGATAAATAACTTACGCAGGTCAACAAATTTTTGCAAAAGTCATGTTACTGAAATAAAATTAGTCATTTCCTATAAATTTGTATGTGCTCAACACAAATATGACAGTCAAATTCTAATTTTGGCTCTAGTTTTTTTTTATAATCTGCAATAAATTGATGTTTACATCACAAAATGCATGCCAATAGTAATAGGCCTACAGTTAATACCTGTAAAAAATCAAGTCATAGACTACTTCACAGATTTCTTTGCTTGTCTTTTGTACAGCTGTTCAGGGGACATCTCTGGGGAGTGTCCAGTAGTAGTCAGCCAGCATTGTAGTGGACCATTTTCCCTGATATATCTTTGTTCCATTGATGTGATATCTTGATGAAAACATTTGCCATGTTCATCACTAACCATACCACAGTTTTCAGGGAAGAAAGCCAGATGGGAATGAAGGAAGTGGATCTTTAGAGACATATTGCAGCCAAGTTTCTGATACTGCATCAGCATGTCTTCTACTAGTTGCTTGTAGTTTTCTGCCCTAACATTCCCAAGAAAGTTTGTAGACACTAGGCACAAAGCATTCCATGCTTGTTTCGCATCACCCTGCAGCAAGTTGTTGAACCAGTCATCTTTGAAGGGCCTCAAATCTGAGAACCCACAAAAACTCCCTCTTTAATCTTTCCTTTGCTGAGTCGAGGAAATTTTTCATATAGGAATCAGAAAGCTGGCGAGGTTCGGTCTATGGCTTTCACCAAATTCTTCATCAAACCTAGTTTGATGTGAAGGGGTGGTAGCAGGATTTTGTGAGCCTCGACCAGAGTTGGGTGCTGGATATTCTTCTCTTCAACTGCTACCTTTTGTCTGTGAGTCCATTCCTTTCGCAAGTAGTGCAATTCGCTTGCTCGGCTATCCCACTCACAGAAGAAACACATGTATTTTGTGTATCCCTGCTGCAGCCCCATTAAAAGGGCAACTAGCTTCAAATCACCACAGACGTGCCAGCTGTGCTTGTTATACTCAATGGAATTCAGTAGCTGCTTTAAGTTACCGTATGTCTTTTTCATGTGGACAGTATGAGCTACTGGAATAGATGAAAGACGGTTTCCATTATGCAAAAGCACAGCCTTAAGACTCAGTTTCAACGAGTCTAGAAATAGTCTCCATTCTTGTGGGTCATGAGTGATTTCTAAGACATTCATGAGGCCCTCAATATTGGAACAGAATACCAGAGTACTTTCCTTTCTGAAGAAAGGCTCCAACTGCTGGTGGTGCTTTCGATATAAAGTAATTGTGACATTTCCTTCTAGAAGATTCCATTGTTGGAGTCTTGATCCTAGCAATTCTGCCTTGGACTTGGATAAGTCCAAATCATGAACCAGGTCATTTAGTTCTTCCTGTGTTAGTCTGTGTAGGGTTGATGATGCACCACAGTGAAAATCTTGATCACTGCATGCTGATGGAACAGGAGAAGAACAAGTCGGTTCACCCTTGTCCTCATCAGATGAATTGAGAATATTCTGTTGGCAGTTCTGGAGTAGGAAGTCCCTCACCATGTGGAACTGGTCTCAGTGCAGACAGAATGTTTGGGTAGACTGTTCTCGACTTCTTTTCCTTCATTATTCTGCTGGAAAGAGGAGGAACCAAGCAGAAGTAACAGTCTTTTATGTGGTTGCTTGGCTTTCTCCACACCATGGGGACTGCAGACGGCATGGATGGTCTTTTGCCATTTAACCACTGTCAAAGCTGTGTTGTACATGTAGCACAGCATAGGTGTGGGGCCCAAGGCTTGGTCACCAACTTGCATCCAAAGTAAAGATGATAAACCTTCTTCACTTGAGAAGTGATACTTTTCTTCTGTTTGGCAGATGTCACTTCCCCACAAACAGAGCAGAAATTGTCCACACTATTAGTGCACTTTTGAGGCATGACTGTTCCGTATTGTGCCTAAATGGATAAAATAATAACAGTTCCATGGAACAGTAGCTTAAACTGCCTCGCACACAAAGTCTGAAATATTTTCAGTGCTCACCCTTTCCGACAGGGCTTTCTATAGTGCCCTGCTGACGTCAGCTTACTTCAGCAGCTGCCTGGCAGTAGTATTGCATTACATCAGAAAATGATGCATCAACTCTGGATGATGTGTGCTTGATGGTATTATGCAATGCGGTGCAATATTACATCATTCTTGGCTGATTTAGGATGTTGTTGCAGTCCTACTGGATAAATTTACACAGTGAAACATGTAAAATGAATTATATGAAATATCTTCAAAACGAGAGCTAATAAAAAATGTCCCGGGGTATATTCATGTTCAGCACACCAAGATATTACAGATTAGGGCCTTTTTAAGTCAGTAACATCTCAATGTTGACCAGTGTTATCTGAGCTTTTAAAAAAAAATCTCAATTCTGGTTGTAATGCCTACAGGAGGGGGAGAGGAAAGGATGGTGTGTGTGTAAGAGAGAGAGAGAAAGAGAGAGAGAGGGAGGCATGGAGAGAGGGGTAGGGAGAGAGAGAGAGAAAAAGAGAGGGAGAGAGGGAGGCAGGCCGGCCTCATGTACTTTCTGGCACTTAGGAGCTTGGTGTTACTTGTCCCCTGCCCTTTTCCTTTTTCTTGTCTTCATTTACAAGTGACTAGAAATCCAAAGAATTGAGGGTGATTTCTTTTTTTGAAAACTTCCCTCTCAATTAGTCTCCTAAACTTTAAGCAGTTTTCCGATAGTAGGTAGGCAGCCGAGCTCCCTGCTCTAATGTGCATGTCATTATATCATTGGAATTAAGAGTCACTCAGGTACTTTGTTGACACGCGTTATGCCGTGTTCGTTCACTCATAAACCTTAGGGTCTGATTCCAGCCTTTTAATTGAAGGTTGCATGAAAATTGTACTAGCCAGGGAGCCCTCTGCGCATTGCTTCCCACAGCCTTCTTCCTGTGTTCCATAAAATGCCAGGTTTTTTTGAAGTCACTGGTACAGCATGTTCACTAACACATGGATTTAGACGCTTGTTAGAGTCTCTTATGTGCCATCTTTCAACTTCTGTAGTTGTCACCACGTCGACAGTATGGTGGTGACATACAGACTCAAGGAGGAGGGTTTCCTCAGTAGAGTGACTGGGTCTGTGTTAAGTGAAGGAAGCCAGACACAAAAAGGCCACATTTTATATGATTCCATTTATGTGAAATACCCGGAACTTAAATGCGGACAGAGACAGAAAGCAGGCTGTTGGTTGCTTGGGCATGGGAAAGGTTTCAGGAGACAAGAGCATGGTTGTTAGGAGATTAGATTATTGGGGTCATGAAACTGTTCTAAAGTTGCCTGTGGTGATGGTTGCCTCTCTATGAATATATTTAAAAAAACACACACTTGGTCACTTTTGATAGGTGAATTGTATAGTCAGTGAATCATATATAACTCAATAAAGTTGTTCTGTTATAAAATATATACTTATATATTTATAAATCCAATTGTTGCTAAATAAAATGGTAACTGTTCTTTTTCTTTTGATGAAAAGTTTATTATTTTCTTACTTCTGTTTCCAACTTACTGCAGACGAAATCTGCTGGTTAGGAAAGCAAAATTGTAATGGATCATAAGTATCTTTTACTAGGTTTTCTTTCTTTCACTTTGTTGCTTCCTGTTAGACTGCTATGTCTCAGTTGAATAAATACTGGATTTTGCATATTTGTGTGTATTGTCAGGGCCTCTCTTTCTTCACACTTGGTAGGGAAATGGGTGAGTTCAGAGTGACCTGGACAGGATCTTACCCGTAGCCTCTGGCTGTAGGCAGGCCATTGCCCCGACTCCTTTGCTGCCTTTCCTTCCATGCCCTCTGTTCATTTTCTGTATGATGAACAAGAATAATTTTGGTAACTGGACCTTTCTCTGTTATTATTATTATAGTATGTAATTTAACTTCAATCTTATGTTGGAATAAATCATGACATTTTTTCCCCCAGAAAATCATTGTGTGTAGTTCCTGATGATTTTTGCTATCCTTGATCCATGAGAATATTTTCCACTCCGTTTGGTAAGGACCAGCTTTTTGAGCACTGCCATTTGTTCATATTAAAAGAGTACCATCTGCACTAGGCAGTAGCTTCTTGTTCCTTTTACACTGAATATGGCAGAACCCACCAGCATCACCCCCTTCACATAGACACACACATTCTACATGTTTTTATATTCAGTATTTTTCAATTTATGCATTGTGGTTGGTTTTTTTTTTTAGTGTAGTTATTACAAAGATACAACTAACTATTTCAGGGGACATTATAATTTACAGGGTAATTTCATATCCATTAGCTCATTTTATTGTCCAAGAGGCTTAAGAGGTAGCTATTATTAACATTCTGTTTTTATAGCTGAGAAAATAGTGTAAGACTCCTATGTTGATGCTTAATTATATAGCCATTCCATCTTTCTATACGTCTTTTGAGAATCTGAGCACATAAAAAAATCATCTTCCTATCATGTGATTTCTACAAATATGTTCTCTTCTTTGTCAGAATAAATCTGTTATATTTTGATTTCATTTCCTCTACACTTCCATTGTTGCCTTGGTCTGTTTCCCTCTTGGGTCTAACCTATCTTTTTGCAACATCGGAGAACTGCAGAGGAATTGCGATGGTGTGATGGCACATTACGTGGTGTTTTGAAACTCTAGCTTATCGTTTTGAGAACATTGTGATGTTTTTCACACCTAAATAATCTCCTCTATCTTCTCAGCATTTTTCTGAGGCAGGCAGGACAAGTGCAAATTACTTCTTTTTGTGGATTAAAAACCTGTAACTCAAAGTGTCAGCTCCAGTTTTGTGTTTGCGTGTTTGTTTACAATCACCTACGGAGGACATGTTGAGCAGGAATCCTCCTCTCGACTCCTGGTCCAGTGCCCTTTCTTCTGTTGCTGCACCTCTGCTTGGTGCTCCCGGGATAATGTGATACATACTTAAATCATTGCCACTCAGGGTTTCTTTCCTATTTTCATATTGCAGCCACCTACTCAGAATCAAACACACAGGAACAGTTTCTCATTTTGCTTTGTCAAAAGATTTTTTTTTATAAAAAGAACTAGCCAACCAGGGAGTCAGTACTTTGCCTGCTACTATGTGTTTAGCCCAACAAATCTTTGCCCCTACTTAGTATTCTCTCATGTGGGTGCCCACTTTGTCAACTGTTCTAGGACCCTGTCATATATGGACTGGTTTCCTAGAGCGTCTGTCATACAGCACCACAAACTGGGTGGCTTAAAACAACAGAAATTTATGCTCACACATTTTGGAGGCCAGAAGTCCAGAAATCAAGCTGTTGGCAGAATTGGTTCCTTTTTAGACACTCAGAGGGAGAGTTTGTTCCATGCCTCTCCCTTAGTGTCTGGTGGTTGCCAGCAATCCTTGGTGTTCTGGGCTTGCAGCGGCCTCCAGTCCAGCCTGTCTCCTTCCAGGGCTGGCTCCCCTCTGCCTGCCGGCGCAGGGCGTCTCCTCTCTGCGATGTCTGTCTCTGCATCTCTTCTCCTTTGCTTATAAAGACTGCAGTCGTGTTGGATTCCAGTGTGACCTCATGTTAACTTGCATCTTAATTATGTCTGCAAAGTCCCCGTTTCCAAATAAGGTCACATTCAGGGGTACCAGGAGTTAGGACTTGGACATGTCTTTTGAGTGAACACAATTCAGACCACAACAGTATCTCTTCTTTTTCTTTGTACTTTTATTCTTACCCATGTGCTTCTCATAATGTCTATAAAACTGACCTTGTTCATTGATTTATATGTGTATATTTGCTCTCTGTAATATAAAAACATGTATTTCATAGATGTATTATGTATTTTTATTTGGATATAAGTTTTACTTACCATTTCATTTTTAGTAAACTGATGAGCTTACCTTACATTAAAACTTCAGTTCTCTTTGTATTAGTATTACAAATATGTGAGACCAGAGAACTGTTTAGCTAATATGGGCATTGGCTTGTAATTTTGCTTTTATATATTGCCATTCTGTGGCTTTGGTGTCAAGCTTATGTTAGCTGCATTGAAACAAATGTTAGGAAGGAAGTATATTCAGTGTTTTTTTTTAATAGATTTTTTTTAAAGATTTATTTTATCATGTGCATACAAGCTGGGATGTAGGCCAGAGGTGTAGAGTGGTAAGAGGATTCACCAGAGACAGAGTGGGGAGCAGAACAGGCGGATCAACTGAAATACACTGCTGAGGGGAGCGGCGGGCGAGACAGGAGAGGTCTGCTGCACCATGTGGGTCAGCTCCCTGGCAGGGGATTGAATTCAGGTGATAGTGGTTGGCAATAGCTCGACAGAGACTTTAACCCCTGCGCCACTAGGGAGGCCCATTATTGGAAGATACTTGATTGCTCCCAGATCTAGATTCTGGCAGTTACAAATTTCCCTTCCATGAACATTCCTGTCAGTGCCTTTTGGCCCACACACGTTGATGTGTGCTTAATTGCTGAATCAAAGGGTGCATTTTAGTAGGTGCTATTATTACGGTGCTAGTAGTGCCCGCTGCACATTCCTCTAATGCCCTATTGGGGTTGTCAGGTGTGTGTGTGTGTGTTTTTTAACATTTGAGACATTCTGGTGGAATTTTGTATACCTCATTTTGGCTTTAATTTGCATTTCTCTGTTGACTAGTGGAGGTCAGCACCCTTTCACCTGGCCATCTCCCTTGTGAGTGTCTATTCAAGACTTCTGTTCACCTCACCCCCTTTCTTTATTGGACTATTTGTTGTTTTTTACCACTTTGTAGGGGTTATTTTATTTCTGGTCTAAGTCCTTTGTGAGATTTTGTGTGTGTGTGTGTGTGTGTGTGTGTGTGTGTGTGTGTGTGTGTGTGTGTGTGTGTGATGTCTCCCCTTACTCCATGGCTTGCCTTCTCAATTTCTTCATGGTATCTTTCAGTGAATACGATACTTGATTTTTAAAATGTTCCAGTGTTTCCTTCTTGGTAACTGCTTTTGGTATCCTGGTTAAGAGATCTTTTTTTATTAACCCCAGGGTCATGAAGATAGCCTCTCATGATAACATTGAAGAATTATTTTATTTGACCTTTTGTCTTTCATCCATAATCTACCTAGACTTGATTTGGTATATAACATAGATAGGAATTCATGTTGTTTTTTCCTTTTAATTTAGATATTCAGTTGACCCAGCACCAACTCTTTTTATTTATTTATTTTTATAAAACCATTTTTCCTTATTAAATCATGCCTGTGTACACATGGGTCTGTTTCTTGACTAGTCTAGTGTGTTGGTTTGCTTATCTTCTCTTGCACCGGCACCAGTCCTTAATTCTGGATTTTTATGAAGGCTTAACCCCAGTAGGACTAGACCCCCATCTTGTTCTTCAACATTATTTTACCTTCTATTGACTCTTTGCATTTCTATATAAATTCTATGATTAACTTGTCCTTTTTCACAAACAAATCTATTGAGTTTTTAAAAAATATTTATTTATTTATGCATACAAGCTGGGGTGTAGGCCAGAGGTGTGGGGTGGTGAGAGGGTTCACCAGAGACAGAGTGGGGAGAGAACAGGCAGATTGACTGAAATACACTGCTGAGGGGAGCAGTGGGCAAAGCAGGAGGGGTCTGCTGTGCCATGTGGGAATCTCCCTGGCTGGGTATTGAACTGGTGCTGCAGGCTCTGGATAGCTTCATAGTGCTGTGCCTAACCCCTTGTGCCACCAGGGAGGCCCAAACAAATCTATTGAGATTTTGATTGTCATTACAGTGAATCTATGGAACAATTTAGGGAGAATTGATGTCTTTATAATTTTGAGACTTCCAGTCAGAAATCTGGTGTATTTTTATTTTATTCTTCTTTAACAGTTTTCAGTGATAAGGTCTTACATATCTGTGTTATAGCTATGCTGTTTACTTGATACTGTATTATAAATGATACCATTTTTTTAAAGTTTCACTTTCTAATTATTTCTTCTTCAAGATAAAGAAATGCCATTGACCTTTTTATAGTCACCTTATAAGTATATCCAGCAACTTTGCTATACTGACTGGTTAATCCTAATAATTTATGTCAGTTCTTTTGAAATTTCTATGGAAAGGTTCATATAATCTATGAATAATGACGACTTTAAATCTTTCATTTTTTTCAGTTCTTGTACTTTTTCTTTTTTCCTTCTTCAATATTGTATCACAGATCCTGATGATAGCAGGCATTCATAATCGTGAGGACAAAGATGGCAACATTTCACTGCAAAATGTGGCATTTGCTGTGTAGTTTTTAATTCATGTTCTTTTTGAAGTAAGGAAGTTCCTTTTCTGTTCCTACTTTGCTGAGTTTTTTTTTTTTTTTTTTTTTTTTAATGATGAGTCCATGTGAAATTTTACCAAATGCATGCTGTGCATCTGTGGAGCAATTGTCATGTAATTTTTCTTCATTCTACTTATGTGGTAAATTACAGTGATTGATTCTCAAATATCAAACCAACTTTTTGTTCCTAAAATAAACCCAATTTCATCATGTCCTTTTTATATATTGCTGAATTGGACTTGCTCACATTTGGGTTAGTATATTTGCGTCTATATTCATTAGTTAGAATAGCCTTTGATGTTCTTTTCTCATCATTACTTGGTAGCTCTTGGTATCAAAGTTATGTTAGTCTAAAAATTAGTTGGGGAGTGTGCCTTCTATATTCTGTGAGAGTGTGTGTAAGGTTGGCTTTTTTAATTCCTTATTTAAATATTTTGTGGATTTTGGTGCCTCCCTGGTGGCCTGGGGGTTACGTCTCAGTGCTATCACCCTGAGGACCTGAGTTCCATCCCTGGCCAGGGAGCTGACCCACATGGCACAGCAGACCTCCTCTGCTTCACCCTCTGTTCTCTTTACAGTGTATTTCAGTGGATCCACCTGTTCTGCTCCCCACTTTGTCTCTGGTGAATCCTCTTGCCCCCCCACCCGCATCTCTGACCTACACCCCAGTTCTTCTATGTGAAAATGAATACATAAAAATCTTTTTTAAAAAATTATTTTGTAGATGCTGGCAAAGCATTCTGAGCCTAGAGTTTTCATTGTAGGTAAGCTTTCAATTATGCTCCTAATTTGTTTAATAGATATAGAACTATTCACATTTTCTATTTCTTTTGTGTCTGGTTCAGTAAGCTCAGTAAGAAGTGTTTATATTGGTCTTTGTTTCATTTAAATGTTCAAATTGGCATGAAGTTATTCATATTATTTCTGTTACTGTCTTTTTATTATCTAGTGATAATTCCTTCCTCATTTTTGATATTATTTGTTCTCCTTTTTTCAGGATCAGTTATGCCATGGTTTTATTAGTCTTTTCAAATGATTGACTTTTAGATTGGTTCGTTCTGTTCATTGTGTATGTTTTCTATTTAATTTTTTCTCCTTATATTTCTTTCACTTTCTTCAGGTTTAAATCCTGCTCTTATTAGTGGTTCTTTTTCTATTTTTTCCCTAATACATGTGTTTAAAGGCTATATACACAATTCTCTCTAAGCATTAACTGTCTGCATCCATAATCTAAAATTTTCTTATTAGTCATTAGAATATATTCCAATTTCTGTTATTCCCTTTTGACACACGAATTATTAGATGGGTATTTTTAAACTTCCAAACATGAAGATTTTTCCAGTTATGTTTCAGTTGTTGATTTTCAGTTAGTTGACTTGTACTGTGGCCTAAAGTATACTCTGATTTTAATTCTTTGCAGCATGTCAGGTCTTGTTTAATATCTAGCATAGAATTGATTTTTATAATCACTCTATGTGTATGTAAAAAATATTCTGTAGTTGTGACATGCATGGGTCTCAGAATTTCATTTCAGTCAACTTACTAATAGGGATTTAGAAATCTTATTCTTTTCCTAATTCTTCTGTCAGTTATGTTCTAAAATTTCCCATTATAATCATGGGGTCATATGTTTCTCTATTTAGTCTTATTCATATTGTTTATATATTTTGATAGTATGTTACTAGGTGTATAAATTTTTTTAGAACTGTTGAATATTTTGTCGCTGTGAAATGCTCTTTTCATCTCTGCTTTTTTGGCCTTAAAATCAGTTTTGGCTGATAATAGCATAGCTCGTCTTGCCTTTTGATTAATATTTGCAAGGTAGTATTGTCTATATGTTTGCTTTCAATGTTTTTGAATCCTTTATTCATTAGCAGTCTTGTCTGGGGAGGAGGGAAAATTCCCTCTAACTCCTTGGGTTTTTCTTAGCCTAGCTGAGTAATCATATTCACAGACAGATAGGAGGAAAATAGGAGAAAAAACAAATTTATTTAAATCCATACTGGGAACCTTTACAGATGTGTAGTCTAAGGTCATTGAGAAGTAGCAGGGGTATATGTCCTGAGCTAAGGAATGGAATAGGGGTTTGAGACTTCAGTAAGAGAGGAGGGGAACTCTCATGATGAGGAGAAGGTGACCCATATGATGAATATGAGATGCTCTGTAATTAAGATGTTTCTCCTGCTACATAGATAGGTTTCTCTGATAGAAAGCTTATTTATGATAAAAGCCCTAAGTCTGGGTAATATCCCCAATTTTCACTCTTCTGTCTAGTTAAGGGAGTGATGAAAGTTTCTTATGAGCTCGCAGAACCCTGATTGACTTCAGCTCAAAATAATCCACATACCAAAGTGACGCATTGTGGGAAGACCCGTTTTGAATATCTTGGGGAGACTCTCCTTCAGTCCAAGCTCATAGACTTCATCAAATTGAATTACTTAGTCCATTGCCATTTACCATAGCTACTGACTTAACTGCGTTTTCATTCTGCCTCTTACTCGTTGCTTTCTGTTTGTCCTGTTTTTTCTATATTGCTTTTCTCTGTTCTTGCTTTCCATTTGGCTGGTTTATTAAAAGCTGTTTTGTTGTTTTGGCCTTATTAACTTGGTATTTATGCAGTTTTAAACTTTTGTTTATCTTAGTAGTTACCCTAAAGTATGCTTCCTTGACTTAAAATTTAATATCAATTAGCATTTTTGTTACCTCTGGAATAATGCAAGGACCTTAGCCAATTTTAACTCCCTGAGGCTCCACCCTGGTGGCGCAAGGGTTAAGTATCAGCACTATGAAGCTATCCACAGCCACTGCAGCACGAGTTCATTACCAGCCCAGGGAGATTCTCACATGGCACTGCAGATTTCTCCTGCTTCGCCTGTTGCTCCCCTCAGCAGTGTACTTCAGTAGATCTGCCTGTTCTGCTCCCCGCTCTGTCTCTGGTGAATCCTCTCACCACCTGCACCTCTGGCCTGCACCCCCTATTCTTTTTTTTTTTAAAGATTTATTTATTTGTGCATACAAACTGGGGTACAGGCCAAAGGCATGGGGCAGCGAGAGGATCACCAGAGACAGAGTGGGGAGCAGAAGAGGCAGATCAACAGAAATACACTGCTGAGGGGAGCAGCGGGTGAGGTCTGCTGCTCCAAGTGGGAATCTCTCCTGCCGGGTGTTGAACTCGCGTCACTGCTGCCAACAGCTCCACAGCGCAGTGCTTAACCGCTGCGCCACCAGAGAGACCCTGCACCCCCGTTCTTGTATGCATAAATAAATAAATCTTTTAAAGAAATTTTTTAACTCCCTTTACTCCCCTTCTGAGTACGAGGTAACATTGTGACTTCTTTCCTTTGTAAAGCACAAAATGTATATTATCTTTTATACTATCAATTTCCATTTGGATTTGGATTTGCTGACATGTTTCCTTCTCCCTTGCTCCTTATTCCTGTTCGTATCTCCAAGCTTCATTTGGGATTATTGTCCTTTACCTTAAGGACACTTTCGCAAAGCTCTGTTGGCGATGACGCCTGTGTCTTCCTTCTGCCCTTTTCTTCTGTTGGCGATGACGCCTGTGTCTTCCTTCTGCCCTTTTCTTCTGCCTCTCTGCTTCACTCTGAATATCTTCCCTTGACCTATATTCCAGTTTGCTAATCCTCATGAGTTTATTAGCTGTGTCTAATTTGCTATTAAGTTAATCTATTAAATTGTTCATTTCCATTATTGAATTTTTTTGCTTCTAGAATTCCAGTTGATTCTTTTTGTAAATAGTTTTCAAACCTGTGCCTGTGTCCTCTAGTTTGTTTTTTCTTATCTGGAACATGCTAAGCAAAGTTATTTTATAGACTGCATCTGATCCTTTTACTATTTGGATTCTCTGTGGAATTGGTTCTGTCATCCATGTCTCACTAGTTTTGGTTTTTTTTTTTTAAGATTTATTCATTTATGCATACAAGAACTGGGATGTAGGCCAAAAGTGTGGGATGGTGAGATGATTCACCAGAGACAAGAGTGGGGAGCAGAACAGACAGATCTACTGAAGTACACTGCTGAGGGGAGCAACAGGTGAGGCAGGAGAGGTCTGCTGCAGCAGGTGGAAAGCTCCCTGGTTGGGGATCGAACTCGTGGTCAGTGGCTGTGGAAAGCTTCATAGTGCTGATACTTAACCCTTGCGCCACCAGGGAGGCTCCTCTGTGGGGTTATTTCTTTATCTATTTTGACATTCTCTGAGCCCTTTGAAAGAATCATCTTATGCATTCTCTACTTCTGGGAAGTTTGCTTCCATAGTATTTCTTAATTTCCCCCCCCACGTATTTTTTTCCTTTTTCTGTGTACTGTTATGTGTGTTTGATCCCCCTCAGTTCTCTATTCCACATCCTTGATTTTCCCCCTGTAATCTATCTCTTCCCAATATCTTGTGCCATAGTACCTTAAACCCGGTGTATATATTTTTGGTTGTTATTTGTATCTTTTACATTGTGTATTCCCCTTGGGTGACCCACCACCGATTCACCCGTGACCCATCACCGTAGTCCCTTGTGCTCTTTTCTACCCCATTTTGAGCCCTTATCCTTCCCCCTCGCCCTCTGGGTGTCTCTCTCTTGTTTGGTTCCCCTATATTCCTGTTATAAGTGAGACCATTTGATATTTTTCTCTTTCTTCTGGCTTATTTTGCTGAGCATGATCCCTTCTAGCTCCATCCATGTTGCTGCGAATTGCATGTTAAACCCGATATTTTAGCTTATTAACTTGTTCAACTGTATCCTTTCTGCACATCAGTCCATCCAGTACGTCAAATATATAAATAGGTCAAAAATATTTTTGATTCTTAAATATGCAGAGGAAAGCCTAGAACATAATAATCATTCAAATAATATTTATTGGATGAAAGAATATTGTAAAAATTGCTTTCCAATGTGGTTATAACAATTTTCATTCCTATTGACAATAAGAGATTGCCCAGTCCCCATACCATCTTACACTTAAAATATTTTGGTGATTTGTTTATAATCAAAAGAATTCTGTTTATTTCATGGCGAAAAAATATCTATCAGGTGATATAACCAAGATCTCTCTATTTTCACCTATTGGGTAAATGGACATATGTTTTCTTACAGGACTGAATTTGCTCTTAAAGAAATCATGTCCTCTGGAGGTGCTGAAGATGACATCCCACAGGGAGAGAGGAAAACAGTTACAGATTTTTGTTATCTTCTGGATAAATCTAAGCAGCTGTTCAATGGCTTAAGGTTAGTGGATTCCTGATACCTTCTATTTTCCTCTAGTTCTATATTTCCCCTTCCAGGGCTGATGTGTAATAATAAATTTCTGAAAATGATGGCTATTATGGTAAGTGCATATCTGTACTAGAAGTGATCATGCTTTTTTTAAATACTGTTTCTTCATTTTCAAGTGAAAAAAATAGGAAAAGAGGATAACATGTTTTATTCCAGTTGAAAAGAGCTATTTTGTTAGATGGTTTTATATAGATAACTCCACATCTTACTTGATTTGCTTCTGACTTTACAAATTGGGATGTTATAATCAAGGAGCCTAAATAGGAATATTTATGCAAGTGGATGTGTGTGTCCTCTCGCTGCATTTCTGTACATGTGTTTATGTTGGCGTCCTTTATAAAAAAAATCAGTGAGTGTTTTTTTAATTTTAAAGATGTGATTTTATTTTTGTGTAGAAGAGCTGGGGTGTAGGCCAGAGGTGTGGGGTGAGGTGTGTGTGAGAGGATTCACCAGAGACAGAGTGGGGAGAAGAATAAGCAGATCTACTGAAATAGAGGGGAGCAGCAGGCGAGACTGGAGAGGTCTGCTGCCCACTGGGAGTTAGCTCCCTGGCGGGGGGTCAAACTCAGGCCTTAGCAGTGATAGTGATGAGACTTAACCCCTAGGCTACCAGGTAGGCTCCTATGTTTGCTTCTTTCAGACTTTCTCTTAGGATAAAATAGCCACTGAGTAAAGTAATGATGCGTTGTTCTAGACGTTATTTTTGCTCTAGTTGTGCATGCCCTGAGCAGATAGGTGGTAGAAACTACAAGCACTTTTCTTAAAATGTGTACTTGATTCCTGTGTGTGGTGGGTAAATAATTTCCCACCATTTTGTTTCATTTAAGTGATTTAGCTTATATTTCAGTTCTTGAGATTGTTTGGATATTGACTTACTTCAGACCGAAAGCTTCCTTAGCTTAGTCTCAGTCACAGATGAATTCATGATGTAAGTAAAATCTAAGGATAAGACATACTATTTTTGAAATTTTATATGGGAGTAAGTAGTTGCAACGATAGTGAGTTATTATGAATATACAATTCATTTCTGGGTAGAAATCCTATCTTTTTCTCATGTTTTATAATTCATTTTACATCACTAGGCTTGGAACTATACAGGCAGAGCTTATTTTGATAGAAGTTAATTGATCTTTTAAAGAAGCTTTTGCAATGTTAAAGATAATCCAAGACTGGGCCTCCCTGGTGGCGCAGCGATTGAGCGCTGCGCTGTGGAGCTGTCGGCTGCGCGCGATGTGAGTTCGACGCCCAGCCAGGGAGAATCCCACATGGTGCGGCGGACCTCTCCTGCCTCGCCCGCTGCTCCCCTCAGCAGTGTATTTCTGATCTGCCTGTTCTGCTCCCCACTCTGTATCTGGTGAACCCTCTCGCCGCCCCACGCCTCTGGCCTGTACCCCAGCTTGTATGTATAAATAAATAAATCTTTAAAAAAAAAAAAAAAGATAATCCAAGACTGCCACGTGATGCTCCATGAACACTCTGTCGAAAGCTACTCTTTCAATCCCTCCCGTGTCCCAATAGTCATTTCATTTTCTTTATAAAACTCATCCTTGTCTCAAGTCGGAGTAATAAATGGGATTTGCTTGTGATGTCTTCCTACATTAAAATGAATTGTCCCTAGGAGGTGGCCTAAATTTGTCACTCCTCTCATTCCTGAGGCAGGGACTGGCCACTGCAGGTGCTTTGCTAACATGCATGATTGAAGGCCTCGCAAAATTTGGTTTTTTACTCCTACTCTCAGCTATTTCCTATTTTGTACGACAGAAGAGATCTTTTGAGACAGCCTTTTTTCTTTTGCTTTCTAGATTAATTGCATCCTTCTGTAAATATTATTTTAAAAATTGACCCCCAATAAACCTAAGGTTTTAAGTCTTACTTTTTCTATTTGTTTTAGTTATTTTGCAACTTTTGGCTGTTAGGAATACTGTGAGCACTTGTGTGCAAGTGTTGTGTGTACACGGGTTTTTAGTTCTCTTGAATGTATGTCCAGTAGAATTTCTGGATCTTATGGTAACTCTGTTTATATCCTTTTGAAACATTGCTCGACTGTTTTCAAAGAAGCTGCACCAAGCAGTGTATGGGGATTCACTTTCCAAATGTCCTCACCCACACTTGTTATTGTCTGTCTTTTTGATGACAGTCATACGAGGGGTGTGAAGTAGTATCTCACTGTGGTTTTGATTTGCACTTCCCTAATAACTAATAATTTATTACTATATGCTGAGAATACCTCTATCAGTGTAGTTCTTAAAACTTGAAACTTTATCAAGTTCAAGAATTAATTCTTTTGACACTCATTCTTGGAAATAGTCAGTACTTAAGGACACAGATACCCCCAATTTGAAATTTCCCCTCTTAGTTTAAGTCATAATTCTGTCAGTACATACATGTAACTTGCAGGTATCATAAATTCTTTGCTCTGAAAAGCATTATGTGCTATACTCATATTTTGATTGTCTCCCAGATGGAAAGTAGGACTTTCCTAAAGTGTTATTTGAAAATTTGACAATACTAATAATAATGATTTGACATGGAAGAGTGGATAAGCAAATCCACCAGGAATCTGTTTTCACTATTTTGTGTGACATATCTTCTTCAATTTAAATAAACCTCAGTTGTTTTAACAGAAAAATTATCTGTGATGAGTCAAGTATATATGTTCTCTGAATGCTTTTGGGCTTTTGTTGAAGAGGTGTGTGGCTAGCGGCAGCACAAATCTATAGTTACTGAGACATTTCTACTTTGACCATCCTTTTTCTTTTCTTTTTTAAAGAAAATTTTTTTCACGCACACACACAGAATATTGTAGAGCTATTTGGTTTGAAAAACATAGAAAAAATACATCGTGACTTTTCTGACAACCCAATATTAAAGGGATTTTGGTGGAGATATAAGTGAAAAGTTACCCATGATGTATGGTTAAATGAAAAAAAATTCAAAAACAATATGATTTACATAATCTTGTTTTTATCAAAAATTCAATTAAATCTACGTCATGTCTGGTTGCCGTATTAACTCTTCATGGGGCCTGTTTGCTCTTAGCACCCACTTTGATCTCTTTCTTCTGAGGGCCTGGGTTTTCTCCCCAGGTCTGATAATTTGAAGGGGTGTATTTTCTGTGCCTGCTTATATAAATGAGAGTGTTTTGCTCATTATTCGATTGACTGGAGAGTCATTGGAAAGGCCTCACTACTCCACAGTTCTGGGGTGTGCACCGACGTTCCCCACAGTGGCAGGTGGGGAGTTCAAAGCTTCTCCATGCTGCTTTCCCATTCTTCTCCAAAGAAGCTCTTTGAGATGTGTGAATTAAACCTCTTTGCACTTTCAAGCATTGGTTTAGGGTTTTTTTTTTAAGATTTATTTGTGCATACAAGCTGGGGTATAGGCCAGATATGTGGGGTGTGGTGAGAGGATTCACCAGAGACAGAGTGGGGAGCAGAACAGGCAGATCAAATGAAGTCTACTGCTGAGGGGAGCAGCAGGTGAGGCAGGAGAGGTCTGCTGCGCCATGTGGGTATCTCCCTGGCTGGCTCTGGATAGCTTCATTGTGCTGCGCTTAACCCGTTGGGCCACCAGGGAGGCCTGCACTGGTTTAGTTTTTGAGTATTTCTCGTGGAATAAGAATTTCCCTTGGGAATACTTAAAAGGTTATTTGTTTGTTTTAATCATCTTCTCCTTCCTCCACTCCCACCCACATTTTGGTCTGAATAGAAAACAGGACCATCGTGTTTACATAGAAGAAATATATTGGTAGTGGTTCTGGACTAGTACTGGACCTCGAGGAAGTGGGGTTCAGTGGGATTTCAGCTGGAGTAGTCTCTGCTTTTCACTCTGCACCTGCTCTTGGCTTTCCTCTCACTGCTAGCCTGATCTTGTTGCTAGCTTTCCTTTGCGTTTTGTCCTCCTTCCGCTGAAAAGCTGCTTATCCAATTTATTATAGAAGTATAATATTTTTGCAGAAAAGTACACATTATAAGTAGACTAACAGACACATCCATGTATCTTGTACAAAATAAAGCGTCCAGCCCTCAGCAACTCCTGAGGGGCCCTGGCATTGGACTTTTTGATTCTTATGAGCAGGACAAAAAAGTGCATGTCAGTACAGAAAAGGCTTCAGATTTCTATGTAACATCTCATTTGGGTCAAAACAAGTTCTCTAGTTCTCTTTTTACTCTTGAAGGTGTGTCTTTCCACCTTATATTAAGCCATTCGTCTGATTTGTCAGAGTCTTTCCATTTTCCAGGCTGTGAACATCTTAATGGAGTATTTTTCTTGACTAAAAATACCTTCTGATAATATGTGCATAATAAATAAGCTCTTCTTTCCACTCACTGTGTAAGAAAACATAGTCCAGAGAATGAGAAATGAATAAAATGAATGGTGTTTTGCTTATAATAGCTCTTGCATGTAGTTACAGTAGTAATGAAGTGAGAATAATGTTAGAAATAGCTTTGAGTACTGTCAGGAAATGATCAAAAGCCCAAGTGCTTGCAGGGTTCTGGTTGCCATGGTGACTAAGACTGCCGAAGCAGAATGGAATATTTCATGGGATTATGTAAGGCAGCACCTTGAGACACATATGTGAGATACACAGCTGTGTCTCCCAGCGATCGTCAGGACTTTGGGTGCTTTGCGGCAACAGGGGCCTCAATCTCATGGATTATTTGACTCCAAAGGAGCAAATACGTAAAGCCAAGTAATCATTAGAGGCTGTGAACGCAGGCTCGTTTACAGAGAAGTGCACCAAAATGAAGTGTAATGGCCTTACTGAAATGATTTTTATTAAATAGGATCCTGATACTCAAATCAAAGAAGAAATCATCTATATTGCATCCTTTAAAGCTCCATTTTTAGGGTGACCTCGCTCCAAAGTCGAGAGGGAGACTGAGAAGTTCACAGCTTGTTCTGTTGTTCTTGTCCTCCGCTCCCCTCGACCTTCTCCTCCTTTCCCTCTCTCTTTCTTCTCTTCCCTCTTTCCTCACCTTCAAAAAGTCCACACCTTCCTTCAGGCAAGTTCTGCAAACTGCTGCTAGTAAGGGGTGTGCCATTTCAGAGATTTTACCGTCAACTGTTGTACCAGCATTGGATGTGCTTTTACTTTCCATGGCTGGCCTCGCAGCGCTGGATGTGCACTTGAGGTAGCTGCTGCCAGAGCGCAGTCAATACCGTGAATGCATGACCTAGAGACTGACCAATACAAATACGACGTCAGGGCCTCCTTGGTGGCGCAGCGATTAAGCACTGCACTGTGGAGCTGGCGGCAGCGGCTACAAGAGTTCGATCCCAGGCCGGGGAGATTCCCGCATGGTGTGGCAGACCTCTCCTGCCTCGCCTGCTGCTCCCCTCAGCACTGTGTTTCCGTCGATCTGCCTGTGCTGCTCCCCACTCTGTTTCTGGTGAGCCCTCTCGCCGCCCCACGCCTCTGGACTATACTCCAGCTTGTACACATAAATAAATAAATCTTTAAAAAAAAAAAGAATTCTGAAACTATTGAAAACAAAACAAATACAATGTCAGCCACAGATGTGGTCTTAAATTACCTAGTAGTCACATTAAGAAAATGTAAAAGAAACAAGTGAAATTCATTTTAATACTGTATTTGATCCAAGACATCCAAAATATTTACTTCAAAGTAATCAATAAGGAAAAACTGCTGCGCTTTTATTCATGCTCTAAAATATACTGAGTATTTTATACTTAGCCATATTTAGTTTACATTCACCACATTTCAAGTGCTTGGTAACCACATGTGGCTATTACCTCAGGCAGAATTCCTCTTCCTACTTTTAGCTTCAGTTCTGAAAATAGTCCACTGTGCTTTCTGGTTACCACTGGCTATTTTGGGGTTCTCCTTCCAGGGCCACCAGATGTCCCCACTTGTTCCTTCTGTCTCTCTGGTGCAAGTGCCTTTGCCTTGCACACCTTTGGGCTGCTGGTGGTTGGCCCCGTTCACCTGGATTTTGGAACTTGAGGGGTACATCATTTGTTAGATTAGTTTGCTAGACCTGTCTCAACAAAATCGCACAAACTGGGCAGTTTAAA
Organism: Scalopus aquaticus; assembly: GCA_004024925.1. Taxonomy (NCBI): domain Eukaryota; kingdom Metazoa; phylum Chordata; class Mammalia; order Eulipotyphla; family Talpidae; genus Scalopus; species Scalopus aquaticus. Next base: position 133,288 of record PVIJ01001453.1, on the reverse strand, counting down.
GGACAGAGATTTATTATCTCACAGTTCTGGAGGCTGGAAACCCAAGGTCAAGGTGTCAGCAGGGCTGGTTTCTTCTGAGGTCTCTCTCATTAGCTGGCAGGGGCCACTTTCTTGCGGTGTCCTCAGATGGTCACCCTCTGGGCCCCTGCACCCCATGTCTCTCTGTATGTCCTGACCACCTCTTACAAGGACACAGATTAGATTGTATGAGGGGCCTGCCTTAAAGGCCTCCTCTTTACTTAACAATAGTTTTAAAGGCCCTGCCCCAAGTGCAGCCACACTCTGTGGCTCCAGGGGTCAGGCTGTCAGCCTGTGAATGTTAGGAGGGCTCAGCTCAACCTATCACACTTACTTTTTTTTTTTTTTTTTTTTAAGATTTATTTTTTATTTATGCATACAAGCTGGGGTACAGGCCAGAGGCGTGGGGCAGCGAGAGGGTTCACCAGAGACAGAGTGGGGAGCAGAACAGGCAGATCAGAAATACACTGCTGAAGGGAGCAGCGGGCAAGACAGGCGAGGTCTGCTGCGCCATGTGGGATTCTCCCTGGCCGGGCGTCGAACTCGCGTCACCGCTGCCGACAGCTCCACAGCACAGCTCTTAACCGCTGCGCCACCAGGGAGGTCCTATCACACTTACTTTTGCTGTGAAAATGTTGTCTGTAGATTTTTGGTTTTGTTATTTAATTGTTCTGCATGGTTTGAGAGTGTGTTTGAGTAGATTCAGAGCTGTGTTACCACCATTTCCCCGGAATCCAGAGAATCAGCTGTTTGAATGCTACACCAAAATATTAAATAATAAAATAGACTGGTAGGTTTCTCATTACTTCTTTTTCACTAACAAAGCTCAGTATAACCTGGCCTTATATGTTAGTTCTCACTGAGGTCTTAATTGTCGGACCTGTCTACAAACAAAGATGCCAGGGGGCCAGGCCAAAGGTTGCTTGGTTGGTGCACGGTATTTGTGGTTAGATTTTTATGATCCCCCAGGAGGACAGTAAAGAGAAAAAAACAGAAGGAGAACCTTTTAAGAACTTTGGGGAATTCATTAAATCCTCAAAACAGCCTTATTGGTGTCTTGGTTTTCTTGGTTTTGCAGAGAGAAACGGAGGTTTGACTGATAAAAGTAATAGCCTGTGTTAATAGGATGGATTGTAATTTGGGAAATGCTACTTGCAGGAAGTATGTAGCTATATGCTTATATACCCATAAGGATAGAAGTATAAAGTTGTAAGGACCCCAAAACTCACAAGGGAGTTCCGATGCTCATTGTCGGGGAGTCACTGGGTGAATGCCCCACTGTGGGAACCACGGCGGGTGCCCCTGTCACGTTGCCCTCATCTCCTCCATGCTCAGAGTGTCCCTGGGCAGAGCGCCTTTGAGTGTCCCCAAGACCTCCAAGATAGTCAGTGTTGTTTGTGGGATAAGGGGTTTCAAATTTGGCAATCTCTTTTTCTATGAGCAAGCTACTGTTGGAACACAGTTACTAATAGCCATTTCTAAAGGTGGGAATTTCTATGCTTCCTCTGGAACTGCTTCACAGGAGGAGATGCTATTCCATAGCTGACTTGGATTTGACGTGGCATGTCTAAATTCCTGCTAGAGGTGGTTACTCAAAGCTTTGCACATTCATGAACCATCATTAGGAAGGGAACAATGTACTAAGTGCCTTCTTTGGGTCAGCACCGTGGGCAGGGTGCGGAGATGGAAATGCGATGTCCACCTGCAAGTTGGCCAGGCGCTCCGGCACATTCCCTCTCTCTAAAAGCACTTTGCTCCTTCATCAGCCAATACAGATTCACTATTATCCAGATATCCTTCCTTGGCGGTGTCACTCAGCCGTAATAGTCTGGGCATTTTCAATCTCACAGTTCCACTCCTAAAATTAAACTTAAAAAACAGATATACCAGTGGGTTACAAAAGGAATACTGGTGCTGAAACAAGGATGTGCTCAAGTGGTTTTTGCAAGTCGGAAACACAGCTTTGTCTGGTATACGAGTGACCCCGGAAGCATACACTGGGACAGAGCTGTCCCTGTAACACAGTTCTCTCTGGGTAAAGAAGGTATGTGATGGGGCAGGAGGAGCCTTGCTGGTCAGAAGGAAGTGGATGATAGCATCGTGGTCAAGCTCGTTCTCCCGGGAGCACTCATCTAAGGACATCTGGGAGGCCTTCAGAGTTGCAAAGTTACATGGGCCTCCAGAGAGTGGGTGACGTGCAGATATTTTCCTTGTGGCCATGGACACCTTTTAGCAATGGTTTCTTTTTCCGAGAAGTTGAGTTGTTCCTTCATCTTGGACCACAGTTTTGTTGGAAACCAATAGCATTCCAAGGTTTGGGGAGCAGAACGAGCTCCAGAACAGAACTCTATTGATGTAGACTCAAAATCTGACTCTTTTTCCAAAGGGTAGAGAGGAGAGAACATTAAATGAGGGGTTAGAAGATTTGACCTAAAATCTTAGTTCTAGGATTCACTGGACATGAGTTCCCTGCTCTCATTTGAGAGCGAGCAAGTGAGGGAGTGTATGTGTGTGTGCGCACACATGCACATGCTTTTGGTAAGCTCAACATTTAAGGACCAGAGTAAGGAAGGAAAAGCTAACAAAAGATTGGAAGAACAAAGAGAGTTGCCGGTTGGCGGGGAGCTGGAGAACAGTGTCTTGCCATGGAGAGGACAGGTGGGAGAGCTGAGACGTGTCTGTTGGATTTGGGTGTTGGGTGTAGGTAGGCATCAGTGAATGATCTCAGCTAATTCCAGGTTAGTCAAGGTGGCTGCTTTGTAGAAACTTGGAAGCAATTTCCTGACATCTCGACATTGCATTTGAAACATCTCTGAGATTCACGGTGAATCATTTGCACCACACTTCTTCCTACCATGGTCTTCTGATTTCTATTAATAGAGCTGAGGATTTTTTAAAAAAGAGATTAGTGTCATATTTTCACATTCCTTAAAGCCTTGGAAAAAGAATAGGAGCAGGCAATTTATAACATAGGTGCCTTTGCTCAATATGAAAATATAAGGCCATTTAGCTTATGGGATAATTTTCAGAACCCCATTTAATTTAATTCTATGGATCATTAATTCCCATCTCTACTGACAGTAATAATAACCAAGTGATATATTCAGATCTTCAAACTAGAGTCAAGCTCTGAATTGAAGAGGAATTTATGTAAAACTCTTATAAAGCATCTTAGTTAATTTTAGATTCTCATCATATTATAGTGGTTTGTATATTAACTTATAATGTCTCATTAGAAAAAGGGTGTTCATAGAACTTACCTTTAGGAAATGATAAAGAAAAAGGGTGTTCACAGAACTTACCTTTAGGAAATGATAAAGGAAAGTGTTTATCTGTTACAAAAGAAATGGTTGTCATTGTAACTGATTTTTTAGACTAGAGGATAATAGATGGCTTATTTTTTTTAAAAAAGATTTATTTATTTATTTATGCATACAAGAGCTGGGGTGTAGGCCAGAGGTGCAGGGAGGGTGGGGGAGGGTGAGAGGATTCACCAGAGACAGAGTGGGGAGCAGAAAAGGCGGACCCACTGAAATACACTGCTGAGGGGGGCAGCGGGCGAGGCAGGGGAGGTCTGCAGCGGCATGTGGGTCAGCTCCCTGACTGGGGATTGAACTCATGCTGCAGATAGCTTCATAGTGCTGAGACTTAACCCCTTGCACCACCAGGGGAAATAGTATAGAATAGTATAGAATTTAGCCAACATTGATACCAATAGAAAATATTTGTGTATTACAGCTTATTACCAGGAGCCTTATTCTAGCTTTTCCAGATCACCTTTTATGTACTTGTAGGCCTCATACAAAATTTCCTTCTCCTAAAATCCTATTTACTGAACATATGAAATTATCTAGTCATGTAATAAAACGCTGCCTTAACAGAATGTATTACTGAGGTTTATTAAATCTGTCAGTTTTGGAAGCTCAAAGGATCTTGAGGCAAACCTGAAGAGTTTACACAGTATCTTTAAAGAAGCACTTGAGTTGCCAGTTCTCATGAAGTTCATGCTTCTGTCTAATGCTTTTACATGGTAATAGGGCCTTTCTAGCAGCAGCGACTTGATAAGTCTTCAAGATTCTAGCAGCAACTTCAATTTTGAAAGATCTGACTAACTCTTCCTAATGCTACCTCTTATTAGAGATCCTTTGATCCTTTGACATAAAAAAGATGAAAACTTGCAATATATGGAAACCAGTAGCTATAGCTAACCTATTTCTGTAACCTGAAATAAGTTTCTATTTATCATAGGATAATGGAAATGAATTTTTAAAATTCAATTATTAACTCATTTTTAAAAAAGATTTATTTATTTATGCATACAAGCTGGGGTGCAGGCCAGAGGCGCAGGGCGGGGTTCACCAGACACAGAGTAGGGAGCAGAACAGGCAGATCGATGGAGATACACTGCTGAGGGGAGCAGCGGGCGAGGCAGGAGAGGTCTGCCGTACCATGTGGTAATCTCCCCCGCCAGGCATGGAACTCTCTGGTCACACAGCTCACACAGCTCCACAGCGCAGCACTTAACCGCTGCGCCACCAGGGAGGCCTATTAGCTCATTTTTGCTATGTATGCATAAAAAGGTGGGGTAGAGAAACATTTTCCTTTTTTTACTCATTGTCTTAACATCTGTATAGAAATGCAAAGCTCTCACTCATCAGTTCCACTTGCAGTAGTTTACCTTTTACTCACATTACATAACTATTCAAATTTATTACTTTGTAGGTGTTTATTGAAGCCTTTTTATAACAGGTAAAAACTGAAAACAATGTAACTATCCATCAGAGGAAATTGGTTAAGTAAATTGGTTTGTTATAATATTCTGTTACACATAGTAAATATTGATAGAATTTTATTTTATTTTTATGCAGAAGAACTGAGGTGTAGGCCAGAGGTATGGGGGGTGAGAAGATTCTCCAGAGACACAGTGGGGAGCAAAACAGGCAGATTGACTGATACACTGCTGAGGAGAGCAGCGGGAGAGGCAGGAGAGATCTGCTGTGCCATGTGGGGAAGCTCCTTGGCCAGGGATTGAACTCGTGCTGCAGTGGCTGCAGATTGCTTGTTAGCACTGACTTTAATACCTGCGCTACTAGGGAGGCCCTATTTTCAAACTTTTAAAAGAAAGAAATATAAGGTCTTTGTGATAGACAAATAAAAATCATCGTTCCCCCGTGTCCCTGCGGAGCTGTCCCCTCTGGCCCTAACTCTGGGTGTGGCAGTGTGGCCATGCAGGGTGATGCAAGGACTTGACCTGAGCACATTAGAGCTGCATGCGTCGGTTGCTCTTGGGATCCTTGAAGTCCCCCTCATGATAACAGACCCACACTAGCCCACTGGGTGATGGGAAGGCTGAGACCCAGCATCCTAGCTTCCGGCCAGGCAGCTGCTAGACACCCACTGGTCCAGATGAGGGGTCCAGTCCCTGGGCACTGTCTACAGTTGCACAGTGAGGTCTGGCGTGTTTGCCTCTCCTGTGTGATTTTTAAATTTAAATCATACAATACTTAAAAATAACTTAGAGCAGTATTGTAGGGTTAACTTTCTCTGGTCTTCTGAATTGGATCTACGTTCTCCTGGGTTTTGTGATACCCTTTCCTTAGTTTTTTCTTTTATTTCGGTAGATCATATCCTCAAGCACCTTTTTAAGAATGGGTGCCTCTAAATCCTTCCAAGCTTGAAAATGTCATTATATCCCTTCATGCTTACTAGAACTTTGAAATCGGTTTCCCTTCTTTATTTTAAAATTAAGTCTGATTATTATTATAAGCTTGTGATTTATTCCTCCTGTTCTGAAGTTTGACAAAGATGGGTCATTTTTCATTCATCCAATTTATTAATTGATAGATCCTTAATTTGTATTTCCTCTTTTCAATATTTGCTCTAATCTCTTTTCTCTTTCATTGATCTTCTCTCTTTTATGTTCAGTCTCATTTGGGAGGAGGGGAGAGTTGTTGACTTTCCAGAAGATTTCCTCAGCATTATTTTATAGCTCTTCTGATGAAATATTTATTGCAGTCATCATAATTTTTTTAACTTCCAACCTCTTCCTTTGTTCTGAGTTCATTTTCACATTGAATCTTGTTCTTATTTTTCAGTGTAATAATTCTGAGGATGTTAGTTTAAATTTTGCTGATTTGTTTTATCCTGTTCACTGAATTCCCTGTGTTTCTGTCACATTGCATACTTCCCTTCAATGTCTAGTAATTTCTTATTCAAGAATGACATAAAAAAAAGTCTGACCAAGAGTCCTGTATACTTAGGCCAGCTTTATTAATTGAGAGATTTGCTTTAGCCTGAGCAGATTTGCTTTAAATTAATCTTATTCTGGGTACACTCCTACCCCAGCCAATAATAGAATAAGTTTACCCAAATTCTTTAGTGCAAAACCTCCCTTTCTTTCCTTCTCTTTCTTCTGGTCCTCTTCCTCCCTTACTTCTTCTCTGTCCCAGGAAGAGAAACTTTGCCTGCCCAGGTATTTTGCATTGGTGGAGGAGGGTGGGAGTGGGGGTATCTTTGATCGATTTCTCTAGTTGAAACACTTACTTTAAAAATTTACTTACTGATGCATACAACACCTGAGGTGTAGGCCAGAGGTGTGGGGTGGTGAGAGGATTCACCAGAGACAGAGTGGGGAGCAGAACTAGTGAAGTACACTGCTGAGGGAGTAGTGGGCGAGGCAGGAGAGGTCTGCTGTGCCGTGTGGGAAGCTCCCTGGCCAGGGATCGAACTTAGGCTGCAGTGGCTGCGGATAGCTTCATAGTGCTGTGACTTAACCTGTTGCGCCACCAGGGAGGCCCTGAAACACTTTTTAAAAAATATTTATGTATGTATACAAAGCTGGGGTATAGGCCAGGGAGGGTGATGAGAGCATTCACCAGAGACAGGGTGGGGAGCAGAACAGCGGGTTGACTGAAATACACTGCTGATGGGAGCGGTGGGCGAGATAGGAGAGGTCTGCTGCACCATGTGGGTCAGCTCTCTGGGGATTGAACTCTTGCTGCAGATAGCTTCATAGTGCTGAGACATAATCCCTTGCACCACCAGGGAGGCCCCTCTAGTTGAAACATTTTTTTTTTTCTTTTGTGACTTCTCTGGATGGTCTCCTCCTTGGAATCACCCTTTTTACATGTTTTCTAGGTTCCAGCTTTCTCTGCTCTGTTATGTCAATCACTGGGTGATTTTTAAGGATGGTCTCAAGATCCTTTGGCCTCAGCTTATACCTGTTGTCTCCTGTTGGATTCCACCAGTGGGCAGATTCAGCGGGAAATGGGGGGTAGAAGGAAAGTGGTAGTTCTTTACTATCTGTATGTTCCAGAACTACGTCTTCCTCCTGCTCCATCAGAACTCATGAAAAACAACAGCAGGAACAACAACAAAAAATGGATCAATAAAAAATGTGAAGGCAAATCATGGGCTGGGATAAGAAGTATACCACACTGTAATCAGTGATCATTGTTCCTATCTAGAACAAATGACTTGGCAGTTAAACTCTCACAAATTCAGTTGACGGTCTGAGTCCATTTTGCTTCCATGTACCAGTAGCCATTACACAGTTTTTTGAGACACATTCTCTGTTAGACTTTATTACAGATACCTTGAGTTTATTCACTTTCTACAGCAGAATCCTGAGATTCTCTTCCCTGATCTATTTTGCGGCACTGGAAGAATGTGCTTGGGACTACCTTCCTGTCTTCACAGACTTTAAGGAAAAGATTTTGCCCTGAGGGTGAAACTCAGTCTTAAATGGGACATGTAGCTCGCATCTCTCAGTAGTATCTGTTATAGTTATGCATTCACATTGATGTTTCTTTAATCCTCCATGTTCTAGAATTTGTGTATTTTTCTCTTTTGCTTTCCAGCCCTGTTTGCAGCTAAGTCTTAGTGCTGTGTCTATCATTTCTCATAGTATTTTGTTAAGTGCAGGTAATTGCTGCGGGGCTATTCCTGGCCTCTTTGTACAAGCTCTGTGGTCACATTGTCTGCTTTGCAGGCTGTGCAGGTACATGCGGTTTTGCCTCCAACTTACAGATGCCGTCATGCCTCCAGCCTGCGGCAACTGCTCCTGCCGCTCGGTGCCCGTGCCAGCGTCATCCGTGCTATGTCTGTGTACGGCAGTGACCCACTCTGATATCAGGGTCTGTACTGGCCTTCCTAAATAACACTCCTGTAAAAACTCCAAAATCATAGTACCTTACTGTAATAGAGATTTCTTTCTAGCTCCCAAGTGAGTTACAAGTTGTATGCAGTTCTCAGGCTCCCTAATGTGCCTTATTCTGTGTTCCAGGCTGAGCAGGAGCCCTGTCTTGGTGTTAGGTCAAAGGGAAAAGTGAAAATGCTGACTCATGTATCATCCCTTGAGTCATTTTCTCACACCTGGTGTAGCCAACTTAAAATTACACATCATTGACCAAAGTGAGTTCTGCGACCAGGCACAGTGTTCGTGTGGTTGGGAAATAGTTGTCTCTGGGGGATGTGTTCTAAGTCCCCAGGTCTAAGGACAGGGATATATAGTTTCTTTTCTGCAGGTAGTTCTAGAATAGTTGAGAACACTTCTAACACCTACACACCCACTTCTAGATATATGGCCAACAGCAGTGTTTTCCACACTGCTGAATTCTTTGCTGAAGGTAAACATTTAGAAGTTAAGTTTGTAAGTGCCTGCCGCTGACATCACCCAGGGAAAGGGATGAGTGCGCTAGAATCTACAAGGAGATGAAGAATGAGATGCAGAGTTCGCAGGAAGAGTAGGAAAGAGTGTGTCCTGGATCCTGGTGATAGGACTAGATCTGCTCCAAAAATTAAAACTTTAAAAAAAGGAAGTCTGAATGCACATGCTTTCAATCTGTCGTTTGTGTCTTCATAAGACTTAACCTCCAGAAAGCCTAAGAGATTTCAAATTAATGTATGTTTATTTGTTACACAGAGATTTGCCACAGTATGGGCAGAAGCAGTGGCAGTCCTATTTTGGAAGAACTTTTGATGTTTACACCAAACTCTGGAAATTCCAGCAGCAGCATCGGTAAAGGAATTTTACATTTAAACGAGAGTGAAGAAAGTCCATTTTATATCAGTCACAGATTTGACCTTTACTCTTTCACTGCTCTTTAGTATGTTTCATCTTTATGACCCAAATGAAAACAGATTGATTTTTTTCCTATTTATTTAAGGTTTTAAAATGTAATGTTCTTACCTGATTTTTAAAGATAATCTGATAACTGAAATGGTTCCGATTACCTCTAACATAGGTGGACTGATTCATGGTTTCATTCTAAAACAGGTGTTATTTAATGGTCAAAGCTATTTGGGAGATACTGCTTCTAATTTTCATAAATAAATATAAAAAGCTTCTTTTTATATTTCAACTTGCTTTAAATAGACTTTTAATGAATGCTTTTGGAATTTAATTAAATGATTGTTGAAATCTCATGAAAGATTCATGAGTTTTGCTGAATTGGGTGGTGTTTTATCCTACAGAACTTACAGATTTGGTTATTTTTGAAATTTATAGTCTCATTTCTATTTTCTTATTTCCTATGTAAAACAGACAAGTCTTGGATAATCGGTATGGCTTGAAGCGGTGGCAAATAGGGGAAATTGCTTCTAAGATTGGGCAGCTATACTACCATTATTAGTAAGTGAATTGCGTATGAAAAAAAATAAAGTGTTTTCCTGGTTTAAATACAGCAATGCAGAAGTGTGCACAGTCTACTTACTCACTAGGAGGGAAAGTTAATGTGTTACAGGTGAAACCCTAATAGTTCATGTTGTGATGATCAAGGCAGCACCCTGAAATGACCTTTCATCAGCAAAGTGACACGAGATCCTTCAAAAGCTCACCTTCCAAATAATTCATTTGTTCAGACTCACTTTTAAAGGAGTCTGAGCTTGGTTTAGATTAATGATAAATACAAAATGAATTTATAGTTCTTATAGCTCACTTAACTCTTGATACTATACAGAGACATATAACTTGTATGCTTGAGTGAGTGTTTCAAAAAGTGAGTGTTACCTTAAAACACATACTTGTTCGATATGTCTGAAAAGTTACACAAAGGCGAGAACGATTCTGTTGATTATATTCTTAGAGCAGTAGCGTCTATGTAGTCCCACCTATGAGTCAAAGAAATAAGCGAGCTCTGTTTGGAAGAGTCTAAATCTCATTATCATGAGGTGCCATCAGGTATACCATAGAAAGGTCTGGACTATTTATAATTTAATAGGCCAGAAAACTCCTTCTTCCTATCTCTTGGCATGCCAGCCTAAATGCCACCATGACAACCACGCTCTTGGGTAGAATGTTTTCTTGAGAAGTCCCTTGTAAAACTAGAAATTTTAAACAGAGAGTTAATTTCATTGGCATCCTTTGAAGATTACTATGGATTAGTCCATTTCTGAGTCCTGTGAGAAAAAAACGAAAGAAGTTAGCCAAAGGAAAGGGCTGTGTCTGAATCTGGGAAAGCCCTGAGATTCTGCTCCTGGGGAGCTGGGATGCTGTTTGGAGAGGCCCTTTGGAGAATGAGAATAATGTGTACTTCTTGGGGTTGCCATCACAAAAGGTTTGGGAGCTGTGGGGAGGTTTTCTTTGGTAATTATCATTATTTTTTACACATTTTAAGGGTGATAGGATTATCGCCTTGCTGATTCACATTTAGGACAGTTACTCCCATCCCCTTGTGTAGAGGAATAGAAAAATTGGTACGAGTATTTATCATAGGGAAGAGTTCGAGATTGTCAGATTTAATGTGTGTTTTGTTTGTTTTTCCTCATAGCCTACGCACATCTGAGACCAGCTATCTGAATGAGGCTTTCTCCTTCTATTCTGCAATCAGACAGCGATCATATTACTCTCAAGTCAATAAAGAGGACAGGTATGCCTCTACCATGTTTTTAGAAAAAGGAAAACAAACCACTCCATTTTTCACTCTGTGGAAGTTAGAAAGGCACAGAGTTGTTTACGATTTTTATTTGCTTACTGGACTTCCTCTAGTGCCTGCTCCTAGGCCTTCTTAAGCAAGCAAAGGTATGTTACTTAAAAGCGATAAATATTATAGATATCGTAACATGTCACAACTAGAGGCAGAGCACAAAGGAGGGGTGGATTTTTTCTGGATGAGAGTTTTACAGAAAAGAAACAAATCCAAAGTGAGGCTTAGCTGACCAGCGTTGTTCTTTTTACCCTGAGTAACCTTAGTTCTGTATATTCACCAGCCTGTTGACAGCTGTCAGCTCCAGAAAAGGCTATGGGTGCTCTTTGGGTTTCTGTCTCACAGTTGTATAGCTTTATTGATGGGGAAACAAGCCAAATCATGTAGAATTCCTCCGTTCCCAGAGTAACCCACTGAGTGCTTCTCATCCACCTGGCAGTGTGGGTGATGTTTGGGTCGGATAAGGGAAAAGAAATGAAGGTGTGCTGTTGTCCTCTCATAAGTTTGTCTTCTCCTGGAGGTATAGACATTGGGTGACAGGTGGAGTATGATGTTATTAATTCCACATGATCATAGTGTTGAAGAAATCAGGGGTCTGCTGCTGGACATCGCTAGTGCTAGATTCCAGCAACTGCTGGAGGAGCAAACTCAGGCATAAAAGATCTAAATGTTCTCTCTGCTCCAGCAACCGAACTCACTGCAGTTGTGTTGTGAAAAGATTATATTCTCCTAGCAATAAAAGAAAACACAGTTTTCACATGTTTTTCTAGTAAACACTTTGTGGTTGGTTGTCATAAGCTTTCCAGCTAAGCAACAACATTTTTGGGAAAAGCCCCACTCTTGTAAATCCCCTTCAATCCCCTGCAAATCTTGTTCAAACTTGTGTAGAGGAGTTTGCTTGACAAGGAAGATATGTAGATGCTGAATTTGAAGTTTAGTGCCAGTGTCTTTTTGTTTTCTTTCCTCATTCTTCTATCAGGAAGTTCTGCCACTTACTTTCCTTCAGATTTTTTCATGATTTGCTTCGCTTATTTTTACTACATTTTCTCTAACCTTTGTTTGTTTCCATTCATGTTGTACAATTTGTCTGAATTCCTGATGAGATCATTTGTATCTCTTAAAAAAATGCAAAAAGACTATGTGACATTTTATCAGCATGAAAAATACCTATTAAGTACAGAACTATTTTAAGCAATAGTAAAATATCTTGTATAATTTCCTTATCTACGTTTTCTTATTTGCCAAAGGGGAAATTGGCCTTGGGCCTTTGGCTTAGTACCCAACAGTTTAACTTATTAAAATCACTTTCCATCCTAAAAGCAAACACCACATCTGAATTGCTTCCCTGTGCTGCCTCCTAGAGCAGGGTGGATGAACAGAGGCAGAATCAGCTAGAACCAGGACGACAAAAATCTCTTGTCTTCGGCCCCTAAATTAGGGTCAGAGGATAATACCTTGTGCAAAATCTTGCACTTTTCTTAGCAAGGATTCTGTTCTCTTGGTAGATCGTTTCTTAGTTCAGACAGGGCTAGGGGTGGGTCAAGCAGCTGACGGCGACTGCTAGATTCAACAGCGGGTAGATTAAAACCAAGAAAATATTTCAGTTTCACGGTAGCTCTAAGAAGCAAAGATCTGTGCACAAAGGGGTAAGTTCTCTCAGTACCTAAGGACCGTGTCAGAGGTGATGGACTGTCACTAAGCAGAGAGACTCCCCAAATATCTCCTCCCATGGGCCTTTTCTGCTTAACGGAGGAGATGCTACCATGTAAATCACTCGTCCGAGATGTAAGCTCTGGCCCCGGCAAGTGGCTAAGACTGAACCTGAGCCCCTGGCCTTGGAGAGGGTGAGGTTTCTGTGCACACAGAGGTTTGGGGGGAGATGTTGCAATCAGCCCCCTGGAAGAGATTGCCCGGGTAAATGTGATGAAAGGGTCAGTGTCTTACAGGGAGTGGAACTGGCGGTTGGGCAGGCTGCCACTGGCGTGCGGGCACTGTCAGGAGCATCACACATCAGCTTCTGTGCTTATAGGGCTGAAGTTTTGTTCCAAGGGGAAATGGGAATCTAAACCTGAAGACCTTGGCATTTCTTGGAGGAGTGTGTAGAAGGAGGGCCCGATGTGGTCCTTTCCAGAGAGCCTCACAGGACGACTTTCTTGTGCGGTTTGACGAGGAGCCAAAGGCCGTGGGGTGGGCGGTGGGGCAGGTGGCAGGCGTGGCTGGGCGAGTTTCCGTGTCCAGGAGCAGAAAGCACTGACTTGCTTCATCTGTGCTTCGCTGTGGCTGCACACAGGAGTATAGGATGTGTCCACCCCCTTCTGTGTTTGTTTATTGCAAGGGTCAGCAAACTCTGACCTGTTTTTATACTGCCTGGTGGCATAGACTCATTTTTACATTTTCAAAGGGTTGTAAGGAAAAAAGGTTTAAATGTGCTACAGACACTATATGTGATTTACAAAGATTAAAATACTTACTATTTGGTCACTTATAGAAAGTTTTCCACACCTGGGTTTAATGTATGTTCATGTAATCAGTGACACATAGTTGTATGATACATAACATAGATTCAAGGAACCTAATTTTATCCAAAAATTAAAGGAATGGTCTTATTACTGTTTCAAGTATGAGTTGACATCTGACTCCTATGGATTTTTCTTCGAATAGCATGGTAGGAGAGATAATCAGAAATAATGAAATATTAAGAAAACAATTTCTAAAAATTTTTTTATTGAGATAACATTGGTTTACAACACTGTAATATGATATAGAGGTATAAGATCACACACTTAAGGTATATGTTACCACACCACACTCAACACTGAGGCACCTCGCAAACAAAGCGTGAAGTGACATCTTTTCAGGGAAAAATTAATAAATTATCTAATATACCTGAAAAATGTCAATATTCCATATTTAATAATATCAAGACAGAAAATTGTAAGATTTGAATAGTATAACAACTTGTTCTAATGTCCATGAAGTGGCATACCACAATAAATAAATACACATTATCTTCATGCTTATATGGAACTTTTCTGAAATTGAGTCAAACTCGCTATAACATAGGTTTCAGTAATTTTTCAAGTTTATGTTGTGTAACTTTGGTGCAGTTCCATTAAAAAATAAGAATAAAAACTTATTAAAAATAAAAAATGTTAATTAGTAGACATATTTCTAAATAACTGATGGATGGGTCAAAGAATAATAAAAAATTTTTATTATGAAAAATGTCAAACATACAAAAATAACCTCCTCTAAAATTATTATATTTTTAATGTAGGAGGCGGAAGGCAGGAATTGAAAGTTGGTATTGTCAGGTTTGTGTTGATAAGGCATGAGTGTGACGTGTCAGGTGTGAGGGGGTGCAATATTGATTGTACCTTCCCTTTGAGAAGTGAAGGTTCATATTGCTATTGCAAGAACCCAGTAAAAACAAAGAGAGCTATAAATCAGAAGCAACAGCTTATAAAAGTGAACTCTAAAATGTATTTGATTAACGGAAAAGAAAGCAAGACAGGAGCAGCAGAGGAAGACAAACATAGAAGGGGAAATCGGAGAGACATCCAAAAATACAAACTTGCCGAAGCAACAATATTAAATATAAGTGGTCTGAGTTTGCTGAGTATGAAGCAGAGTGTAAAAGTGGATTTTAAAAAGCCAGGCCTTTGATTCGCCAGCTGGAAAAAAAAATGCACTAAATTGAGAAGACAGAGATTTTGGAGGGCTGGCAAGACAGACGGCATACAGACAGCAAGCATGAGATGTGGACTTGGGTATATTAACATCAGGAAAATAAGATCTCGAAAAAAAGAATGTCCTTCCAGGAACTCTTTTCGCCTTGTATTTCTCTGACTTTTGTCTTCTCTTCCTGTTCTCCCCTACAGTTGTTATCTTAAGTGCTACTCTCTCCAGGAATGCTTTTCTCACCCAGAGGTAGTCCTGTGGGCACAGATAGCATCCTGTATTCCTCCTGTTCTAAGCATTCGTACTAACCATTTATCTGTTCCCTCTACATTTTAAATACATTTCTGTCTGTGAGAACTGTGTTTATAGGCTTTTTAAAAATCAGTCTGCTTTTATCATTTAGCACAGTGCCTGGTGCATATGAGTTCTCAATAGATATTTATTGAATTAATGGATATATGAATGAACAACATAATGAATCAGGAAGAAATATGTTAAAAGACTATAGGTTATATGCAGAAATGTTTGCAGCTGTGCAAAACAGGACCATAAGAGCTTGGAAGATCTTTTAAGCTCTCAGAAAGTTGGAAAAATAGTAAAGCATATTTTCCCTTTAAAACTAATGATAATTTTCTGTTTATCTGCTACAGACCTGAGCTGGTAGTTAAGAAACTACGATACTATGCAAGATTTATAGTGGTTTGTCTTCTTCTCAACAAAATGGATGTGGTGAAGGATCTGGTAAAGGTAAATGCATTTTAAAATAATTCAAATCCTAATCTCTAATTGTGTG
This sequence comes from Scalopus aquaticus, assembly GCA_004024925.1. Taxonomy (NCBI): domain Eukaryota; kingdom Metazoa; phylum Chordata; class Mammalia; order Eulipotyphla; family Talpidae; genus Scalopus; species Scalopus aquaticus. The sequence continues at coordinate 117,871 of PVIJ01001453.1, read as the reverse complement.
TAGATAATTTTGTTTTGAAAGTATATTTAAGGTTTAAATAATTTTTGAATTCACTCAATCATTACAACATTCAAAGTATGATAACTTCTGACAATAGTAATGATAAAAAAAATTTTCCAACACTTCATATTTCAAACACATACTAATCAGAGGTAATTCTCTGAATTCCTTGTTTTTGTCCTTTCAGCAATGTTTTATTTCACCACCCATCAATGGATGGTTGGGAAATGCAAAAAGAAGTTCAAATATTAGGTTTAATAGAAACTAAATGAAAGATTAGATCAAGGAAAAGTCCATCATGTTTTACATAGGTATTGTGAGTAAGTTTTGGTTTTTTCTTCTCTTTACTATGGCTGTATCACCGAATCCTTAGTTAACTCAGGTAATTAGAGTTAACTGCATTTGGGATCCACTTAATATATATAATCCTTGCAATAAAAACATTTTGGTAGTGTGTAGTTAGTGGTTTCTGAGTGGTATACTTATTAATTAATAGCATGCCAGTTTTGGCAAGTCCTCCTCTACCTTCTTCCACGCCCAGTTACTAAGATTATATCCGAGAAACAGTATGATAGAAATCCAAGAAAATGAGGTCTACAGCATTTTTTCTAAGGTTAAAGTTTTCTTAGAGGGTTTATGTTTAAGAGTTTTCTTTCTTTCTTTCTTTTTTTTAAAAAAGATTTATTTTTTATTTATACATACAAGCTGGGGTACAGGCCAGAGGTGTGGGGCGGCAAGAGGGTTCACCAGCGACAGCGGGTAGCAGAACAGGCAGATCAGAAATACACTGCTGAGGGGAGCAGCGGGCGAGGCAGGAGAGGTCTGCTGCGCCATGTGGGATTCTCCCTGGCCGGGCATCGAACTCACATCGCCGCTGCCGACAGCTCCACAGCGCAGCGCTTAACTGCTGCGCCACCGGGGAGCCCCTGTTTAAGAGTTTTCTATTAGTAAATTCATTGCTGATGTAGCACTGAGGTATGGGTTTCTCTGGATCTCTATGAAGACCTTAATGTGTTTCATTCTGTAGTTTTTTATTTTGAAGGAAATTCATGTATTTTTCATTCTTTGTTATTGGTTCACGTTAGAATTGTTTGTCGATATTAATAAACTTAACTATATCAGTTTCTTTCAAGAACATGGTACAACATTGTAATCTATTTTTTTCTATAACCTTTTTTGGCGATTTTAAAATAGGAATTGTCGGATGAGATTGAAGATTACACACACCGTTTTAATACTGAAGATCAAGTGGAATGGAACCTGGTGCTTCAAGAAGTAGCAGCTTTCATTGAGGTCAGTTTTGAACAAGATCAAAACCTTATTGTGGATAAGCAAATGTCTACAGGGTTCACATTTTTATTGTGTGTATGTCAAGAAGAAATACTTGTTATATTGACATTTTGTCTTGGCCATCAACTGCTTACTGCTTTTCCCCCCAGGCGGACCCCGTAATGGTATTGAATGATGATAACACCATTGTTATCACATCTAATCGTCTTGCTGAGACAGGAGCCCCTCTGCTGGAGCAGGGCATGATTGTGGGCCAGTTGTCGCTCGCTGATGCACTCATTATTGGTAATTGTAACAACCAGGTAAAGAATGATGACAGAATTTTGCTACTTTACTTTGAAAAAGTGTCTTTGATTACTACCCAATGATTACCTCCTAACATCCATTCATGAAGAAACAGCCAATTCAATTATGTCATGCCCAAACAGTTTTGTTGTTGTTGTTCTAGATTTATTTATTTATGCATACAAGCTGGGGTGCAGGCCAGAGCTGTGGGGGGTGAGAGAGTTCACCAGAGACAGAGTGGGGAGCAGAACAGGCAGATCTACTGAAATACACTGTTGAGGGGAGCAGTTGGTGAGACAGGAGAGGTCTGCTGTGCCATGTGGGTCAGCTCCCTGGCCAGGGATCGAACTGCTGATAGCTTCCTAGTGCTAAGACTTAGCCCCTGGTGCTACAAGGGAGGCCCTCAAGAAGCAATTTTTTTTTAAAGATTTATTTATTTATGCATACAAGCTGGGTTGGAGGCCAGCATTGTGGGGTGGTGAGAGGATTCATCAGAGACAAAGTGGGGACAGGCAGAACAACTGAAGTACACTGCTGAGGGGAGCAGCAGTTGAGGCAGGAGAGGTCTGCTGCGCCATGTGGGACTCTCCCTGGTCGGATATGGAATGCATGCTGCGGCGGCTCTGGATAGCCTCACAGTGCTGCAATCAACCCGTTGCACCACCAGGGAGGCTCAGTACAGAACAGTTCTTGTAGAGCAGCTATGCTGGTAGTGAACTCTCTTGACATTTTTTTTTTTTGCATGAAAATAGAAACTTTTACTTCATCTTCATTTTGAAAGTTATTTTCACTAGCTATATCATTTTAGGTTGGCAGTGTTTTATTTCTGCTTGAGTATCTCTTTTTATTGTTTCTTTTATTTTCAGATGCACTTGCATTGGATTTTCCAGTTTTTGTTTTGTTTAAAACATCTTTACTTTTCTTCTTGTCTTGCCTTTTCTTCTTGAGTTACAGAATTTGAATTTGGTATTTGTTTCCTCTTAGTACTTCAAAGACTTAATTCCGTTGTCTTCTTTTTTTTTTTTAAGATTTATTTTATTTATGCATACAAGAGCTGGGGTGTACGCCAGATGTGTGGTGGGGTAAAAGGATTCACCAGAGACAGAGTAGGGAGCTACTGAAATACACTGCTGAGGGGAGCAGCGGGCGAGGCAGGAGAGGTCTGCTGTGCCATGTGGGTCAGCTCCCTGGCCAGGGATTGAACTTGTGCTGCAGTGGCTGCTGAGAGTTTCATAGTGCTGAGACTTTACCTTGCGCCACCAGGGAGGCCCTAGTTCCATTGTCTTCTAAACCTTTTCTAGAGGGTCTTCGCTCATTCCCTTGTGTCCAGTAACTGGCTGTATGGTGCTTTTGGTCAGTTTTCTTACATTTCAAAAAAGTAAAGTAATGTTTAGTTGAGACATTCAGTAGGGCCGCAAAATCAAATCTTTGTGCTTTTCTCTGTGGAATTTTGAAGAAAATTAATTTTTTGCTTAGTTGTTTGAAAATGTATTAAATAAATCAAATATTTGAAACTAGAGCATAATCTTTAAAAAATAGATTTTTGACTTAGTTTCTCTTTTATTTCATAAAAACAGGTCCATTTAAATATTCTCTTTGGTTTGTCACATATAGAAGTATTCATCAAAATAGAAAAGGATCAGTTTTAAGCATTAGATAGTGCCACGATGTAATGAATAGAGTTTAAGATGTGGCACGAGTTCGAACCCCGGCCGGGAAACTTCCCACAGGGCACAGCAGACTTCTCCTGCCTTGCCCGCTGCTCCCCTCAGCAGTGTACTTCAGTAGATCTGCCTGTTCTGCTCCCCACTGTCTCTGTGAATCCTCTCATATCCCCGCTCCTCTGGCCTACACCCAGCTCTTGTATGCATAAATAGATCTTAAAAAAAAAAAAAAAGAAAGATGTGGCCCATAGCCTAGCTGTTTTACCAGAGTAAGCATGTGTATTAGGATTTAATACAGTTCTCCATGTTTACATAACTACTTTTCATTTGTTTTGCTTGAGGAAAATGATGGCTCAAAAGAAGTATGGGTAGATGGAAAGAAGTGTGGGAAAGCAAATATAGAAAAATGTTAATGTTTTTGGGTCTAGGTGATGAGCATTTGGCATCATTGAATAATTCTTTCACCTTTTTTGTCTGTTGAAATTCGGGGGACTGAAATACCCAGTGTCGTTAAGTGCACACGAACATGGAGAGTAGTAATGTGGCAGAACCTTCAGGGGCCGTGCATAGCATTAACCAGTAGCATTAACCAACTTAACCTGTTTTCCTTGTAGGTGAAGTTCAGTGAACTAACTGTTGACATGTTCCGGATGTTGCAAGCTCTGGAAAGGGAGCCGATGAATTTAGCTTCCCAGATGAATAAACCAGGCATGCAGGTGAGCTTTTCCCCTACAGTTGCAATTTGGTGACCCACTTGCTGCTCCTCCTGGCATGCTGTTGTTCAACAAATGCTTCAAGTGTCCATGAACAGTTCTTTCCAGGCGACAAAAGAGAAAGTGATAAGCATCATAACAGTAATATTGAGTGTGAAGATAGTTGATGACGAGGATGGGAAAAAAAGGTGTTGATGATCCTGTCAAATTCAGAGTTCCTATGAATGTTGTTTTCTGTATGTCAATGCAGGAGTCAGCTGACAAGCCCACCAGACGAGAAAACCCCCATAAGTATCTGCTCTACAAACCAACCTTCAGCCAACTGTACACATTCTTAGCTGCATCTTTTAAGGTACATATGATCCCCTACTTTTTACTGTTTAGGGAACATGTGCCCTAAAGGAAATCTAGCATCACTCCAGTTTGAGTCAAGAATTTAGATAAAATATGAAAATGAAGAATACCTTTCAACTGTCCTAATCGTAGCTCTTTTTGGAATGGAAATTGCTCACCTTTTTATGAATGTTCCTGATCATTAATTAGTGGGGATATTGATTAATTATCATTCTCCTTCCTCCAGGATATTTTTTTTTTATTACTGTAGTACTTTAGGCAGACCAGCCAATGCAGAATCAAAGAAAAGGAATCAGATTACTTAGGCATTTTATATATTTCAAAGGCTCTGAGAAACATTTTGATCATGTGTACAAACTAAGAAATAGGGAATTCCTTCCCAAGTTTATATAGGGAGAGCTAAGGATGGAAGTTTGTGTTTTAAGCCTATATATATCAGGACCTTTTCTTTTCCATTTCGAAGTTTTTAGAGAACATTCTGTAAGTGATCAGGCTTTTGACGCAGAGACTGTCTTCACTTTTTTTTTTACTATTTTTTTAAAGATTTATTTTATTCATTTATGCGTGCAAGTGTTGGGGTGTAGGCCAGAGGTGCGGGAGGGTGAGAGGATTCACCAGAGACAGAGTAGGAAGCAGAACAGGCAGATCTACTGAAATACACTGCTGAGGGGAGCAGTGGGCAAGACAGGAGAGGTCTGCTGCGCCATGCGTGTCAGCTCCCTGGCCGGGGATAGAACTCGTGCTGCAGTGGCTGCGGGTAACTTCATGGTGCTGAAATTAATGCCTTGTGCCACCAGGGAGGCCTGTCTTAACTTTAAATAAAACGATTGTTTCCCTTCTCTGTTGTTTTGTATATGTGGTTTTCTTTAATTTCAGGAGCTGCCTGCCAATAGTGTGCTTCTGATTTACCTGTCAGCCACTGGTGTTTTCCCCACAGGTCGTTCTGATAGTGAAGGTACAATAAAGGAATGCTCCCTCGTGTGAGCAGGGCTTGAATTCTCTACTTTCTACAAGATGATGGCCCAAAGCCCACAGACCATCTCAAGCTCTCTAGAAAGGCCTCCAATTTTGAGACCTGTTCTATGTGTTGAATTTGCCGTCTTACAGATATCCTGACTTATTTGCTGAGATAATATACATTGAATACAGAAATCAACAGCAAATTCACATTCCAGTTGCATGCCTCACTATCAAATTTGCTAAACGTGTATGTACCTATATGAAGTTTGATGTTTGAAACTAAAGGGCAATGGAATAACTAAGCTGAATTACTCACTTTACATCATTGAATTTTTCTCAGCCTTAGAGCATTACGAATTTGGTCAGTGGCTTCATTGTGGCTAAAGGTCTTTGTAGAAATCAGTGCACTTTTGTGACTGTGAAAGTTCAAGTCCTTATCATGATACTTGTTTTCTGTCCTTTCTTTGTTTAATTTTTATGGCTTCAACCTGTAGAATATTGGGATGCTATTTCAGAATAAAAACTTAAAACTGACCAGAATATGTGAAATTGGTCAGAATAGATGCATAATTTGGATGTAATTAAGGCAATTAAATCTTTGTACAAAAAAAAATTCTTACCACCCTTAACATTTTCCTCTTCATCCGTTTGTTGAAATTTGCATTCCTTTATACAATGCATGTCCCTGCCATCTTCCGTGCATGACTGTTGGATCCTCTTAAAGTGTTAAAATGAAAACTAAGCAAAGTAGATCTCAGAGTCTTTTCATTGCAGTGATTGTTTTAAAGCAATAAAATGTTATTCCTAACATTAAGAGTGATGCAAAGTCAAACTACTTCAGGATTGTTTTAGATTAAAGTTAGTGATTATAGTTATAAATAATTATTTCTGTGTCTAATATACTTTAAATCAGATTTTCTGGATCCCTTGTGATTGACCTCTTATTTTACTTTTTTCCAAGTATAATAATAGCTACTGACTGTAGGGTTCTTTGATAGCTATTATTCTGAAACTTCCACGGTACCTGTTCATGCAGGCAGGAGTTTGACTGTATGACCAGCTGGAAGAGGTTAACAGCAAAACTGGAACTGTAGTGGCTGATGTAATATTAGTAATAATGGATTTTTCACACACTGAAATTAGGATTTCTTAAGAAATGAAGTTTTTGTCAATGAGAATTTTCAAGTTGCATTCAGAATTTTCCCTAAATTCTGCAATTAGTGGCTCACTTAAATTTTAATCTGAGCAATTATTAAAACTTCATTCTGCAACTTTCTTACTTAATTTTGTTAAACCTGTGTTTAAATTTTGCTTAAAATGTAAAGATCACTTTGAACACCCCAGATCCCCATTGCTTTTATTACTCAGAATAATGGGAAACAGTAGATTATTGTTTTGTTTCTCATTATATTCTGTTGGAAGAACTGATGAATAATTAAATGATTTTTTTAATATTGAAACATGCTGAAATCATTTAAATGTTGCATTAAACTAAAATGTTAACTTTTAAATGAAATGTTTTATAATCATCTTCTGCTTGTATCAATGAGAGTCACACAGTGCTTTTGTATCTTTTGTATGTAAACATCAGATTAATGTTATTCTCCAATTAAATTCTAGGATTCCTCCTTTTGTTTTTACAGGTCCTTATGATTTTGGAGGGGTACTTACTAATAGTAACCGGGATATTATAAATGGAGATGCCATCCACAAACGAAATCAGTCCCACAAGGAAATGCACTGGTATGTATTCTGGTGTCTCCCCCATTATAAATGTTGTAGCTCTTGTAAAATATTAAGCGAAATGGGAACTTTTTTCTAGTACTAGAAATGTTCCCTCAGACTGCTATTAATGATAGTTATTTGGACTCTGGCAATATTTCAGACTCTGACTACCCTAAGAAATTGGAGTTTTTGACTGATGTTTGTTTAAAAAATACTTCTTGAATGTCTATTACATGTCAGACAATATTCAGTCACTTAGGGAATATGGCAGTGAACCAAACTATATTCAAGTTGGAAAAGACAGTAAATACATAAATAAATGTGTGGGCAAAGTAATATTAATATGAATACAGACTTCTTAATATAAGGTTCTACTGGTTTGATGTAGCACAAATGAACTTAATTGTGTGATCTTAAATAGTTTCATCCATGAAAATTTGCTTTTGTCTAAGTATACATTCTTCACTGCTGGACCATTTTTTAAAAAAGATTTATTTATGCATACAAGCTGGGGTACAGGCCAGAGGCGTGGGGTGACGAGAGGGTTCACCAGAGACAGAGTGGGGAGCAGAACAGGCAGATTGACTGAAACACACTGCTGAGGGGAGCAGCGGGTGAGGCAGGAGAGGTCTGCGGCACCATGTGGGAATCTCCGCGGCTGGGCGTCGAACTTGTGTCACTGCTGCCAACAGCTCCAGAGTGCAGCCCTTAACTGCTGCACCATCAGGGAGGCCCCGCTGGGCCATTTTTGACACTAGAATTTCCCTAGCTGAGAGATCATGATCTGGTCATAAAGGAAACTGGATTTGTTGGCAATTTCTTTTTTTTTTTTTTAAAGATTTATTTATTTATACCTACAAGCTGGGGTACAGGCCAGGGGCATGGGGTGGCGAGAGGGTTCACCAGAGAGAGAGTGGGGAGCAGAACAGGCAGATGAGAAATACACTGCTGAGGGGAGCAGTGGGGGAGGCAGGAGAGGTCTGCCGCACCATGTGGGATTCTCCCTGGCTGGGCTCTGAACTCGCATGGCACGCTGCCGACAGCTCTACAGCGCAGCCGCTGTGCCACCAGGGAGGCCCCAATTTCTTTGTATTTCTAACAACACTTTACATACATAAAAATGTGAACTGTCGGTATTCAAGAATGGGGAAGGGAGGGTAAATAGGAAGATGTTTCAAATTGCTTTATAACTAACAGTCCCCAACATATGTTGGTGCTGTTGCTCAGCTTAGTTGCAAATTATTTGTATTTAAAGAAAATTGTATTTGAAATATATTGAGGTTTGGTGATACTGTTTATTGGTGCATCTTTTTATTTTAGTGTACATTTATTAAATGTACACTAATAATTAACTTGACCATTAAGCAGTGGGAGAGAGAGTATACTCACCGAAGTTGTGAACATCTTTTTTTTTTTAAGATTTAATTATTTATGCATACAAGAGCCTGTGTGTAGGCCAGAGGTGTGTGAGGATGGTGAGAGGATTTACCAGAGACAAAGTGGGGTGCAGAATAGGTGGATCTACTGAAATACACTGCTGAGGGGAGCAGCGGGTGAGACAGGAGAGATCTGCACCGCCATGTGGGAAGCTCCCTGGCCGGGAATAGAACTGGTGGTGCTGTGGCTGAGGGTAGCTTCATAGACTGAGACTTAACCCCTTGCGCCACCAGGGAGACGCAGTAGTGAACATCTGAAGCAGTGGCTCTCAAGTGCATGTTACTAGAGTTGGATCCATTAGGTCTTCTGTGGGGTCCTGAATTTTTGTGCACCCCAGGTGATTGTGTTGTAGATGTCCAGAGAAAACATAGAGAATTATAAAGCGAAGTCCCTGCTTGTTGTCTGTGATAGTAAGATATAAGTTGAAATATTGAAAAATCTTTAAGTATAGATTTTGGAAGACTTGTTGAAATACAAATTTAGTTGTGTTAGTACATGTTGCTTGCAAAACATATTCTCAAAGGGAACTTTTTAATACTAACCAGGTACTTAAATTCTGACTTCTGAGATTTTCATGTTATGTGTTTAGTCAATCTATAAATATATACACTTCTCTTTATCTTGAATATTCTTGAATAATAATTATTGCTACTTTTTTTCCCAAATAAAACTGCTAAGTTCTCTATCCCAGTAAATACAGACTTTTTTTGTCCTTTGCTTAATCTTTTTCTTTCAGTGCTCTGATAAAAAGGTTGCTGTGAGCAGACCAAACTGAAGAATAAGCTTCCCAAGACCAATGTCATAGTAATTGGGTTACTCACTGTCACTGTTGTTTTCCCAGCCTCCATCCTGGGGATCTCTATCCTTTCACCAGGAAGCCCCTGTTTATCATCGTGGATTCATCCAATAGTGTTGCATATAAGGTGAGTCCTGTGAGCGCCAATGCGCCTGTAGACACGGTGGCACTGACCCCAGGTAACCACTCTTACTGTGTGCCTTTTTCTTTTGCTTTATTTTATTTCATTTTACACAGTTTGTATTTAGTCTTTCTTTTCTTTTGAGGTTGTGCATGCTAGTCAGGATCTGGTGCTATGAATAGAAACAAGAAGAAAACGCATGAATGGACACTCAGTGGAAAATAATAAATCCTTCTGCAGGAAAAAAAAATATTCAAGATTTCCAAGATCTCTGGTGGGAGGTTTATTTTTGTTATATAACAGAATAACTTTCTTTTATAGAGGTAGAAGTATATGGGCAAATTCTCTCTTCTGGTTTTCCAGCCTTTTCCCCTTCTACACTTCTGCTGTAGTTTAGTAAAATTTCTATAGCCTGATTTACAGCTGTCGTCATTGTGTAGCGATATAAATTGTTTCAGATGCAGTGAATTGTCTTTTAAATTTATGACAACAGTAAAAAAAAGATGACCCTGAATGCTGGGAAAAAATAACAGGGTTCTAAATATAACTTGAACATTCTTTGTTTGTATCTTGGTATTGTAGAAATGGTTTTTGATGATTGTATGAAGGACGCCAGCAGTGAAATACTTTAAAGTTGCCTATTACATTCAAACTATAATTATTTATAGGAAAAATGAAACCGAATCTTTCAAGTCCTTTGTGTGTGGTTGAAATATTTCATTAGCGAACAATGCGTTCAGAAATATGCAGGGGGCACAGATCTGCCAGCGAAAACTCTTTTTGTTGTGGGCATTCATATAATTAGATGGGGAAGCAGATAGGAGCAGGTTTACTTCAGGAGAGCAGCGGAAATGCCCAGGAGCTGAGAGACCTAACCCAAACATATGTTTTCCATCTCATCTTCATGTTTAGTTTCACTTTTCAGAGTTAAACTCTGAGAGCTCAGAGTTAAACTCTCAGAGTTAAATTCTGAGAGCGTCCACCCCACCCTAAATTTTTCAGTCTATTTCCTGCTACCCACTTTGTCAAGTTTAATATTTCAACTTTTAATTTTTATGAAAATTAAGCATATCCTTTAATAAGCCTCGTGTGGTATACGTTGTTTTTACCCCTTTTTGAGGGAATGGAAGGCTGCTAAAGGAAAAAGCTTATTGGTTACTCCATTTTAATTATAAAAACAGAAGAGCCCGGACATTTTGCGTCTTCATACAATTCCAAAGAAACAATCTGTATCGTTGTCAGTGAAAGGGAATTATTTGCTGTGTTTGATGAAGTGACAGGACCCATCGATGTATCAGGACAGGTGTTACTTAAGGTGCTGTCGCATGGGTTCAGAGTATTTTAGCAATCTGTTAATTTTTCTCTATTTAATTGGCCTTTCTTCAGTCCCACCTTTCGTAACCTCAGGAACACCACTGGCTGAATGTGTCTGCGATTTCCAAAGGTGTTGGGTCGTAGAAAGAGTGTTGGGTGCTGATGTTTTGAAAACACCATTTTGCATCCCTGGAAACATGTTTGCTTAATTACATGTTGTGATTTAATCCTAGATAGGTTTCAATATTCTGACACCCCGGATAACTGTGGAGTAGCAGGGAAGACTTTTTGTTTGCTGGCTTTTGATGGAACACCCAGTGCCACTCTTCTAAAAAATTAAATTGTCTAGAACATACTGATCTTCAGAAATGAAAAGGGGAGCCCATATGTAATAGGCAGATCAGACTGTGGCACAGAACAATTTGATCTTTTTGAAAATTAGTAGTATTTATTGCATTGACTCAACAATGAGCTTCTCTATGGTAACGTATAAAGATCTCTGGTATTTACTTTTCCTGCAAAGCATGTGTAAAGAAATCTTCAACTTCCATTTTGCAAGTTTTTAATGAAAAAGTTTTTAAGGGGTGACTGATGTATTAGTCCTTGAATACCTGCTTGCTATGTGTGGTAGATTTATGAACATGTCTTGTAAATATTTTTTGATTTAAATACAAGTATTTCGTGTATATTTCCTCACTTAGATATTACATTTTTATTCTTATGGAAGTAACTCAAGTCTATCTTGAGTTAGTTATTAGTTAGTTATTCCTGCTCCTTCAGTTTTAGGCATTGTGTATTGATTTCCTATCACACCCTCTCCCCTCACTTATACCCTTGATGTCCTTTTATCCACATAACACAGTCATATCATAATTTCAACTTGATAGAGTTCTTCTATTATCATGACTGTAAAGAGCTGTTTGCGGCTCTGCCACGGCTTGCACTGGTGCTGATCTCACTGGACCATGTCGTTGGGCCCTCTGTGAGGTCAGGCTGTTCGGGTCTTTCTCTGTGGGCACATTCTCCAAGGAGACTCAAAATCCTGCCCGGAAAGTGAAGATATGATTGCCAGCCTTATGCTGTGCTTTCCCTAAAGTTGTGAGGGCTTTTATTTGTAAATACTTCTCTCTGGTGGTCCCCCAAACCTCCTATTTCGAAGATTTTAATAAATGTATAGCAAACAATTAAACGAAGGTAAGCACTGTTAGCCTTATTTTGTAGTTGTGGAAGTTGCCTGCAGAGACTGAGTATCTCGCTTAATTGATTCCAGCACTCTTTCTTGTTCCAGAGCATACTTCACCAAGCGGAGCTTTGCATGCTAGTCTGGGCCTCGTTTCAGAGGAGAGTGGCTGAAATGCCAAGATCTGGGTAACAAGTGTGGCCCATATTTTGGCTCACAGTTTCCACTGAGGAATAGGCAAGTCACAGTGACCTTCCTTATAGCAAGGTGTTACTAATTGGAGTGAAAAAAAATTCCTAAGTCATTTGGGTGCTACTTCGTTCAGTTCAGCTTTCTTGGCAGAAGAAAATCCTTTGAGTATTGAACTATTTGTGACAGAGCTGGATCCTTGCCAGCGAACATGACTTACACATTTGTCAAAGCAGACATATTTATCCAAACAGCTTCATCCTAAAAAGCATTTGACTGATGGCTGCAGATTGCTGCAGTCTATTGAGGCTTTCACCTTCCTAACAAGACTGTGGAAGACTCTTCTAGTCAGCCTTCCTCAGTCTGTTTCTTTCTTGCTACTTTGAAAGACCAGCTCATTGGTTTTGGTGGTTCTGCAATTACACTGTTTCTTTTTATTTTGTTTCTTTTTATTTAACCCCTTGGCCTTTGGTGAACATCTTTAAAATGGTACGTTGTATTTTTCATTATTTTTTAAAAAGATTTATTTATGTATACAAGAGCTGGGGTGTAGACCAGAAGTGGGGTGGGGGGAGGGAGATGAGAGGATTCACCAGAGACAGAGCTGGGAGCAGAACAGGTAGATTGACTGAAATACACTGCTGAGGAGAGCAGTGGGGAGACAGGAGAGGTCTGCTGCGTCATGGGGGAAGCTCCCTGGCTGGGGATCGAACTGGTGCTGCAGTGGCTGCGATAGCTTCATAGTGCTGAGACTTAACCCCTGTGCCACCAGGGAGGCCCTGTATTTTTCATTGTTGCTGGAAAGTTCTCAGCCGTTGTCTCTTCAAATAGTGACTGTCCTCTAGCTTCTCTCATCTCTCTGAAACTCCGATTTTATAGATACCGTATGTGTATATGTGTATATCCATGTCTGTGAGAATATGTACACAACATTCTCACATCTCTTCCACATTCTTGGCTTCTCATCTGTGTTTTCCATGTCTTTGTTTCTGTAGTTGAGATCTGGATTATTTCTCCTGGTCTGCCTTCCACTTCACAACTTCTTTAGGTGTATTTAACTTGCTATGTAATCCATTTATTGAATTTTATATTGGTTTTAGCATTTTTCATCTCCGTAAGTTGTATTTCATTCTTTTTCAGATAGTCTTTTGTCCTTTTTATAGTTCCCTTTTCAATATAGTTTTACAGTTCCCTTTTCAATATAGTTCTATTTTCAAGTTTGTTCTTTGAAACTTAATAAGCATTAAGCTTATTTTCATTTATTACCTATTGATATTTTATACCTGAAATCGGCTTTTGCTGTTTAAAGACACACTTTTCTATTTTTTCATCCTTGTGTACTTGATTCTCTTTAACTAGTTTCTTTTCATTACCCTTAACATTTGTGGGAAATTAACTTGAGTCCTGGAATGAAGGAACTTTTACCCAGAGAGGGTTTGTATTTGCTTTTGCTAGTTACCTAGAAGCATTACCATTTGGGAACCACATTTAGGGGTTCCCTAGGTGGGATTTTGTGAATGAATTTGTGTTGCAAAACAGCAAGAGGTCTGTATAATCACATCCCCCAGGGGATGTTGTTGGGGGGGGGGGTCGTTTGGTTTGTTTTCCCTGTTCTGCTTAGTACAAAGAAATTTTCTTGCAGTCCCCTGAGGATCCTCTATGGGGAGGGTAGGGTGGGGTAAGGAGGTGTCAAGTTTGTTTCCCCGCCCATCCTGTACTGAATGAAGGTGTAGCCTTTTGGGATTTCAGTTTAAAGAGGCTGGTGGACCCTGACCTTTGACTCCTCAGCCCCTTTTTAGAGACTGCCTAAACCTAAATGCAAACTGCTCCATTGCCTCTGGCGAGAGAAGGTGGCTATTGCCTTGCTTGTTTCCTGTTTCCTTTGCTGGTTTTCCCTCCTCGCTCTATCCTCTTTCTGGAGTGCCCTTAGGCTCCACCTTTGTTCCTTTCCATTTCCAGCTCCACCTGACTTGATGCACTTAGATAGTTCTTGTCTTTAATTATTATACTGACAATTTTCAAATGTCTATCTCCAGCCAGAGAAGCTTCTTTGAATACAGTCTTCCTGCTCCATATCTCCAAGGGTAATTCTAATAGAGATTATAAATTTAACATCCCCGGAACAGAATTCCTAGCCTCTTCCACCTCCAGCTCCCCCCGCCCCCTGCATCAGTTATGACTATTACGCCTTGAGAGTTGCCCCAGCCCAAATGCGTGGATTCATCCTTGAGTCATTTCCCTCACACCCCATTTCTTTTCAGGAAATCCTCTCGGCTCTAACTGCTATATCTAGAATCTTACCACCTCCACTGCTGTCACCCTGGTCCAAGCCACCATCATCTCTCCCCTGAGTTATTGCAGTTGCTTCCCAACTAGTCTCCTCCTCCAGCCCTTGCTCCCCTCCTGAGTAACCCGCATAGCTGCTCAGTGTCTCCCCAGGCTCCTATCTCTGGGTAGAGGCCTTCGTCACCCACCCTCTCACACCTGCCTCAGTCTCCTCCAGGCATCTCTGTGCTTTCTCCTGCTGATCTCCTGTCACTTGGCTCTCTTTGGCAACAATCACCTTAATCTTTCACCCTAAGGGGCAGTCCCCTAAGGGTCTTTGTATTCTCTGCCCCCTGCCAGGAGTCCTCTGGCAAAGATGCATTGTTCTTGGTGTTTGATTAACTGAAGCCTTTCAGTAAGGTCTCCCCTGATTGCCCTATTTCAAATTATATGTCTCTCCACCACTCTATCCACCTTTATTCACTTTTCTCTATAATCATAAGTTAACTTCTAGATAGCGCCCTTCTTTGTTCTAAGCATTTCATGCAACCCAGTGTGTTACTTTTAATCACATGCCCCAGTATGTTACTTTTATTACTCCCCCCATTTTACTGATAAGAAAATCAAGGCACAGAAAATTTAAGTAATTTGGGCACAGTTGCACATACAACTAGTCATACAACTGGTGGCTGATTCAGGATTTAAACACAATCTAATTATAAGTCGGTGCTAATGGAACTTTGGGCTGTGTTTCCATATGTGGTACTTGTCACCTTCTATGAGATTATATAACTTCCTTATTTTTGTTCTCTACCTGCCACCTCCCACCCCCATCTATAAAATTAATTCCTGTAAATGGGCTAGAGCAGAAGCATATGGGGCATCCTTAAAAAAAAACTGTTTTCAAGGGGCAGGGGCCCCAGTGGACAGTGGTGAGGACCACAGGTGCGCTCTGGTGGGGTTGCTGTGATAACTTCTATCTGGAGGGATGTGAACCTGTACCTCTGACTCATGCACGGTGTTTAAACCAATGTTACATGCAAGAAAGGAAGGAAGGAAGAAATAAGTTCCCAGGCCTAAAATTTAAATATACTCTGATAGGAGAAATTTATATCTTTGTGTCAGAGGTCCCCAGGTCACCCCCAGATTGAGTGATTTGTTAGGAAGACTCATAGTTCTCAGTATATAATCGGACTCAGCCCTGAGATTTATTACAGTAAAAGGATACAGAGCAAAGCCAGCAAAGGAAGGCACAAGACGAAGTCCAGAAGGGAAACAGGGGCAAACTTCCAAGAATCCTCTCCCAGTGAAATCTGGCAGGAAGCACTTAATTCCCCCAAGGCAAGGAAGCAACACCAGGGAGTGTCTACCCCGGAAGTTCATTAGGGAACTTTCAGTGCGAAGGGTTTTAAGGGGAGGCTGCTCACAAGGCATCTCCTGCCTGGCAGTGCCGAAAGGGTATACTCAGGAAAGCAGGTGCTATGCTTGCTTGTTTGCACGGTCTAGGTAAAGAACTGCTCTTACCAGTTTCTGGGAATTGTGGGAAGCCTTCCCTAATCTAAGTTTCCAGAAACCAGGCAAGAACCGAGCTTGTAAGCAGGGCTTTCAGATGATAGCAGTAAGGCCTGTTGTACTGACTCTTTCTGCACAGATTGTTGTGTTGGTTTTTTTTTTTTTAAAGTCGGAGCAGAGGTTGGTCAACCAGAAAAAGGAAATGTTGGGATGTAAACAACTGCAGTGTCCATTCCGGGACTTTCCTGGAGCAAGAGTGTGGGGCTAGGGCCCAGAGCATGTCTGTTGTGAGAGAGAAGGGCACAGTGAGAGGCTGTAACCGAGGGCGGCGCACGGACCCTTCACGGACCCTTTGTTTTGAGTATAAGAAACTTTGCATTATTTGTTTAATTTTTTGGTGTTGCTACAATATTCACAACGTGGCAAAATAAAAAAGTGCCAAAAGGCGTGATGTGAGACCGCGTGCTCCCTCCAGTCTGGCTCGCGCAGGTGCTGCCTGCCTGCCTGGGCCCTGTTCTTCTTCCTGATTTGTTGTACGTGGCTGCGTAGCGTCTCATTGCGTGGCCGAGCCAGATCTGCTTCCCGTCCCTTGCTGCTGGTCGTTTGCTGCTTTCCAGCCCTTTACTGCTCTTAACAGTGCTGCAAGGAGTAACTTTGGACTTCTTATTTCACAGATTTGGGAGTATGGCTGTAGGGTCACTTCCTTGTGGAATTGCCGTGTTGCTAGAGTAATGCATCTGAATTTAATAGACACTGCCAAGTTGTCATAAAAAGAGTTTGTACCAATTTATACTCCCACCACCCACATCACTGTTTATTTCTCCATATTCTTTTTTTTAAAAGATTTATTTATGCATGCATGCAAGAGCTGGGGTGTAGGCCAGAGGTGTGGGGATGGTGAGAGGATTCACCAGAGACGGAGCGGGAAGCAGAACAGGCAGAATGATTGAAATACACTGCTTGAGGGGAGCAGCAGGGAGGCAGGAGAGATCTGCTGCACCATGTAGGAAGCTCCCTGGCCAGGATAGAACTCAGCACTATGAAGCTATCAGCTGCAGTGGCTGCTGATAGCTTCATAGTGCTGAGACTTAACCTCTTGCGCCACCAGGGAGGCACTATTCTTGCCAGTAGTATATATCCTCAAACTTTTGGAAATTTCACTAATCTGATAGGTCAGTAAATGATATTTTAGCCTAGTTTTGATTTTATTTCTCTTATTATCAGTAAAGTCGACATCTATTCATTTTTTAAAAGATTTATTTTTATTTTCCTTACAAGAACTAAGGTATAGGCTAGAGGTATAGGGAGTGAAAAGATTCACCAGAGACAGAGTGGGGAGCAAAACAGGTGGATCTACTGAAATATACTGCTGAGGGGAGCAGCAGGTGAGATAGGAGAGGCCTGCTGTGCCATGTGGGTCAGCTCCCTGGTGAGGTGGGGGGGAATGGAACTTAGGCCATAGAGGTGATAGCGCTGAGACTTAACCCCGGCCACTAGGGAGGCCCCAATCTTTTCATCTGTTTGAGCCAGTTGTGTTCCCTAGTCTTTGACTTCTCTACTTTCTTTGACTCATTTTTCTGCAGGTTAGTGGTCTTTCTCTTACGGTTTTGGAGAAGCTCTTTTTATACTAGGGAGGTTAAGCCTTTGTAAGATGAGTGGCAAATATTTCCCCAGTACATCATCTGGATTTTGTTTTAGTTTACTTATTCTATATTTTATTATGCACAAAACCTTTAATTTTGGCAACTGGGTTTATTAATCTTAGTTAATCATAATAGTTAGAAAGATCTCCAGGGTTATGAAAGCAACTTTTTGTTTTCTTGTACTTTCTTTCCACACTTTCATTGTTTTATTTTTTACATTTAACTTTGCTATATTTGAGATTTATCCTAGTGTATCACCTGAAGTATGGGGCCAGCTTTTTTTCCCCTTCAATGACCATTCAGTTTTTTCCTACCAGTTTGAACTGTCCTCTTTAAACTATATTCAAGTTTTATCTGTTTTGGCATCTAATCCCAAGCTCTTCATTGAGTGCCGCCCGTTATGCCAGAGCCACAGAATTTAAATTACTGAGGTTAGAATACGTTTATCTGATAAGTCTGGTTCTTCCTCTGGGATCTTCTGCTTCAGAGTCTTCCTGGCTAACCAGCTTTTTCCATATGACCATATGTGACAACCTATTTTAAATTGTCGCCTTTCTAGGACCATGGTACATCTTTGCCTTTGTTCAAGTCTTCGTTTTTATTATTGAGCAGTGTCTCTTCATTATTTTTCGCATTAGTTTTATTCCTAGACGTATTATCTTTCTTGTTGCCTTACCAAACAGTTTGTCATTTTACTTCCCATGCAGATCTATCTTTAGAGAAATGATACCCTTCATCATACAAAGAATATCCTAGCTTATCAGTTTAATTGTGACTGTAAATTAGCACATTGACATCCTGGCTTCATACATCCTTCTGTCTGAGCAGTTACTATGACTCACAGTGAGGCATGGATCTAATCGGCACATACCAGTAAGTCCAATCTTTGAGTTTGAGAGCCAGACCCTCTGCCTTCGAAAATGCACCTTTGTAAATATGTCGCCAGCTGGGGTGGCCTCTTGGTCGCCAGCCAAATGACCTCTCTCCATTACACTGCACCAACATCTATTCTTTACTTTAAAAATTGACAATTTACTAGTCATTTTCACTATTTTAAGAAAGCCTATGATGAATGGTAATTATATATGAGTGACAAGTGTCTTCAGCTGTCACTGGTGTTTCTGCATCTGCTTGTGAATAAAGGACCCAATATATACACTAATGATGTGCTTTGGGAAATTACTTAGTAACTGTCTTTGGTCAAGTCTTTAATGAAAATTTTAAATTCTTATATGTTACAGAATTTCACAAACTTATTTGGACAGCCACTAGTCTGCTTGCTTTCTCCTACAGCATACCCAAAAGCTTTACAAGGTACGTCACTGTCTGTTACATCTCTAGGCCACAAATAAAAACTGTCTGCGTTTTGAATAATACTGTTCTTTCTCCCCCAACCCCCCATAGTAATCACATGTGAATGTGTAGTGTTTAACGTGGCAGGCGTCAATCTGACAGAAACCCAATCAATCTGACAGAAAAAGTCTTGCCCACAAGCAGACTTTTTAATGTGCTACTCTTAGGCCTTGAGAGGATTCTTTAAAAAATGATCAGTCATTCCTGAAGAATGAACGGGCGGTTTTGGTCCCTTGCTGTTGGGGCACTCATGATTTGTGAAATTTAAAATATGTTTTCAGGCGTTAGTTTTCGTGTGTTTGTCATCGGCCACGTAACGTAAGAGTTCCCCTTTCTCTGGCTATAGATTTAGGCATCTTTTAAGACCGTAAGATTTCTGGTCTAAAAAAACGCCTCCACCTAAGAGTTAGGGTAACCTAACTGGCACAACTGAGAGGATTTCTTTTATTC
This sequence comes from Scalopus aquaticus, assembly GCA_004024925.1. Taxonomy (NCBI): domain Eukaryota; kingdom Metazoa; phylum Chordata; class Mammalia; order Eulipotyphla; family Talpidae; genus Scalopus; species Scalopus aquaticus. Next base: position 98,620 of record PVIJ01001453.1, on the reverse strand, counting down.
ACATTTTCACTATTTTTTTTTTTTTAAATAAAAGAACCTCAGTCTGCCAGAGAGACACGTCAGTTGTTTGGCTGTTTGTTTCTCGGGCTGAGAAAGGAATGACTTTTTGCCCACATAATTTGTCTTTAATAAGCAACACTTAACATTTATTCTAACTCCCAGTCATTAAGCTAGGTGAAGTGCTAAACGAACCTTTACGCTGTTTTGGCAGTACTTGTCACTGTTTCACTATCTCCCTAACTGTGAATAGTGCTGATGTCTCTCTGTGGGAGATGGCATTTTACTGCTACTTCCCAGCCAGAAGCCCTGTCTGCTGACATAGTTTGACACAGGAAGTGATGGTCAGCATTTGAATGCCTGAGAGAAGCTGGAGACTTTTCACCGTTGTTTTAAGGTAAGTTCTGCTGTGTAACAGAGAAAAACATATGGAAATATTAAGTTCATGTAGCCGAAAGTCAGATTGCTAAGGGATAGAACTTACCTTCAAACAACGGTAAAAATTCTCCTGCTTTGAGGACTTTGTGAACCTGTTTATTATCGTTTCTGGAGAAAATTAACCCCTTCCAATTATTTGAGAGTTTACTTTTGTTTCATTTTGTCTTGTCAAGGTGCAGTTTTGCTTAAAAGCACGTGGTCTCATGGGTTAATACCAAGGGTTTTTGTATAGAGTAAAAAAGGACCCTACAGGGAAACTGTATTTAAATACTGATCAAACCACTTACTAACGCGGGACCTTGGGAAGTCACTTAGCCATTCTTTGTTTCAGTTTATCAAATGGAGATAATAATAGTATCTACTTCATTAAATAATCTGGGTACATAGAATCTATCTTACATGTGCTAACTATCATTAATATGCTTAGTTAAGTAATATATGTTCTTAATGGTTTTTGGTCTGGTATCCTGTCTTTTGTACAATAAAGTGTGATCTCTAATCCTTTACATAATCCCTGTCTGGACATACAACTCACAGATACTAAAAGCATTAGGATGTTAAATTAGGTTCCGTGCCCCTCTGATATCTAAAATCGACAGTTCTCTTAACTGAGAGTGCCTTGTTCACACAACACTTACTCACCAGGGCCCGTGCTGGGCCCTGCAGAGAGCACTGACAGGCACAGTGCTGTCTCTCATGGACGCACACGTCTCATGGAGAGCAGAGACACCGTAGGTGCTGTGAGTGCTTCCTGGAGAAAGCACGTGGAACACGCAAGAGGGGCTTCTAACCAGCACTCCAGGGTGAAGAAAGTAGATGAAATGATGTCGAAAGTGGAGCTGGAAGACATACAGGATTAGACGGTGTGTCATTAGGTGTCCTGGCAGCCCAGTTTTCAAAGGGGGTGTGTGTCGGGGGGGGGCTTCTTCACACCCATAAACAATTCTCAGACACCAACTGGGTGTCCAAAATTTCATTCCTGACACTGTCTACCCAGCATCCGGTTGCACAGATTAAGGGCTCAGTCTCCCGCGACCGCCCTTCACTTGAATGCTGGTTGCCAGCCCCACGCACACCCATGTCCAACCGGCTATAGATTAGTGGGCCCACAATGTCCTCCCCAGGCTTCAGACCCAGGTTACTGTCGCTGCTTCTGATTGACTGGCTCTGTCAGAGCTTCCCATGACACCCTCTTCACTTTGGATTAATGTGTTGGAATGACACACAGAACTCAGGAATGGCCAGATGGAAGAGATGAAAGGGCAAGGGGTGGAACTTCCATGCACCCCATTTTCCCAAAAATCTTTACTCGTTCACTGTAAGCACTCTGAAGTCCCTCCATTTGGGGCTTTTGTGGGGCTTCATTCCTTACTCATTCATTGGCCATTGGCTGTTGAACTCCACTTCTGGCCCCTGTCCAATCCCAGGAAGTCAGAGGGCAGAACTGAAAGTCCCAACCCTCTAATCACAAAATTTGGTTCCCCTGGCAACCGGCCCCCCCATCTTCAGGTGTTTTCCCTAACGTTTCCTTGAGTAAAGTAACAAAAATCACCTTTAACACTACATTGAGAAAATTCAAGACTTCAGGGGGAGTTATGAGACAGGAACTCTGAAGGCCAAATACATCTGAGAAATATATTTTCGGTTATCTGAATGAGCAAATACGTATTTCTTATAAGTCATAATCTTGTAGGTGGGGATGGGAGTGGGCAGTGGTTGAACAAGAGTGTTCGAGCAGAGAAGTAGCATGTGAACCCTGGATAAGAGAGTTTATGAAACACGTATGGAAATTATAGTATTGAATAGTTTCTTCTAGCTTGAGGGTAAGTTGGGGACTATGTGACTGAATTATGAAAAATCCTTTTAAGATGTCAAAAGATTTAAGTGGAGAACAGTGGGGGTGACATCAGAAGATTTCTAACAGAGTGGCATGAAAGAACATTAAGTCCACCCACAAGGAATGAACTGGAGAGGAGCATGGGTGAAAACAGGGAGATGGTGCTGGCGGAAGCAGGGACAGTGGCTGTGAGTGACTGTCTTCAAAAGACACCAACCACACAAAGCCAGGTGGACTTGATGATGGGCTGGGTGGGAGTGCAGGCATAGGGGAGAAAAGGAGACAGGACCCACTTCCAGGTTTCTTGCTGAGGTGCTGAGAGAAATGATGGTTCTGGATAAGAAACAGATCCATAAACACACACACACACACACACACACACACACACACACACACACGGGAAACATTTTGCTTTTAATTTTTGACATACTGAGTTTGAGTGAGTTAGGTTGAGTATAGTCGACTAAAGCAACTCTGTTCAACAGAAATATAATGGGAGTCACATAGGTAATTTTAAGTTTTCAAGTGGCCTCATTTGGAAAAATAAAGTAGAAAGGGACGGGTGAAATTTGTGTTACAATATATTTTTTTGTACAGAGACAATAGTTCCATGTTTATTTTAGACTTTACAGTCTAAAGCCTCGCTTGGGACTGGTCAATAGCTGTGTCCATTTGAAGTGTCCACTAGCTACTGGAAGGCTGCGAGTCGGATATCAGGAACCCCTAGACTGCAGATAGAGACGTGGGGGTCAGGGAAAACGGCAAAAACGGTAACTGCAATTCTGGGAGTAGGTGAGATCAGCAGTGTGTGAGCCAGAAAAAAAAAACACTGATATTTAAGGCCCAGACAGCGCACACTGAACTCCCAAAAGAAAATGGAAAAGATGGGCAATTCGAGCTCGCGTCTGGGGGTGCTCTTACAGACTGTCCGTGATTCATCTTGCCATGCATGGATGGAATTTGTTGGGGGGAAAGGTAAAGGAATATGTTCATTTTCCATTTCTCATGTTTATGAGACTATCCACAGAAAATAATGTGCCTGGGCTATGTTTCTGTTGTTCCATGCAGAGTCTGCTTTGTGGAATTGCGATTTAGTGACATAGCTTCAATTTAATACATTGTCAGTGTATTCAGTGTTCCTCAGACGCATCGCTTCTCTTTCGTAAAACTGCTGTCTCTATATAACATGTTTGTTATTACAGATCAATCTCAACGAGGTAGCCTCTTCACTCTCTTTTTGAACAATCCTCTAATGGCCTTCCTGTTTGTCTCTGGATTGTCAAGCATGCGTAGAGGCCTGTGGGAAAAGTGTCAAGAATATCTTCGAAAAATCAACCGCGATATTGCCCAGCTACTGACCCATTCGCGTTCAATAGGTACCCTACTCATCTAACTGCACACTTACCAGAAATCACTAGAATGGTTTAAAACTGTTAAAAATTTTTTTTTAAGTAGTTGTCCTAGGCAGGAAAGTTGAGACGGTTTTCAAGTTTCCTTCCCCTTTGAAATGTGTCTCCCCACTGAAGCGTTCTTTCACTCTCACCTCTCTCCTCTTGCAGATCAGGCATTTCTCCAGTTTTTTGGAGATGAATTTCTCCGCTTGCTTCTCACAAGATTTATCTTTTGTTCAGCCACCATGAGGATGCACAAGATTTTTCGGGTAGGCAAAGAATATTATTAAAAACAAACTTTACATTTTAGATACTCAAGAATCATGTGTTGTATTTATCTGTTTTTTTAAAGTTTGAAGAGGTCCAAAATAATATTTATACAATAATAGTTCAGAAGGTGAGCAATAGGAGGCACTTCTGAGTCCTCAGAACCTACTGAGTTCTGAGTCTGTGATAACTCAGATGAAAAAGCAGTACATTTTCACTACCTTTGAAGCCCTAGGGAGTCCTCCCTCATCCCTGTCTCCCTCAATGACTCTAAAATACTGAATTTTATCATCTTTCACTTTTCTCTCTAGTTTTATCATGTATTTGTTTTCCTACACATCATATTGATGAATTGGTAATATATGTATTCATCTCCACCTTGGCTTCTTGCCAATTTAGGATTATATTCCTGAGATTGAACCATGTTCATGACTGACGGTAACTTCATTTTCACTGCTATCAAGGATTCCATTGTCAGTTGTTGCTTAGCACTGGGGGCATGTTCTGGGGATGCATTGCTCGGCAGCTTTGCTGTGCACACACCATGGAGTGTGATTCCATAAACCTCGCGGTCCAGCCTGTCGGCACCCCCGCCGTATGTGTGTTCTGTCGTTAATGGAAACGTTAAGTGAGCACATGACTGCGTATCACAAACTGCTCATCCATTCTCCTGATAATGGATAGTGGGTTGGTTCCAGTCTTTTATTTTTATAAAAATGATGCCACCGTGAAATTTTCTGTTGGTTTCCTGGTGCACATATTTAAAGAGTTACTCTGGAAAGGAGACCTAGTAGTAGAATGCGAGGTCAGAGGGTATAGGCTTATTCATTGTCACTAAGTAATGTTAAATTGTTTTGCAAAGTGGTATCTGTTTACACACACACCGGCAGTGTAGAAAAGTGGCTATCACTCTTGCAGTCATACTTTATTTATATATATATATACACACACACACACACACACTTTTTTTGGTTTTTAATGGCTTATTTTTTTTAATATATATTTTTATTGTTATTTATATCATTTACATTTTGTATTCCCCTTGGGTAACCCACCACCAATTCACCCGTGATCCATCTCTGTGGTCCCTTGTGTCCTTTTCTACTCCATTTTGTGCCCTTATCCTCCCCCTCCCCCCACCCCCTCTTGCAGTCATACTTTATATTTTATGTGAATCTGGTGGGTGCAAAGTAATAGTTCATTGTGGTTTTAATCTTCATTTCCAGTGTTCTTATTAAACACAACTTTTCATATGTGATTTTTGTTGTGTTCTTTGTGAAGAGTATATTCAAGTTTATATGTTTTGCACTCACGTTTTTTTCTGTGTTTTCATCTATGTGACACTGTTCATTGAAGTTTAAACTTTTTAAAATTATTTTTTTATAGAGCGAAATCACACTTTTCATTCTATAAGGAATATTTAAAAATATCCCTAAATATTCTTACAAGTCTATTGCAACTTTTAGTTTAAAAATTGAAGTTTTTCCATTCTAATTATTATACATTTAAAATGTAAACTAATTGTACAATTAATACCATTGTACACACTAGTTAGTTGCTGCAGGTAACTCTCTGATGTATCTTGTCTTCTTATATTTTTCTCCATTCCTCTTTGCATTTACCACTTCATCTCATTTTTTTAATTTACTTCTAAGTTAATTGTGGCCATCAGTAGACTTTATCCCTTAGCACTTTATCAACTTATAAGTAACTAGAATTATGTCTTTTTCTTATGTGCACTTTATAGTCCACAAAATGCACAAAACTAAAGTGTGCCATTAGCAAGTTTTGTCAAATACACCTGTGTATCTCAAAATTCCATCAAGTCATACTACAAAGCATTATGAATTATGTATTCAGTTTCAAAATCTATTCATGTTATCTATTTTTCTTAGTTTTAGTCATCTGTGTCTTATAATGCATCTATATAATTTATTGCCAAAAATCGTTTATACTCCTCCACTATTCTTTTAATCTTCTGTATGCTCTGTTGATCTTCCATGCCAAAATATGTCTTGTCTTTTTCTTCTTTTTCAGTCTTGCTAATGGTTTATTAGTTTTTGTGATCATTCCAAATAAACATCTTTTGCTTTCATTCATTTTTTTACTGCTCCTTGTCTCTTTTTTTTTAATTTATTTCTACTCATACCTTATTCTTTTCTTCTTTTTAAGTAGTTTTTTTTTTAAAGATTTATTTATTTATACATACAAGCTGGGGTACAGACTAGAGGTATGGGGCGGTGAGAGGGTCCACCAAAGACAGAGCGGGGAGCAGAACAGGCAGATGAGAAATACACTGCTGAGGGGAGCAGCGGGCGAGGCAGGAGAGGTCTGCTGCACCATGTGGGATTCTCCCCAGCCGGGCGTCGAACTCACAGCGGGCGAGGCAGGAGAGGTCTGCTGCACCATGTGGGATTCTCCCCAGCCGGGCGTCGAACTCGCATCGGTGCAGCCGACAGCTCCACAGCGCAGTGCTTAACCGCTGCACCACCAGGGAGGCCCTTTTTTAAGTAGTTTGATTTTAATTTGAAGCCCTGCTTTAGTTGTGTCCTTTTAACGCTTTTGTTGACTAAAACTTGTTTTATGACCTAGCTTGTGAGATATCTGGGTGACAGTTCTATCTATGCTGGGGTAGTTCTATCTATGCTGTGTATCCTGCTATTATTAGGTGGAGTTATGTATAAACTTCAGTTTGTTCAGTTTGATGTTGAACTATTGTGAATGATATTGTTCAAGTCTTCTGTAATCCTGATTTTCTGTGCACCTGTTTTATCCTTGACAAAAGAGTATCTAAACTTCTGTTTATAATTCTGAGTTGGAAGTTTCTCATTTCTGTCTGTGTATGTGTGCGTGTACATTTTGAAGCTGTTAATGGATTCATAGAAGCTTAGGGTTATTATGTCTTCTTATTAAAATTACCCAGTTGTTATTATGAAGTGGCGGTATTTCTTGGTCTGTAAATTTATTTATTCAATGTTATTGTAACTATATCTGTTTTCTTCTGGTTTGTTTATATGGCAAATCTTTCTTCATTCTTTTAATCTATGTCTGCCTTCAAAGTAGATTTCTTTAAAACAATATTAGTTAGGCTTCTTTTTACCTCATTTGATCATCTGTATCTTTTCCTTGACATTTTTAGTTTTAAATTACATTTATATTTAATGTAACTTTTAATATAGTTTGATTTAAATATACCATTAGTTGTTTTTTGTTTCTCCTGGATCTGTCTCCTTTTTTCTTTCTCTCCTGTCTTCATCTTCATTTGAATTAATTGAAGTGTTGTTTAGAATTTTATTTTATCAATACTATTGATTTATGTGATATCTTTTGTTTTACTGTTCTTTAGAAGCACTTCACATTTACATAATTATTTTATAACCATATACTTACATTTTTTCACACCTGTACTCCACACTATTATCATTATACCTCTGATTTTTATATTTGATATATACTATATGATACTTTGTGGTTATAATAGCATTAAACAGTTGAATATTTTTTCAAAAATTTTAATGAGGAGAAATTTTAAGCATTTTTCATTTCTGAAACACTGTTTGTGTAGATTTCTTTTCCATCTGGTATCTTTTTTCTTACTTCAGAATTTCCTTTATCATTTCTTATAATGCAAATCTGGTGGTAATGAATTTGGTTTTATTTCACTCTGGTTTTTTTTGAACCATAGTTATTTAGACATGTATTGTAAAGTATCTAAATATTTGAGGATTTTCAAGATTTCCTTATTGATTTCTAATTTAATTCCTTTGTGATCAAATAATATGCTTTGTAGAGTTGAGTCTTTTTATATTTGTTATAGTAAATATTCTATGGAAACTTACTGAACGTATATGGTGCTACTATTGGGTGAAGTACTTTGTAAAGGTTTGTGAGATCACTTTGGTTTATAGTATTGCTCAAATTCTTTATATACTTACTGATTTTCTGAATGCTGGTTCTATTAAGTATCTTAATATATAATGTATCCATTTTCTTGTGGCTGTTTTTTTTTTTTTAAGATTTTCCCTTTATGTTGGTTTCCTATAATTTGATTATACCTTGATAAGGTTTTCTTTACTGTTGTGGTGTTCTTTATTGTTTTAGTCCAGCTTGGGGTTCATTAAGCATCTGGATCTTATATGGCTCATGATTTTATTATATTTTACAATATTTTCAATCATTATTCCTTCAAATTCTTTTTCTCTCCTTCTCCCTTCCTCTCCATCTAAGACATCAATTACATATATGTCACACAACCCAATAGTGTCTAATGGTCACTTGTGTGTTTTTCATGTTTAAGTCTTTTTTTATTTCAGTTTGTATTGCTGCATCTTCAGGTTCAGTGGTATTTCCTTCTGCAGTGTCTAATGTGCCATTAGACACTCTAGCCTGCTATTTATCATTCCAGGGATTACATTTCTTTCATCTCCAAAAGTTCTGTTTGGTTCTGTTAATGCCTTTCTCATTATGTGTGTGTGTGTATGTTTTCCTTTGTGTCATTGAATGTGTATATAATAGCTAAAGTCCTTATCTGCTAGTATTACAGTCTCTCTCATTTCTTGTTTTTGTTTTTCTGATGGGTTAGGGGTCTTATGTACCTAATTCTTTGTATGTCTGTGATTTGCTGTTAGAGTGGGCATTGTGAATTTTTATTTGAATATTCAGTTTTGTTGTTTTTCTTTAGTGTTTAGTGTTTGTTCTTGCTAGAGTTGCTTGCAAATCTCTTTGATCTTTTCATGGCTTGTTTTGGGGGTTGTAGCATTAGTGTACAGGTACAGGTTTATTTAGCCCCAATACTTAGAGGCATAATTCTTCTGGGGCCTCTGTCATATCTCCCGTTTCAGCAGTTATTCTCCACTCTAGGTGTGTTTAGTCAGAAGTCAGACACCTCCCAACTTTGTGTGCTCGGAAAATTGTTGAGCTTACAGTAGTTCCCTAGTAGTTCTTTGTGTGTGTGAGAGAGAGAGCATGCGAGAGAGAACAGGAAAAGATGGATGTATTGAAATACCTTCAAGGGCTCAGGGTGAGATGGGAGAGGTCTGCACTCCCCCGGTAGTTCTTGTTTCCTCCTGTGTTTTTGTCATTCTTCGTAGTGTTTGGTGTGGTAAAACAAAAATTTGGTCTTTGTGATGTGTAATGTAATGAGTGATGTCCACAGGCAGGAGAGAGAGAAGTGACATTTACATACATGTGAACTGTCATCTAAGATGCGTAGAAAAGAAGTAACTTACTTCATCAGAAAATTTTGAATGTCTGGAAAAATTATAGTCTGTAGAATACCAAATGAAGAATTTCCATGTGAGAATGACTTGATTCTTCAAATTATCTCCTCCTTTGGTCTCCATATGATACAATTTCCTTTGATAATTCTGTCCTTTTTTTCCTAATATTTATTCTCCTTATTCATCCCACTGGCTTTTTTTTTTTGTACTTGCTATTGTTCTTAGACATGAGCATTTTTAATCTATTTTTATGGTTTTAATAGTTATTTCCATGCAGATTATATCAAGTTTACACATATGCCCACATCTGTCTCTGCAGATACAACCCTGAATTTCACATTCTGGTTAAGGGAGAGTTCTGTTAAGCTCTATTTGCCCATTGCCTCAGATAATATATATGTAAAACCTGAAGCTTTATACTATCCCACCGTTACTCCTCTTTTGTCTCTTTTTCTCTTTGCACTCAGTTCTTGAGTCATGTATTCCTGAAGTCTTACACGCACCTTTGATAGTCCTCCTGTAGTTAATTGCCAAGGTCCATGACTTTGACCTTAGAGTCCTTCTCATGTCTTTTCTCTCATTTACATTTCTGCTGCAACATTATTTAATCAGTCATTTAACACATACTTGTTGCCATTCTGTATATGCTGGAATTTTTCCCCGCAGCAAGTAAGAATTAATATGATTTCCACATAAGATAGAATAGTACCCAGAAATGAGAGGCCCCAGTACATTTTTCTGAAATAGCCAAATGAGTATATTCGGTTGTGCTATAGCTATAAAAATCATCATTTTTAAAGTCAAAATGATCAGATGTCAGGAATTTCATATATTTAACAAATATATTAAAAGAAGCATACCAATAAGGAGAAAAATAACATAGCACTCTTATGTTAACAATAATACTATTAATGTTGTGTATATACCTTAGTTATACTGTAAAATTTGTCTTTTCTCTTCTTTACCTGCCAGGAAACACGAAATTATCCAGAATCATATCCACAACTGCCAAGGGATGAAACAGTGGAGAACCCTCATCTCCAGAAGCACATTTTGGAATTAGCATCCATTCTGGATGTTCGAAACGTGTTCCTTGAGAATACCATAGATGACTATTAAAACAAAAATGCTCTCGTTGAAACAATTTTTCATTTGCCACAGATTTTAAATGGTGCAGTTTTCTAATGTGATGACAGATACATAGTGATGTTACTTAGTTTTTATTTTTTAATTTAAGATCACCATTTTAAAGAAGAACTGAAAAAAATTGTTCAAACTTTTAGGGTAACTGTTTTAAAATACAATCTTTCAGGTCTTTTAAAAACTCAATTAATTTTGGGATTTTTTTGCTTTTGGTTTTGTTTTCATTTTGAGGTATAGTACTTACCTCCAACATCTAATCCTACATTCAAATTCACTACTCATACCCCAAGAAGAGCAAATCATTTATTTTTGTATAATGAGGAAAATTCAACTCTTATACTTGGACCTTAAATGTGTGGATTTGGAAAATATGTAATTGTTCACAAAGATGAAACTATCCAGCACGGACTACTAAAAATCAAGAACAGAGTCCTTCCATAATACTCTTTTCATCCCAGCTTAGTAGATAGAAAGATGTACGACTCTGCAGCATAACCAAGAGAGTTCCTTGAGATCATTTAATTCATTTAAATGCTGTCAAAACTTCAGAAACTGTACAGTATTGATTTGCATTGATAGCCAAATCTGTAATTGGGATTTTTAGATGGAATGTGTGAGTTCTGTTTGCGTATTGGTAGTCTTTGAATGCTGGAAATGAAAAAAAGACAAACAACTTTTAAATATTTCAGTCAGAAAGTCAGATGTTGGTTTCATAATATGCTACTTAACTCCATGAGATCAAGTTTAAAGGCTGTCAGGATTGAAGTTCGTGGCATCTGGTACAGAATTTGTAAACTTTTTGCCTGGTTCAAATCTGAGACTTCCAAGTCAGAGATGTTATTAATTTTAGTTGGGTGGGGGGAGTAACTGAATTGTTACTTAGCCTAAAATGGAAGTTGCTTTTGCATTGATAATTTGAAAATATTTTTTAAATCTCCTTGTATTTAATATTTTATATTCATGCACAAGTTTTTAAATTATTTTAAATAGGACTCAATGTTTAATATAACGGTTTTTATGGTTTTTGTCCCTATCATCCCTTTCATAATTTCATGGGTACTAGCTGTTTTCTTTCCCTTCTTTGGATCCCACAGCATTCAAGTTTAGGAATCTATGAATCAAAAGCCCCTTCTTCCTCATTTTCTACACAGGCCCACATTCTACCTCTGGCAGTCCCAGGGGAAATGAGGTGATTGCACTGGTGCCTCTTTCCTGTGTCCCTAGGGAAATTTTACTGTAATCTTTTTAACTTGGATTTCATTTCTTGCATAGAGAATTATCTGGGTCTAAGTTATTCATATACCTGTTACAATTTGCTGGTTTTTCATCTGAATTCTTGAAGTTATTGTTCTTGGATTTGGGGGACACTGAGGTGTTTCATTAAGTTTTGTTGTTTTTTTTTATTAATTTTGTTCTTTTATGGAAAAGTCACCTTAGAGATTTTCTTTGCTAGTGGGTTGCTTTTCACTATCAGATAAAGATTGCCTTCTTTTTTTTTTAGAACCTTAATAAACTGCATAGCTTTCCTTTCATAAGTTTTGCCTGGACTGCAGCGATAGACTGACCTTTGTTGTCTGACCTCTTGTTTCAAGGTCACTGCAATTTGTGCCAGTAATGCCTCTAACAATATTTTCCTGTTCTCTGATACTTAAAATAATAGTTATCACCCTGAGCTTTGTCCTCACCAATTTAGCATTAAGAACACTGGTCTGAGAAGTAGAAGACCTGAGTTCTAATCCTGGCTTTCTTGGTTCACTTGATACCCTTTTGACAGGTGTCCTCGTGTCTCTGCTTGTCAGCACTCTCTCATCTGTAAAATGAAGGTGTTGGTCCAGGGTTTTTATGTTTTTTGTCTAATTCTGTAGTTCTTTAAATCGAACTCTTGGTTCCAAAAGATGGTGACTTTTCCACCCTTGTCACCTGCAAAACTAGTTTCCCTGAGTTGAGCGCACACAGCATTTTCTTTTCTAGATCGTGTTTACAAGTTTTTGTTCAAGATAATATTGGGCCCACCTAGTTGGATATATTCAAAGAGAATATCCTGAAGAAATGAGTTTTTGTGATTAGAAATATGCTTGTCCAAGACAAGGACCCTTGGAAATCACAGCGAGGGTTTAGATGGTGACATTGCTCCTTACACCATAGTGTCATTCCTTATTGGATTTAAGAATCCAAAGTGAACGTAAGTGATCTTGTATCTTCAAAGAGCAGATGTATGCCCAAGAAAATTATAAACTATTGTTTCATTCTCCAGATTTTGTTCTAGGCATTGGAGAGGCAAAATCGATATAAAATTCCATGGCTTTATAAACCTTACATTCTAGTAGGAGCAGTCAGGCAGTAAACATTACATAAGCAAATTTCTGTTAGAAAGTTATGAGTGATATGAAGAAAATTTAGAGTATGGTAAGGTTAATCTTTTGTTTGTGTTGGGAAAAGAACAATGTTTAAATGAGTGATCAGGGTAGGCTTTATTAAGATTACCTTTATGCAAACACTTTGTCTTTTTATTTTTTAACTTTTATTATGAAAATTTAATGAGCCCTCATATACCATCACCCAGTTTCTGCATTTTAAGGCATTACTTTAATCAAAGCGAGAAATATAAGTGGACAATCACCCAGAGGGCTCAAGATGGCAATGAGGAAGAATTCCATTTTTTTGCAATCCATATCACTCCCCTTTATAAATATAAAAAATTAAGCCCTATATTTTTAGAATTCATAGAAATTTGAATATTGGAAGAGAGCAAAGCAATGGCAAAGAGCACTTCTTTGTTTTCAAACTGCACAAATTCCCCCTGGAGATTCTGATATAATCTCTCTCCTCCCTTAAGAATCACTGTAAACAAAAAAGTGTAAGATTGCAAGAATCCAATTACAAAACAAAATTAAGCACAATGAAATTACCTACTTTATCTGTATATTTCTGAAGTGGGTGAAGCAACTATCTTCCCTATTTTACAGAAGAGAAAGCTGAGAGACCAAAAATAAAAAAACAAAAAACTGTCTATCCATAGTGACAGAGCTAGAACTAAAACTCACATCTTCTCCTCTCAGCCCAGTCTTTCCACTTGCTCCAGTTACTTTCTATAACAGGTATGAAGAAACTAGAGATTTATATTTTGGCACAAAAGGTTATGGTATTTTTTTAGTTTAGCAAATATTGAAACCAGTGAGTCAGTCACTAGCATGTATTTGATTATTAAAAAATTCATTCGGACATTTTATCTTTGATTTTAGCCAGGATAGAGTCTTTGTATGTGTGTGTGTTTTTCTTCTAGGAAGTGGTGCTCTCTAAACCTCTCAAAGCACATAGAATTTATCGTACCCTTTATATCATGTTGAAATGTTTTGAGATTATAAAAACAAAGTGCAATCTACTCACGACTGAAATTTTCCTGATATATAGGTCTGGATTTAATTTTTTCCCCACAGTAGCCCTTTATTTTCTTCTTGCAATAGAGTTCCCTGAAACAGATTAGATGGTGAGCTTTGTTGCGGTAAAGGGAAAAGCAACAAATGTGATTCATACAGTAATTATGGAGCTTTCTTTAGCATTCTTGTCCAAGTTTAATCTCTGACCTGTGTCACTTCAAAACTTTCTCTCTTAGAAGGTGTTTGGACTTAGTTGAAAAATCTTGTAATTAGTTATCTATAGAGACTTGTAGTCAGCCTGACATACAGAGAACATTCTGGACTGAAAATATAGGAAGGTGCCAAGGTCTGCAAACTTGGTTCCTACCAGTGAATCAGAACCACCTCCCACCCTGAGTGAACAGATTTGATAGGAATGTGAATGGTATGAATCTCCTGGTGATGTTTTGAGTGTATATGTTCCTGTGAGTGAGTGTTTGGAGAGTATAAAGGGTATTTACGTTGAGGGCTGTTCTGTTGACCTTATTTATTTGGAATTCTTACTTTTAATGGCATGTGTATATTTTTGTGATGCTAAATGCAATCTTGGTGTATACTTGTATATATGTACATATCTGTAAATATATTGGTTTGCAGTGATACAGTATGTGTATATTATATACCCATACCCATTGTGGGCTGAATTATTTAAGTTCTGTGAGGACATCAGAGTGGCATTATTCATGCTGCTGTAATTAGGTTGTGGCTGTATCTCATTCATGAGCCTCTATTTTGAGGGGCTTGTGTTTGGGTAAAATGGGCTAATTTGGAGTTGAAATTAGGATGTAAAGAGCTTGATATTCTTAGCTTTAAAATCATTTGCCAATTTGCATTTAAACTGAGGATACATTAGTGATACCAACCTAAAAAGCCTAAGTATGTAACTGAGACACCAGCAGGTTCTTGAACTATCTTAGTCCTTTATTTTCTTGACCCATAGTTGAGTATTACTGAATAGTAAAATATTTATATTGAGTATCAAGGGGTTGTGGAAAAAATTACTTTGATTTCATTTCAAAATAGATAGGAAAACGTCCTGTGAATAGGGAAATATGTTCCTGGTTGCCATTAGTACTTTATACTAAATTTTAAGTTTGGATCAAAATTTTTTCACCAATGTGTCTCCTTTTGTATCTGTCTCTGTGAGGCAGAAGAAAGGGCATTTGCTCAAGGAAGGTTTTGCTTGGGTGGGATGGGATTTAATGAGGAACAGAGGCTGTTAATTAGTCTATTTGCAGCAACTGTGATTAACTTAGTCCTGTTGTGGCATTATTGACGATAGATTTTTCTTATTGGAGTTGATAGCAAAGATGAAGATGCACATCTGGGAAAATGTTTCCAGTGAACAAAATGCCTCCAGTTGTATTTCTCTGTCTCTGTGAGACCACTTGTGTTCTGCAAATTGATATATTCACACATGGTATAGGATTCTTAATATTAGGTGCATGGCATACTATAAAATCTGGGCCTTCAAACCTCTACGAAGGAAGAACGGTGGGGAAGGACAGGAGGAGGGAAACGTGTAGCGCCAGTTTGTGCCCTGGAGGAATCACGGCGTCTCAGCGCCATTACTCCTGTCTCCTCTCGGCAAGCTCATCTGCATGGGCGCGTGTAGGAGATGTTTAATATACATTTGAATACAAGCAAAGAAGAAATTAAGTCGAGGTTATTTTTGCATGATAAAATATAACTGCAAAGCAACTTTTTACCCCTTTATTTGTCAAAAGATTAAATCTGATTCTCCATTAAATTATCTCAAATAGAAAACTTAGAACCAGGAGTCAATTTTACCACCCCCAGTCAACTATTCATAACATTTACCAAATATTTCTTAAATATTAGAATTTGGTAACATGCTATTTCTGGGGGAAAAATCAGTGAAAACATCCATAGTCTCTTATATTCTGTTGTTTTAGTAACCAAATCATTTATTGCAATTGGAGATACAGCAGAGCAGATGTTATTTAAAATTCATGAAACTGACTTATGCTCAATGTAGATATTCATTTGAGCAAAGTAGCAGCAATAAAATGTACAGTAGATGAGATTAACTTTGTGAATATTATCTCTGACTCTTAACAGTTGCAAAGCTACTTTGCAGTTAAAAAAGAAATGCAAAACTTTTCTCATTATTCTCCTGTACTCTCACACAATGATACTTTATACCCATTCTTGCTATACCTACCAATTTTTCCTGGATACTGTGATTATACCTAAAAAAGAAAAAAACAATTCTTTCTGAGACTAGAATTTCAGAATATAGTACACTATCTTCCAGCTTCACTGAGTTTTTGAACACAGATTTATTTAAACATGCCTTGTGTAAGGAAAAATAATTGATATGTGCGTGGAATCAGTCACTTATTGAAGAGAAGGGTGTCTGGATGATATAGGGGGACATGCCCTTAATTGGGTAAAATAAATGTATTAAGTATAACTAATTTGTTGGTGCCATAGAAATATTTTCTTTGGAATTCTGTAGCTTTGATGTATTTTCTTAAGCTCAAATAGATTTTTTTCACTTATTAGTTTAATGTAATATTAACTTTTGAGATTTCCATTTCTGCCTAACATTGTTATTTAATCACTGTCTGAAGCACCATTTCTTAATTTTAAGATATTTTTGTTACTTTTGTTCTTAAAGGTTATTTTAAAAATCAGTTGTCAAGTTACTCTAAGCAGTGTGATTTTCAAACATACTTGAATAGTAGATTCAGAGGTCTTTAATAATTTGAAATACACATATTAGTTCTGCACTTCAGATTAACTTAACCAAACTTGAATTTAGTCATAGAACAGACTATAAATTGGGAATATTTTTCCTATTTTGGTGGACAATTCCAGGCTATATCCTAAGACAATCATCTTTTTAGGTGTAGTGGTGGTAACTTCAGGGTTCAGGTTTTTACTTTTCTGACAAGCTTATGGAATGAAAGTTAATAGACTAAGTGATAACATCACTTTCACAATGAGATAGGGAATTATAGCTCGCCCTCCTACAGGTCTGCAGTAAATATTAAAAGTTTTATGTTATGTCACTAATATTCTATTCTCCTTTTAAGCAGTTATGCATGTCTACTTGCCCATGATTGAAAATTCAGATTTGAAAATACAATTTGACCCTTCAGTGTTCTCAAATATCAAATCAGTTCCGGTTAACCACTGTAAACTGTGAAATGATCATATATGATAATCCCTCAGTAAATATTTCCAAACCACAAATAACCACTGTATTTTTTAAAATCCTGTTCCTACCCTCCTTTGCATGTTACTGATTTTTTTCCTGAATTATAGCTAACTATTGTGACTGTATTAAAAATCTGCAGGAAAAAAAAATTGCTTAAAATGCTTTAAGGCAATGGAGTTCTTATTACTGTTTTTTTTTTCTTCTAAAAAATGAGGTGAGCTTTTAAAAAAACAACAAACTCTTGTTTCTTTATCTTATTAAAAAGAACTTTTAATGGTTCAGTAAAATATTAAGGACTTTGTGTTGTGGCCTTTTACAGTTACCTGGATACATTCCTTTTGGTACATAGACAGTATGGCTAGTTCTCTAGGCTTTGTTTGCTTGTTTTTAATAAACCTTGCCATCCAACAATTAGAAGGCCTTCTATTATGGAGACTTCTTCCAATGGAAGTAGAAAGGTCTTAGATAAGAGGAAAGGCAGATAACAATGTCCTACTGTTTTCACAGTAGAACTTTTAAGTGAAGAATTTTATCTAAGTAGGTTCTTTTCATTGTGTAGCACCAATACAAATAGTGGTTTCATTAATCATTGATTCAAGTGAAGCAGTTATAAACTTTTTACTTTGCTGTAAAGGTTATTATAATTTCAGGCCACATTATTTTCTCTAGGTAATTTCCATGGTAAGGTTAGCTACCATTTTTCTTTATTCACATCATCATTAAGGGTTAAGATAATCAAATAAGAGGTAAAATAAGTTATGTTTTATCTTTTTTCCCTAAATATAATGGTGAACCTATTGTCTGTATTAGGGATATTAGGCAGAAATGCACTTGTTTCAATCATAGCAGAAATTACATTTGGAGAATATAATTACTTGACTTTCTAGTGGTGTGAAATACTTTTTAAAAATTGTGCTTGTCTGTAACTGAAATGTTATAGAATTGTAATACTATAGGGATTATAGAGTTATATTAGCTCTCCTCAAGAGTTTGAAGCACAATAATTTTCATGTAACAATTCTAATCCAAGTGCTGCTAATCTGTCGTGCAAATAATGAAGCTACTTGGTTGCCTATCTAGCTATTCACATATCACTGTAACCCTTGAGATGCAGTCTTGTTGCTCATTTGTATTGCATTTTGGGTATTGTGGATTAATACTTTAGAACAAAATCCATCAACTCAGCTCTGAGACAGCAAACCATTTGAATTCATTAGTTTTATATATGTTATCAGTAGAATAAATTTTGAAGGGGCTATTTATTACCAATGACTAAGGGGAAAAATTATATTGTCAATATCATTTGACTTGAACATTTGTGCTATTGTAAAAGTCTTGTCTGTTGTGTTTCTAAATTGCTTAAGCCATACATACTCTTAAGGATATTTTCCCTTTTGTTTCTTTTCAGGAGCCTTTTCCTGCTTTGTTATGGTTAATACTTTATAGATTTTAGAAATTGAGACGTTATTGAAACATTTTAGTTTCCTGTTATGGGAACATTTAATTCCCATTTTAGTTATCACTTTTGACTCTTGTAATGGTATGTGATTTGTCATAAAGGATAGCAAGCATTTCACTAACTACTTCACTAAATAAATTTCAGAGTAAACACTGTGATTCTGCAGAGCAGATTCAGTAGGCCCTGTCTTTCCAATGTTTTCTTCTGTTCTACGGTACCTTCCACCTTGAGGGCGTTTAAATACTAGAAGATGGGCAGTTAAATGTTGTTTTGATATTCATTGAATAACAAGATTACAGAATATTTGATTTTTGTCAGTGTATTGCAGACATTTTTGCATTGATAAATGTTCTCTAGGAATGTGACTACATCCATCAGGTGTGAACTCTTGTAAATGAATTTTGTATCTTGGATCCACGTATATATTAAGTGTATCATCAATATAAAAATAAACATTATTTGCTTAAATTTTTTGAAACTTCTTCAGAATTGCTAACAGAAGTGCTAAACTATTAATGGTTTGCTTCTTTCAGATCTGTAGCAACTACAGACAACTAGTTTGGGGTTATGAACCCAAAACTTAACTCTTTTAGTTTGTAAATTTCCTCTGAGTCCTAATATTGATTTTTTTTCCCTGTCCTGCTCCTGGTGGTCATTGATTTTTTTTCCCCTGTCCTGCTCCTGGTTCTCAGAACTGGGACACGGGGAGGGAGGAGTTGCTTCAGGGGAACCAGGCAGAAGCTCTGGCTGGTGTTTGGACAGGAGCTAGACCAAGAGCTGCTTCAACGTGGAATGCCTGGCTTGGCCTTGAAGAATCCTGAGACCGGACATAGGCTACTGGTTTGAACAAGGCAGTTTTAACTTTCTGGACTTTGTTCATCTGTCAAAAACTGGAGGCCTTTTTAGTGAACAGTGAAATTCTGTAGTGGGCATTTGCGTGTGTTGCTTGTTTTAAAATGACATGCAGTATACCGAGTGCATCGTTAGAGCCGTGAGTATGCTGTGTGTATCCTGGGTTGCGATATAAAACGTGTAACCTGCACTAGGTCAGAAGCAGGAAAGTTACAACACTAGGCGCGAGATCCCAGCGCCTGTGTCAAGGAGACACCGACCTGCTGTGATCACCAACTACCCGGGGACAGGCCGGCTGCGTTGGGTGCAGTGGGAGTGGGATGCGGGGAGAGAGACGGAAACTCCGGGTCCGGCCAGCGCAGTCCGGAGTTCCGATCCCGCACAGCACGCGCAGGCCCCATGGCTCCAACTGGGTTCTTCCCCTTTCACCTCGCGGCTCTTCTCACTGACCAGCTCTGCACCGGCCCTTTAAAAAAAAAAAAAAAAAGACTTCGGCCACTCGGTCGTCATCCCGGGTCGGGTCGCTGGCTGACGTGGCGGCCCGGACGCTCCCTCCGGCCCAGCGCCCGCACACTCCAGCCGTTCCGGTCCAACCGCCGCCCTGAAACTCGCGCTGACGCCCGCGGAGGCCGCGCTCGGGCGCATGCGCGCGGCGTCGCAACACGCGCAGCCACTTCCGGCGCGCGGGTGAAGGTGCGGTTCCGGGTCGCCGCTCTGCTCGCTGCCGGCCGCGGGGGCTGGTGACGCGGGCCGGCGCTCACGAGAGGCCCTGGAGGCGGGGCTCTGCCGGCTGCCCAGAGAGCGGCAGGTGCGCGGGCGGGGGCGCCGGAGGCCCCTCATCCTTCCGGTGGCCCCTCATCCTTCCGGTGGCCTCGCTCTGCCCCCAAAGCAGCCCGGACGGGGTGGCCCAAGACCAAGGCGGGGGGGCGGTACCGGGGTGCTGAAAGGGCAATGGTGGGGGCGGAGGCGGGCTGCCAGGCCTGGGATTCTGGAGCTTAGGGTTCTGGGTACTCCTTCTTGCGCGACCTTGGACAAGTCACTCCGCCTCTCTGGGTCTCAGTTTCCCTGTTGTCAAATGGGAGAGACGTTGGGGTCCTCCTTTCTTTGACTGTCCAAGCACGGGTGGATCTGGAAGGAGCCTGCGTGAGTGGGATCCAAAGTGCCGTGGCAGCTGTCTTTACCCACCTTAGCCATCCTTTTGCCCAGTGAGTCAAGGTTCTGTGACCAGACGGCCGGGTCTGGCCAGGTAAACAGTGTGTGACTGTCAGAAGCAACTGAGAAAGAAATTACTGACCCTGGGAAACCTTACTGTCATTCAAGTTTTGTTTTGCTCAGGATTCCCAAGACAGATTTAGGCACCTTCAGCAAGGAAAGATTGTGTTCTTTGTGCCCGTAAGTGAAACTGTTAGGCAAATCACAAGTGCAAAGGAGACCGAGGGTGAGGGAGGGTACCCCACTGAGGATTGTAGCAGTGACAAGTATTCTCCTTCTCCCTTAACAATCCACCTTCCTCTCCCAGCCCCCACCCCCTTCCTTCTCCCCAAGGTTTTGGCCTTACACTGTGAAAGGAAATATCCAATGCGTTTTATCTTTGTCTTCATGCAGGACAGAATGCTTTGACCGTCATGCTGTTTTAAATCTAGTAGATAAGCCAGGTGAGTAGGTGGTTTACAGACTTTGAAAGGTAAAGTTTTTGGAGAATAGGTGGTTTACAGACCTTGAAAGGTAAAGTTTTTGGCAAATAGTAAATACTTAAATGATCTGAAGTGGTAAGAAGTCATTTGTAGATCTTAGAGCAGACCTTAAATCTCCACAAAATATGAAAAGTTAAAGTTGGAACCAGATTATTAGTGTTCCATACAGCTTTGGAAGGAAAAGTTGTTTGATTCTCATGTTGAATATCTTGTAAAACATACCTTGTAAAACATTCTGAAGAAAAGAAACTGATTTGAGATCATTTCAGTCACTCTTAAAGACAGCCATACTGTATTTCCAGGAACTGTTTAAGGATACCTGATCCTATTTACAATATAGTTGTCTGGTTTGCCTGCTTTTTTCTAGGTTGTCAACTTTTTCTAGTGGACATCTAATTGCAAACTGTCCTGGAACATTAAAATGTTATACCTTTTCCCCATATTGAGTAACATGTTTTTGTCTTCCTCTTACTAAAAAGATAAAGGAAACCTAAGCTGTAGTTAATATTGTGAGAAGGCAAAAGTTTGTGTGATAGTGTTTGTGCTGGGAAATTGTGCTAAATGTGCTAATATGCCATAGCCAGCTAAGTGTAGTAAAAAAAAAAAAATGGAGTGGGGACTTGTGAGTCAGAGTCCACGTTCAAATATCAGCCCTGCCACTTAGCCACATAATCTTTGGCAGGTTACATCATCTCCCTGCGACTGAATTTCCTTATCTGTGTATATGAAGCACCTGAGTGCCTTTTAAGTGTTTAGTAATTGTGTTCTATTGCATGTACTAGGAAAGTTATGAAACAATTTTGAAACCTGAAGCTTAACATGGCAACTCAGGTGTGAAATCTCTCCAGTGTTTAACCTTGAGCTCTCTTTCGTCTGATTTATAGATACTGTGTTGCCGTAAGTCTTTGGCCGACATTTAAGTAGGAATGCGGCTAGCTTGGATGTCTGGAACTTTTTAGCCTCCTCTCTCTGAATTCCTGATTGCTAGCCCAAGGCTTGCTGTGGTCATTCAAGAGCAGGTCATCAGCACAGGATAACCACGCAGCAAAAATGTTTGCAAAACTAAAGAAGAAAATTGCAGAAGAGACTGCTGTCTCCCAGAGGCCGGGAGGTGCTACTAGGATCCCAAGGTCGGTGAGCAAGGAATCAGTTGCCTCCATGGGAGCTGACTCAGGAGATGACTTTGTAAGTATCTGCTCTAGTTTTTAATATTTTAGTACAGTCTCAATAGAGTCCTTAAGTGATACTGCTGAAAATCTATCCAATAAATAATTTGCTTTAAAAATGACAACATTATTTATCGTTTATATCTGATTCTTCTCACTTTGAGGTACTATTCTACTTTTTCTTATTTTTCTATGAATCCCCTTTCAGATTCTCTTTACTGTTTTTTGTACTTTTTTCCATCTGTACATATTTTCTTCCACATTTCATTTCTCAAAACGCCTTAGCCTGTGGTCGCTACATACATACATACTTTGAGTCATTGTTGTTAGCAAGGTCTGTGAGTTGCGTGTGGAGTTCACCAGATTGCACTATTTTATTGCAAAAGTGGATGAGAGGAAGACTACAGTATGTCCCTTATTTGTAAAGTACCTTTGAGGTTGGAAAGTGAGGTTGCTGCTATGTCAGGTGAATGTCACGTCTTAGGATTAAAAGCTTGTCTTCAGCAGATGATAGGATCCTTTTAAAGTCAGAAAGTTTTTAAAAAATGATTTATAATGCTTGATATGTGTAAAAACTGGATGTAATTAAAAGTATAAGAATAAAGTGAATGGTTGTGAAGTTGTCACCTTTCCAAAGCTATTTGTTTTCTTCTCAACTCCCTTCACCCCCTCTTCTCTCCAGATAACCACTATCTTAAGTTTTGTGTTTATCATTCCCTGGCTTTTAAAAATATCCTTCTCCAACACACACACACACACACACACACACACACACACACACACACACTCACACTCACTCTTTCTCATAAGAGGTTGTTGTTTAATGTTGCTTATTTTTTAATTTTATAAAAGTGATATACTGTAGTCTTCTTGAACATTTTTTTGACTCAGTATGTTTCTAGATTGTGTTAGATGAAGCTGTTGGTCATTTGTTTTGACTGCTCTATAAGATTCCAGTATTTGAAAAGGCCACCATTTAGCTCTGCCTTCCCCTGGTGATAGACATTTGAATTATTTCCATGATCAGATGAGTCTTCCTCCTCCTTTCTTATGCTGCCTGCCCTGGGTCAGATTACATGGCAGAAGCTGTTAGGTTATTGGGGTAGAACAATAAGATCACCAGATCTAAATTTTCATTGGCTGCTGTATTTAAAAGGCAATATAAATGCACATTTGACCCCCAGGCTCAAGTTCCTGCTTTCCCTTCATGCTGCCATGCTAAAATGAAGTCTCTTATCTAGAATGTATTCCATATCTAGAGAGTAACCTAAATTAGGAAACACTTTGCTTTCAGACTTTGAAAGTAACCTATTTGGACTTTATATAGCACGGAATTTCCTGACCCTCGCTCCCTATCTGCAGATCCTTACATCCCATTACATATATTTTCCAACCAGGCGCCTTTACTCTAATATCTCATATTGTCAAGTGAGCAAAGCTGAATTCATTAACTCCATTTCCAAAAGTGCCGTTTCATCCCCCAGGTCAGTAATAAGAAAGCTTAGAGGCATTTTAGACTTCCTTTCTTTAGCTTCTTGGTGTCCAATCAGCCAATGAGTATTTTGGCTTCCATCTACTCAGTGTCTCTAATTCACTCTTTCTCTCCCATTTACTAAGTAGTGCCTTTACTCCCATTTTATTTCAGGCTGTCTTGATTTCTTGGACATATATGTCTCCTCCTCCCCCCTGTGAAAGCATCTCTTACGCTGCATTGTTCATGATTTGCTTCTTTGACTTTCCCACTAAACTGGGACCGTCATGAGAGGTAACAGTGAAGCAGTTGGCAGCCCAGGGCAGGTTGTGGAATTAGACATAAGTCTGATTGCCTGCCCCATCGTTACTGTGTGATTCGGGGCAAGTTTCTGTGCTTTTCTGTGTCTTAGTTTTCACAACTATAAAATGGGAATAGGAACTGCACCTGTCTTTATTGAATTGTGTTGTGGTGGAGTGTCCTCAAAGTTCACCTCAAGGTTCTCTTAATCACTGGGAAGACTCACAGGGCTCCACATACTATAATTTTATTCCATTATCTTCCTTAAAGTGAAAGGGAAGTGGCGCGTGGGGCAGAGCATGGAGGAAACTGGGCGCAGACTTTCCAGAGCACTCCTCATGTCACACAGGACTTGTTTTATGCCCCCACTTACGAGTAGTGAGGGCACAGGTAAAATGAGGTTTATCAGGGACACTCACTAGAGACTCAGTGGCCAGAGATTTTATTGGAAACTAGACAGGTATGCTTGCCTGCCTAGCATTTACCAAAATGCCAGACGCCCGGAAGGAAAACAGGCATTCGGCGCGAACCACATCTTTTGTGCAGTTTCCGTGCAGAGAGCGCCTCTTATCAGGCGTGGCAGGAACGCTTAAAAATCTAAGTTCCCTTAGGCTGCCGAGGGCTAACTTTATGAGCAGGCCTTGCTAGGGATAGTGCTAAGGATAGCAGTCTCAGCCTGTGATGTTAATTTAACTGTTTTCTGCAGCGGGTGCGAAAGCTTTGCCATTGTGCCTGGCTCGTCACAGCATTTCGTAATTAGTGGTTGCTGCTGCAGCTGCTGTTGCTGTTTTAGAGGGGCTGTTTCCTGCTCTTCCCAGTGCCGAGCGCGATGCCGCGCATAGGTCTCACTAACAGTACCAGTTGTACTTTTACTACTAGTAATAGGTGCTTTGTATTAAAACTGATGGTGTGCCAGGCTCTGTTTTAGGGACGTGACAAGTATTGATTATTCAGCCCTCATCACGGCTCATTTGTTACCATAGTTTCCAGATGAGGAAACCAGTTACTCCAAGATCTTGTAGCTGACAGGTAACGAAGATGGGACTTTAACGCAGGCATTCCCCTTGCAGAAACTCATCCTTAACTGTACACTCTGCTGAGTCTCAGTCCGTGTTGATGCGCACAGGGCTGGCAGCCTAATGAATATTTCGGTGACCTGTTCAACCACCTTTGAAGACATTTTGGAAATAAGATGGGGAAACATGACTAGAGACTAGATATTAGATGATATTTTTAATTTTACTACATGTACTAATGTATCGTAAATATAACAGCCAACGTCCTTATATTTTTTTTAACTTTTTTAAAAAGATTTATTTATGCATACAAGAACTGGAATATAGGGCCTCCCTGGTGACACAACGGGTTAGCGCAACGCTGTGGAGCTGTCAGCAGCTGCAGTGTGCGTTCGATACCCAGCCAGGGAGCATCCCACATGGCGCAGCAGACCTTTCCTGCTGCTCCCCTCAGCATTGTATTTCGGTTGATCCGCCTGTTCTGCTCCCCACTCTGTCTCTGGTGAATCCTCTCACCGCCTCACCCCTCTGGCCTGCACCCCAGCTTGCATACAAAAATAAAAAAAATTAAACTTAAAAAAAAAAAAAGAACTGGGGTATAGTCCAGAGGTGTGGGGCTGTGAGAGAATTCACCAGAGACAGAGTAGGGAGCAGAACAGGAAGATGGACTGAAGTACACTGCTGAGGGGAGCAGTGGGCGAGGCAGGAGAGGTCTGCTGTGCTTCGTGGAAATCTCCCTGGCCAGGGATTGAACTTGTGCTGCAGTGGCTGTGGATAGCTTCATAGGCTGATATTAACCCATTGCGCCACCAGGGAGGCCCAGTGTCCTTATATTTTAGAAAAGGTTGATCAAAGTATTTAGGATGAAATGTCATGAAGTCTTATTGAAAGTACTTCAATAGCACAAAAATTGATGAAGGAAATATCAGCAGCTGTTAAAAGTAGATGGAGAATATTTACGAAACCATTTTCCTGACTCTTCTCTATTTAAAAAAATTTCCAATTAAAATAAAAGAAATGGTGAGATAGTTATTAGCAATAGAAAGCGATGCCCAAAGCAGAAGTGGCACCCTGTATGTTGTAAGATAACCTAGACTGTTGGAGAAAATTGATGGCTCATTTTGTCTGCTGAAGTCTTTGGTGCATTTTAGAGCTTGAGACTGACATCCATTTGTTTTATAGATGAAGATACTAAAAACTTTTAAATGTCAGTGATAAATTCTTCATCAGAGACCAGCCTTTGAGCCCTCCTTTATCTCCGGACTTTACCTTTGGAAAAATAAAGTGATTTTCTTTTCACACTGAAAAAAAATTTTCTTAGTATTATGTGCTGGATATAATATGATCGTAATGGATTTGCTTACCATTGCTTCCTCTGTTCGCATGTAGAGGCACAGTTTATCAGTTTGGCCTTATATGTCTCCTCCACACTGTCCAAGCCTGTCGATGGAGCTAGTGTTGCTTCTCCTTTACACATGGAAAAACCAGGGTCCAGTTAGCTCAGCGGCTTTTGGGTGATCACAGTTCATTACTGTATAGCAAAACCTAAAAGATGAGTTGTCACTTTCTGCTTCAATTCTGTGTCTCACACTGCTGAGAACCCCTGTGTGAATATGATCTCTTCTTGTGTCTGTTGTGTCTATCTCAACAGGCTTCTGATGGAAGCAGCTCCAGAGAAGATCTCTCATCCCAGCTTTTGAGAAGGAATGAACAGATACGGAAACTAGAGGCCAGACTTTCTGGTATGTCTAAGAACTCAAAAAGTAAACAAAGGACATTTGCTTTGCCTGATCCGCTCTCCCTGTAAAATAACCAATAGCATAGCTTTGTAATTATTTTGACATTTTTTGATGTTTTTAGTTGAAAGGGAGCAATGTGTACCCTCCTGTTCTTTCTGTTTTAGTGTTCTGAGTAGTATAAATTCAAAACTCAGTTTTAAAGTTAAAAAAAAAAAAAAAGCAACTTCCGTTTTTCTGCTCCTGAGATTTCTAGCCAGGGATACAAAAGGTATTGAAAGCATGTGTAGAGTAGATTTGACTGTCTTTCACCTGTTGGCATAGCTTGCGTTCAGGTGGAGAGGGGCAGGGGTGGGGGCAGTATTCACTGGGAATGGCCAAGAGATGTGGGATTCTTCTGTACCAGAGGGCAAGGGAGAGAGTTTTGCCACTTGCTGTAGCTACATATCACCTGTGTAAGTGTCATTCTGGGCGTTTGGACTACTTTTCACCAGTATTTTGAACTCCAACTCCTGTTTAGAAGCTGTAACTCTTATTACATCTTTTTTGTGTGGTTTCTAGTTTACACCACCCCCATTAAGTCCTTTGCCTGGACAGGGTATGTTTGTGCTAATGGTGTGAGTTCTTACTTCAATTTCTACCCCTGTATACATTTTGAAAACTTCATCCTGTAAAGTGATCAATGGCTTCTGTTTTTCTTTTTGTCCCTTGGCCTTCTGCCCATTTTATTGGGGTGAAAGCAGTGAAGTATGAATTCACGGAATTTTATGTGAAACATTTGTATAGGTTTCAAAGACTCAAAGCTACCAATTATATCATCTTGTGCTCACCATAGTTTTACTTGGTTTAGAGAGGTCAGTTCCCACAGCTAGCGGTGGTAGTGCTGGGATCCAAACCCACATTTGCTAGATGCTAGTATCACTGTCCTGTTACCCCAGCCTATAAGTAACATCAGTACTAGAGGTGAAATAACTTTATGTTTAATGTTGTGGAGAAAATGATAAAATGGTAGCTACCTTCCCTAATAGGAGGAAAAATAGTTTGGACTTGGCTTAAGTTAGAGAAGGGACAAGGAAGAGAACTGACATTCATTGAGCCCATTTATGTTCTGAGTATTATCCTGCAGGCCCAGTATATGTAATAACAACAATAATAGCTGCTACCTTTTACTAAGTATGTGTGCTGGACGCCTAAGACATATAAAACACTTAGCTTAATATCAGATGAATCCTTTGAGGTAGGTAAAACTAATACTTAGGATCAATAATTTGCTTAAGGTCTCCCAGCTAAGGACTGTCAGAATTGGGACTTGAACTAAAGCCTGGCTGCTTCACCACTAAACCATGCTACCTTCTTGGGCTAGCCAGGTATTTTGCTTCCCCTTAATAGGACATAGGCTGCTCAGTTCCTGTGTAGAAAGGACTCTTCTAGAGAATCAAGTCCGTTCATCATAGAGAATGTGCTGTGCCAGGGCGTCTGCTATTGTCCTAACCACTGTGACTCAGTTGTGTGGACTGTAAGGGAGCTGGTTAGCGAATTCTTTTTGCTCTCTCCTATTGCTAAGACTGAAAGGGGAAAGTGAAAACAGATTTGAAAATAAGTCATGAAAAAATGCTCGTTTTCCCAGCGGGGCCTTGCTCATGGCCAGGCCAGCCCCATCCTTGTTCTTTATCAAGGCTGAACAGATCTGCCTGTTTGTTTTCATCATTTACACCGTGGATAGTTTGTATTTATACCTGTTTGCCTGTCTCGTTCATTGTTAATGGGAGGCTGTCTGCCTAGCTTTCCTTAACAGGAATGGTTTTCAGGTTGAGAAAATCATCATCATTTTCACTCATTTTTTTGTTTAATTAACTTCCTTTCCTGATGTTTGTCCATTCCTGGTATGTGCGTCACCCTCCTCACCCAAGACTATGCTGAACAGGTCCGAAACTTGCAGAAGATAAAAGAGAAGCTTGAAATTGCGTTAGAAAAACACCAGGATTGTACGTATTTTTTTCCTGCTTTTTTAATCTTTGTAGGATTTAGTTTCCTTTAATGAACGATAGTGTGTGATTAAATTTGTCCCTTGTCATAGCGCAAATGATTGTTTTGCAAGTAGTGTATTTTTTAATCAGGTCACTGTGCCGTTTGTCCCATATCGGTAAGCACTCAACTTGTATCTATGTGCCTCATGCGCATGCTTTTTGGGAGAATGTCATCCTGTGTGCCCGCTTGTCTCCATTCATTTGACCAGTTTTTCGGCTACCCTTAGATTCTAGTAAAGACTAGCGCCTGGCCCTTGGGCCTAGATTAGGAGATTTTGGATCTAGCCGTAACTTCATTGCTGCCGTTTTTAGTAATGGGGGGACCCCTGGGACCCCTTCTGCAACCATGGAAGATACACGTGTCTAGTCTCCCATAAATCATGTTCTCCTTTGGGTTCAGTCCAAGAAAGATGCTAACAGAAGTGGAAAGTTACTTTCTATTCACATAATTTATAAAAAGTGAAAGAGGAGTCTTTTCTGTTTTCCTATGTTTTGATTTTTTTTATTTTTAATGCTCATAAAGTGAAAGTAACCATTACTTAGCAGCAGCATTGGTGTTTTCAGGCATTTTCAGTATTTTATCATCGTCCCACTTAAAAGTGACTTTTGGCATCTTCTAAACAAAACAAACACAACAGGAAACAAAAAACTGTGGTCTGTTACTAAGACCAACAGATTCTTCAGGGACAATCAGTCAGGTTTGTCCCAGTCTCATAATCCACTGACGTGACCTTGGCCTTTTTTATTAGGTGATATTTGTAAGTAATGACATGGGCTATTTGTCATGCTATTTCTGAAATATTTCCATATCTCAAATAGAGCCTCTTTGTTACAGCTTCCATGCGGAAATTTCAAGAGCAGAATGAGACATTCCAAGCCAACAGAGCCAAAATGGCAGAAGGACTGGCTTTGGCATTAGCCAGAAAGGACCAGGTATTTCATATGTGACACTGCCCAAGACTCACGGAAAGATTTCACTTAGTGACATGATTTCAACAATGTGTACACCTGGTAGAAAATATTTACTATCTAGGGGGAAAGGAATAAGAACTTTACAGTTATAATCATGGAATGTATAATGTATCCAGAATGTGAGAGTATCAATTTCTACACCTGTGTAGCTTAGTAAAATGGAGAAGGGAAATAGTATGTCTGTAATCTGGAGGGGAGCCCCAAGATAAGGAAAAAAGTCTCTGCCCTTTTTGCCTCACGGCCTAGACTTGCCTTTTATAATGGGAAAGATGTCACTGGGCCAGTCACCATGAAGGATGTGTATAAATACTGTAATCCCTGTTCCCCAGTTTGTTCGATCCCAGCCAGCTAGACAGAGGGGAATGATCTCAACAGAATCATCCTTTGGAAGATGGTGAATGAAGGATTTAGTAAGCAAGGGAAATAATACTGTTCTGGCTGTCACAATAATTATGAAGTGTACTTTGCTAAATGGTACTTTAAGCATCGATATATTGTAATGATAATCCTGATTAAGACAGGATCAATTTATTATATGACGTTTCATTTAAGAAAACATATAATTTATTTCATCAGCAGTAGGGAATATTGGTTGGTCGTTTTAAAGTACGTGTTGGTATCTTGGACATTTACTGGCCAGAAAAAAATGTGTTATGCACTAATTCTTAGTGTTTATGTAAGAGTGTGTTTGTTTATGGTATGAGTGTATATAAATGAAGAAAATTGGTGGATTCTGATTGTAAGCAATTGATATATGAACTTTTTGTACCAGCGCTTATTTTTTTCTCCTGTGATTTGTGGAAAGGGAGCATAATCCTTTGTCCGTTAATTTATACTGGATGGCATAAAGCATGTGGGTAAAATGAAGCTGAGAAGGAAAATAGTTAACAGGTGTTGCTGAAGACCCTGCCCCACTTTTAGTGAATTAAATTTCTAAATATCAGGTGCAGAGTTACCAACTCAGCTTGTCTGAGTTATCCTCGCCCAAGAAATACTCATGGGAAGACACACAGGGACAAGCTGAAAAGCTGTATGAAATAGCAGAGACAGCTTTGTCTGGGTGTCTACTTAGTATAAGTCTGAAGGCTTATATTTGTTTCTAGAATTTTATATAAAGTTTATTTTCTTTTCCTTATGGGACTCTTGGCTTTTTTACTATCACACCAGCTGCATGGGATTTTTAATTTGCGGTTTTGTTTGTTGATGCCTTTGTGTTGGGGGAGGTGGATGTGGAGGGGAGAAAGGAGATGGAATAAAGTGGTTTTGTTTTCTGAAATCTTGTTATTACTGATACTTTTCCTTGGAAACTGCTTTTTTGCTGTTTTGTTTTAGGAGTGGTCAGAAAAGATGGATCAACTTGAAAAGGTTAGTTCATCTTTATTTTTGTCTCATTATTTATGTTGGCCTCTTCTCTGGGGTTTGGGAAGTGTTTTCTCCAGTTCCCAGCACTCTGCTTGCTGTACTGCTCCTTGGACTCGGAGCACTGGGTGATTGGGCACCGATGGACCAGTTCGTGCTAGTGGCTGTGCCGTCTGTGTTGTTTGCCCCTCGCCATGTCCCCTCCACCTCCCTCACCTTTCTCTGAACACTCGAAGGCTGATGGGGCCTGCTTCAGCAGGGGTCCGGCTTCTACTTGGGTCTGTGTTCCCCCAGCCTTCTCCACGTGGGGTCCGGTCAGGTGACCCCGTCCGAAGGTCACAGCTTCGGTTGGACCTGTGGTTTTCTCTCTGACATAGTTTCTCTCTGGGCTTCTGGTCACCTCTCCATCCCTTTGCCCCTTTAAGGGCTTTGTTAGTAGCACATTGTCTCTTTTGGGTTCTGTACCTGGCCTGCCACTGCGAAAAGCCCCTTTATCAAGCTCTCCTCAAAGTGCTTAGTTTGAGTCTGTGGGCCCCGCCTGCCCCTGTGGTGGTGTCAGGAGCATCTCCTGAAGAGGCAGTGGGAGGGAGGGCTTGCTTAAGACACAGCATTGAGCAGGTAAGAGGAGAACCTCTTAACTGACACAGTTGAGGAGAATTGACTTTTCTAGCACCATTGCTTGTGTAACTCTGGGTAGGTGCCTTACATAATGTATTCCTGGCTCTCAGACATGAACAGGAAGATGAAATTTCAAGCCTGCAATTTAAAAAAACATTATATTTTAAAATAGTCACTAGAGTCATCTCCCTCAGCCGAAATTATGCTGCTACCTAGCCCTTGTTTTCACTTGAATACTTCCTAAATTACTCTTCATGATAGAAAAATTATTTCTTAGATTGATGTTCAGTTGCAAAATATATTTACTGATAGCTTTATTAAACAGAAGTTTTTATTATTGCTCCTTTGCTGCAGTAAAAAAAATCATGTTAAACCAATGGTTTTCTTGGTGCATCCTGAAGAAACCTGATTATCAAGCTATCAGAATAACATTTATGTAAGGAAAGAACTACAGAAAAATCATGCTATCTCCCAAATAAGCTTGTGCTCTAAATTAAAAAACGAAACAAAAACCCTTTGAATACATGGTATTAACGACAGTCTTCTTTAATATGGAGGTGTGGGTTACATTAAAATTTTCTTGTCTTAAATCTCTAAGACTGCATTGGTTGGCTTTGGTCCAATTCTCACTAGACTTTTTTTTTATCCTTTAAAATTATACTGAAGGGGAATCCATATAAAACTAAACTAAATAAAACCTACTTCAGTTCGGTAGGAGATTTTGCTCTCTCCCACCCCTCCCCCCAAAGGAAGGGCTAGAAATACTTTAGGGAAAAGTAGTGAGACAGTTTGTGTAGGTCTATGAACCACTGATTTTTGGAAATGCTATTTTTGGGCTGTTTTAATTTCTTTTCGGACATTGGAGGTTGCAACAGCAGGGTTTGTGCTAAGGGAATGCATCTTGGGAAGCTGTCATTTAGAAAACTGTAACCTGCTGACACCAGTCAGATCTAATTTGTATTGACTTGCTAACTGAGTTTGATAAATGAAATCAGTTCTTTAATGTGTTGATTTTTTTACAGGCCTTCATTCTTACTCCAGTTGTGCTTGTTATTAAGCCAGATCAGTGTGTCAGGGAAAATAGACATGGAAAAAGGACATCTGGAATTGCTGTCCAAACTTAAGAACTTAAAAGTATTCATTGTTGCTATTGTTCCCCTTACTCAGAACTACTGCTTAGAACTCATGTATTTTAACTTAAAGAATCTATAGATAACTTTGTAAATAATTGCCAAAAAGCTTTCCGTCATCAGTGTATTATTATCTACTGACGAGATTGCCTTAATTTAAGATTTTCTTGGGCCTCTCTGGTGGTGCAGGGGTTAAAGACACAGCACTATCAAGCTATTGCCAGCCACTGCATCATGAGTTCGAGCCCCAGCCAGGGGAAATGAGCCACATGGAGCAACAGACCTCTCCTATCTCCCCATTGCTCCCCTCAGCAGTGTATTTCAGTAGATGCACCTGTTCTGCTCCCCACTCTGTCTCTGGTGAATCCTCTCACCCCCACACCTCTGGCCTACACCCCAGTTCTTGTATGCATAAATAATAAATAAATTTTTTTTTAAAGATTTTCTTTTATTAAGAATTCTGCTGAAATAATACAGATTTCTAATGTCACCACTGCCTAAGTTGATGTCTTCTTCTTCCACATAGGAGAAAAAGTTCCTGACAGCTCAGTTACAGGAAATGAAGAACCAGAGTTTGAATCTTTTCCAAAGGAGAGATGAAATGGATGAACTTGAGGGCTTCCAGCAGCAGGAACTGAGTAAAGTAAAGCACATGGTGCGCATTGGTGGTTAAGCAGTTAATGCTGATGATTAATTCTCTGATTTTGCTCACCACACTCGAATTCTGACAAACATACCCACATAGTCTAAATATTAATAAAACTTGCATATTTTTCATTTATTGAAATGGAGAAGTTCTGTTTGAAATGTTTCCTTTTCTCTTCTTAAACAACTGGGCATATAAGCCCCCAACAGGCTCAAAAGTGTTATTAAACTTTGGATTATCAGTTCACATTTTTTCCCAAGTGCATTTCTTAGTAAGTGGCCCATTGAAACTTTGTCTCCATGTATCAGCTTTTAAAAAAAGAAGAAAGTCTGGGGAAAATGGAGCAAGAGTTGGAGGCCAGAACCAGAGAACTCAGTCGCACCCAGGAGGAGTTGATGACCTCCAGTCAGATGTCTTTAGACTTACGTCAGCAGCTGGAAGAGTTGCAGAGACTCTCCTCAACGCTGGAAGAGCAGAGGTTCTTGCTTGGTCTGTGGGGCCCGGGGGAAGTGGTGTTAGTGTAGCTTTGACTATAGCCTGCCCACCTGCCCCACTGCTCACTGTAGCTCTTTCCTGATCTCAGTTCTGGCAAAACTTCTGGACTTTTCCTTGTCTGCTTAAGGCTAAGAACCCCTACCCCAAACCCTCACTCTGCCTTACCAGCCTAGGCTCAGAACTCCTCCAGCCCAGCAACTGCCCAGCAATTCTGTATATTTTAGTTTCTAAGCTATTGAGTAGCCATGGGCAGATCAGGATTTCTCACTTCAGCCTGGGTGCAGTTATTTTCTTGTTGGCCTTCTGCTTCAGAGAGAGCCGAGGAGTCTTCTCCACTGACAGTATTCACATGGCTAATGGCTGCAGCCCTGACATATTAAGAACCATCTGTATTTTTCCTGTGGAAGAGTGTGTCTTAGATGAGATATCCAAGTGTGTTCATTGTCTGCTTCCTTTCCATGAAGAGATCATGTGGCAGCTTCACAAACAGATGCAGACAGTAAGATCACAGCCCTGGAGCAAAAGGAACAAGAGCTGCAAGCACTGATCCAGCAGCTTTCTGCGGATTTGCAAAAGGTAAGGAGAGGGCTGGGAAGGACTCCTAGGATTCGTGAAGAGAGGTCAAAATTAATTCTGTCAGAAACTCCAGTCTTTCAGTGGCCACTGAAACCTGTTTCTCATGTTGTCCTCATGACCCTTGTTCCTGGTCCAGCCAGGCTGTCATCAGGAGAAAGTGGCCACGCCAGTTAACAGTGGCTGCTTCTCAGTAGTCAGTATTGCCCTGACAGGAATTCTCAAAGCACACGACACTTCACCTTCTCAGGTGTGACCACCTGATGGACGTTAAGCCTCAGAAAACGCTACGAACGCTGGTGGCTGCCATGGCCAGGGCTGTGCTTTTGACATTTCTGGCTCCAATTCAGTTTGTCCCGATGCTCGTAAATGATATTACAATTCATTTTTTAGTTTGACTGACATAAATTTATTGCCCTGTTACTCTAGGCCTGTACTTAATTCTGAGGCTATAAAGACTAATGATAACATAATTGAATGTGGGATAGTGTTTCTCAGTGGTATGTTACCATTTGAGCAGAAAAGTGGTTATTGAATGATTGTCCCTTGCACTGCATGCATTTAGCTTTCCTTGCCCTGGGTTCTTTTTATTTTTTTTAAAGATTATTTATTTTTACATAGAAGAATTTGGGTGCAGGCCAGAGGTGCAGGGAGTGAGAGGATTCGCTAGAGGGAGAGTGGGGAGAAAAGGAGATTTACTGAAATACATTGTGAAGGGGAGCAGTGGGCAGGATGGGAAAGGTCTGCTGCACCATGTGGGTCAGCTCCCTGCCCAGGGATCAAACTCAGGCCGTCGTGGTGGGCTTTTGCGCTGGTAGCACCAAGACTTAATCTGTAGGCCACCAGGGAGGCCCCTTTTGCCCTGGGTTCTGAATGCCAGCAACATCCCTCACGTATTGACACTCCAGCTCTTTCATACATAGGGCTTAACAAATAAATGGGAGTGTCTGACTGATACAGTGGACTGGAAATCTAGACACACATATTCTTTTCTCTTAGGGACTTAAGGTTTCTTTTTAGAGCTAAAACCTGTGACCAAAAGAAAAAAATTCACAACTCAACAAATCCCAAATAAGTGACAAATTAAAAAATTATGGCCTAGGGGAAATGCATTTCCAACCCAGGAGACAAGGAATTCTTCCTGGAGGAAGTGGAATTTCAAGAATAGATAGAGCAACAGGAGACAGAGTGCTCTGTGCTGGGTATTAGAAGTACCATGAGGAGTGAAAAGGATATA
Organism: Scalopus aquaticus; assembly: GCA_004024925.1. NCBI lineage: Eukaryota > Metazoa > Chordata > Mammalia > Eulipotyphla > Talpidae > Scalopus > Scalopus aquaticus. The sequence continues at coordinate 62,974 of PVIJ01001453.1, read as the reverse complement.
TTGCCCTTGACTTTGAAGGACCTTAGAATCTAGAGGGGGAATCAGACCTGAATCATTAATCACATAGATATGTAATTACAAACTGGGATGTGTGCTTTGAAGGAAAACAAGAGGATGCTGGGAGATTCTATAACAGCATCAGATCAGATCTAGCCTTGAAATCATAGAGCATGACCCTTGAAGAAGTAACACTTGGTTCCTGACTTGACCAATGAGTGGCTGGTGTCAAACATTGAGCTAAGAGAGCACTGGGCAGCTCAGGGCAGTTTTAGGATGATCATGTATGTAGAGTCAGTTTGTTGTTTTTTTTTTTTTTCTGTCCTTACAAATGACGTATAGGGCCTCCCCGGTGGCGCAGCGGTTAAGCGCTGCGCTGTGGAGCTGTCGGCAGCGGCAACGCGAGTTGGACACCCGGCCGGGGAGAATCCCACATGGTGCGGCAGACCTCTCCTGCCTCGCCCGCTGCTCCCCTCAGCAGTGTATTTCTGATCTGCCTGTTCTGCTCCCCACTCTGTCTCTGGTGAACCCTCTCGCCGCCCCACGCCTCTGGCCTGTGCCCCAACTTGTATGTATAAATAAATAAATAAATCTTTAAAAAAAAGCAAAAAAAAACAAATGACGTATATAAAATATAAGTAAGGTAGAGACTCTAACAAGACTATGAACCCCCCCTATGTAGGCAGCCCTCAGAATAAGAAAGAACAGCTTTGTCTTGTGACATTCCTGGTGCGCCCTTCACTGCTCCACCCTATCCTTTTTCCTTCACACTAGCCAGAAACGTTCCATTTTCTTACTTTGTTTTATCGTTTTACCGTATTTTATCCCTAAACAGTATTTTCTTTCGTTTCTCATGCTTGTTAACATGATGTAAATGAAATCATGCTGTGACTACTCTGAAACTGGCTTTTTGTGCTCAACATTGTATTCCTGAAAAAATTCATGTGGATACAGCTATATTTATTCTTTTCTCAACTGTGTGGTATGAAAATACCAAAACCGTTCATGCCACTGGCAGTGGACTATCAGTGGCTGGGGGTGTTTCCAACCTTTCACGATCACCAGTACGGCTGCAAGAACTTTCATCTGCCTGCACTTGAGTTACTGTAGGGTATATTTGAGATGGGAGAAGTTTGGATCAAAAGATGCGTACTCTTTCATCTTTGATAGATAATGCCCAGTGGTTGCTTTTCATAGACCGATTTATACATTCTTCCCTGCAGTCTATAAAATTTTGAGTTCTGCTTCCTTGATAGTTTGGTATGCATGAAATATTATTTCACCATAGTTCTAATTTTCTTTTCCCAGATGACTAATGGAATTAAATGTCTCTTCATAGGACCGTCAATCATCCGTGCTCTTCTGTGACGTGCCGGTTCATATCTTTTGCCCATTTTGCTATTGCATTTTTGGTCTTCTTTTGTTAATCCTAGATGTCTGGTCTGCTGTGCTCCTTTGTTAGTTACTCTAGGTCACAAGTGTCTTCTTCCAATTTTTGGCTTGTTGCCCCTTTTTAAGGTCATGTGCTGTTAATTTTAGGAAAGTTGAATTCATTATTTTCCTTTAAGTTTACATGTGTGTCTTTTTAAAGAAATTTTCCTTCCTGAGGACGTTAACACTCTCCTATATTACTGCCTTATATTCAAGTCTTTAATAGACCTAAAATGATTTTGGTGTCAGAAGAGAAGCTGTCTCTTCATTGCTTTGGTCCATTTCTTGAAAAATCTGCTCTTTTGCGCTCATCTGCGCTGCCAGCTTTGCCACAGCTCAGGTTTCCGGGTGACAGGAGCCGCCCCAGGCTGGGTGTACTGCCAGTGTGCTCCCTGCCAGAGGGAAGCCCCGCTAGCTCGCAAGCACGTCTCCCCTCACTTCTTTTTTAGGAGTATCTTACATATTCTTGGTCCCTTATTCTTCCACAGAACAGCTGGTCGAGCCCTTCACTAAAACCTGTTGCGAAGTCGTCGGAAATGTGTTGACTCTGTAGGTCGGTTTAGGGAGCATTGATTGCTTTATGATAGGAGTTTTCTTATCCAACATAGTCAGTGTCTCTGGGTTTTTTCCCCCCTTTTTATTTGTATGTGTGTAATTACTTGTATACTTTTTCTGGTAACTTTTTTTTTTTTAAAGATTTATTTAGTTATGCATACGAGCTGGGTTACAGGCCAGAGGCGTGGGGCGGCGAGAGGGTTCACCAGAGACAGAGTGGGGAGCAGAACAGGCAGATGGATGGAAATACACTGCTGAGGGGAGCAGTGGGCGAGGCAGGAGAGGTCTGCCGCGCCATGTGGGAATCTCCCTGGCCAGGCGTCGAACTCAAGTTGCCACTGCTGACAGCTCCAGAGTGCAGCGCTTAACCACTGCGCCACCAGGGAGGCCCTTTCCGGCAACTTTTTATTGAGGTAATATTGGTTTACAGCACTGTGTGTGATTTAGGGGAGGGGTTTGCAACTCTTTAGATGTGTTAACCACACCCACCACCTATTTTTTTTTTTCAGTGACTCAGGAAAGTTCTACAATTTTCTCCATAAAGATTTGTTACCTGCTATTAAATTTATTCCCACATCCTTTTTTAAACACAAGTTCTAGTTGTGTCTTATTAAAAATTACTTTTTGGCAGCTGCATATAGAGATTCTATTATTTTTGTGTATTGATTTTTTTGCACAGTCCATATTATTATTTATTTTTTTTAAGATTTATTTATTTATGCCTACAAGAACTGGGGTGTAGGCCAGAGGTGTGGAGGTGAGAGGATTCACCAGAGACAGAGTGGGGAGCAGATCAGGCAGATCGACTAAAGTATACTGCTGAGGGGAGTAGTGGGCGAGACAGGAGAAGTCTGCTGCGCCATGTGGGAATCTCCCTCACTGGGTGTCGAACTCATGCTGCAGTGGCTGCGGATAGCTTCATAGGCTGAGACGTAACTCATTATGCCACCAGGGAGGACCTTCTTAGTTCATATTAAACTGATAAAATTTAGAGATTCTTTGGAGTATTTTTATAGCGACCATATCTGAGTGACACTTTTGTTTCTAATTCTAATTCTTTGTTTTCTTTGGTTTATTCTGTTAGTTTGTTGACTTTTTTTCTTACTGTTGAGTTTTTGAAGTTTCTTTTATATTTTGCATAACAACTCTTTATCATAATGTCTTTCATAAATGTTTTCTCCTAATTTGTGACTTGTCTTCTCATTCTCTTAACACTGTCTTCTATAGAGCACAGATTTCTGCTTCTAATGGAGTCTAGCTTATCAGTTATTTCTTTCATAGATTGTGCCTTTGGTGTTGCATTTAACAAGTCCTTACTCAGAGATGCAAGGTCATCTATTTTTTTTCTCTTAAGTTTTCTTCTAAGAGTTTTTAGTTTTGAGTTTTACATTTAGGACTGTCATCCATTTTGAGTTAATCTTTGTGGCAGTTTTAAGTTCTCTATTTAGATTCATTTTTTTGTATGTGGGTGTCCAGTTGCTCCACTACCATTTGTCTTTATGCCATTGTTCTTGCCTGTACTCCTTTGTCAAAGATAGTTGACTGTATGTATGTGGGTGTATATTTGGGCTATCTGTTCTTTTCCAGTGATCTCTTTACCCTTTTCTGTACCAACAGACATTGTTTTGATTATAATCACTTTATTATAAACCTTCAAGTTGGAAAGTGTCATTTCTCCAACTTGATTTGAATATTAGTGTAGCTGTTCTGAGGCTTTTGCCTTTTCATGAAACTTCAAAATCAGTATGTTGATACCCATGAAATAACTTGCTGGGGTCTTGGTTGGGATTGCATTGAATCTGTTGATCAAAATTGGGAAGAACTGATATAATGACACTATTGAATCTCCCTATCCATGAATACTGAATATCTCCCCATTTTTTTTATTTCATTGATTAGAGTTTTGTAGCTTCCCTCATATAGTTCTTGTACATATCGTTCATTTTATACCTAAGTGTCTAATTTTTGAGGGTGCTAATGTAAATACTATTGTAGTTTTTATTCTCAATTTCACTTGTGATTGATATAAAGAAAAGCAAGTGACTTTCATATGTTAACTTTGTAACCTTTCTGTAAAACTCCATTCTGGGAGTCTTTTTTTTTTTTTTCAAGATTTATTTATTTAAGGGCCTCCCTGGTGGCACAGCGGTTGAGCGCTGCCCTGTGGAGCTGTCGGCAGTGTGCGATGCGAGTTCGATGCCCAGCCGGGGAGAATCCCACATGGTGCAGCAGACCTCTCCCGCCTCACCCGCTGTTCCCGTCGGCAGTGTATTTCTGATCTGCCTGTTCTGCTCCCCACTCTGTCTCTGGTGGACCCTCTCACTGCCCCACGCCTCTGGCCTGTACCCCAGCTTGTATGTATAAATAAATCAATCTTTAGAAAAAAAGATTTATTTATTTATGCATACAAGAACTGGAGTGTAGGCCAGAAGCATGGGGTGGTGAGAGGATTCACCAGAGACAGAGTGGGGAGCAGAACAGGCAGATCTACTGAAATACACTGCTGAGGGGAGCAGCAGGCAAGACAGGAGAGGTCTGCTGTGCCATGTGGGAGGCTCCCTGGCTGGGGATCGAACTCATGCTGCAGTGGCTGTGGATAGCTTCATAGGGCTGAGACAACCCGTTGCGCCACTAGGGAGGTCCCCTTGGAGTCTTTTTGTTGATTAATTTAGATTTTCTACATAAATTACTGTCATCTGTAAACAAAGTTTTATGTTTTCCTTCTTAGTTTGTATACATTGGTTTCCTCTCCTTGCTTATTACATTAACTAAGACTCCCTGTATGATGTTGAAAAGGAGTGGCAAGGGTGGACCTTCTCGCTTTATACCTGATCTTGGTGGGAAAGCTTTGCGTTTCTTGCCATGAGGTATGGGTTCGCTGTGGTGTACTAGGTGCTGAGAACCTGAAGTATAGCAGCCAGAGTGGAAGGTTCCCATGTGGGATGTGTTGCATAGAAGGCTGATTGAGAATTGGTGACTAGTTCTTTTCTGTCCCTTACTCTGCCTAACAGGTGAACTGTGTGAGACTTGTTTGTTCTTTTGGCTTTCACTGGAAAGGACTGCCTGTAACTCTCAAGTTCAGATTGCTGTATAGTGAATGGGGCAGGCATTGGTTTCAGAAGACCTGGGTCTGAATCCTCAGTCTGTCACTGATTTGTATGCTTTCGGGCCAGGCCTAAGTGTTAGTTTCCTTGTAAATGGACATGGTGAACAGTAGCTACAGGAACTGGAGGTAATTGGAGTGTTTGCGCATGCTCTGCAAACTGTGATTGCTGCTGCACCGTGCTCTACGGTCACCACCCCAGCTGATTGTGCATTACTGGTAAGAGCCTCATAAGATGGGTCGACATGGCAAAACCATTTGGGTTTTTTTCTCTATCAAAATCTCTGTTCCTCCTGTGTCCTCTGCCTTGCATAATTTACGCAGGCATCTGAACCACAGACATGAGACCTGTCTTTCCCTCTTCTCCCCTCTTCACTCGGTCTCCTGGTCAGGCTGAACTTGTGTCACCCCTTACCCAGAATGGTTCTTCCTCTCCCAGCGCCTTCTACTTGGACTTGATCCAATGGTCCCAGACCCTCCTCCTGCCTCTGACCTCTCACAGTACCCTGTATGTCCCTTGTCACAGCGTTTGTGTTGTTTTCTAATTAACTGTGCGTGTAACTGTCTCCATGCTTCTGTGTTCAGCAACTGAGCCATCTGATTGTGTCCCCAGGAAAGAGCGCACAGCGTGTAGGCTGGACTGAATTAAATTGAATTATGGGATCTTGAGTCCATTATGCAAACTTCCCTTCCACTGCCTATGTTGTCACCTCTGTGAGAATTCAGAATGGCAAGTACGTCTTCCCCAAACCCTAGATCCAAATTGCTGCATCTTATTCTGAGGAGAAACTGACCAGGTTGCAAGCTAAAGCTGAAAGTGTGACTTGAGATGGAGGAACACAAGTGGCAGGTGTGGGAACTCGGGGCGGCAGAGCAGGTGTGAGGAGATGCAAGTGCACGGTGGCTGCTGGAGCCGTGCAGCCTTTCTTCAGAGGAGATCGGGCATCCCCAGTGGGTGCAGGAGCCCCTGGGATTTAAGGACATGTGTGTTCAAAACTGCTTCGATGCTCTGCTTTGACACTGAGCAGCACTTGAATTCGCAGTGAAAAGACAGAGTCCCAGCATGCCGCCCCTCCCGCCTTCGCTGCTACAGAGCTAGACGAAAGGAAAGCAGGCAGCGCTGGTCTGGGGCCAGGGGTGAGATGCCGGCGGCTCTGCTGTGAGCCAGGGTGGAGATCATTTGTTTCACAAGTTCTCTCTTCAGCTGCATGGGCATGCCTGCTCCCTCCAGCCTCAGTTTAGGTCACTGTCAGGCTGGCTGGGAGCTGCTGGAGTGGGATTCCCTCTGTCGGTTTTGGCATGTTGAATAAAGATACATGTCCCGTTGGACTCTGGGTTGACAGGATTAAATGTGTCTGATGAAATGGGAAGAGGGGTATTCCATTCCCTGGCAGATTGTGATAATACAGTTCAGTTATTTTAAAGAGGAGGAGCATCTGCTGAGGGGCCTGGCTAGATTCTGCAGAGGTAACAGCGTTGTTCTTCCCAGATTGTCAGTTGCTTAGACTGGGGTAAGCGTTTGCCTCTTGCTGAACTCTTTCTAGTGTGGTGCTGGCTTCTGATCATGCATCTTCTATGTCCTTTTTGAGGGGAGATTTCTTGGCTGTTCATCCTTCAAGAATATGCTTGAGAATGGAGTTTTCAGGAAACATGATGGCCCAAGAAGTGACAGGAAGGGAGAGAAAGGAGGGAAGGGGGAGAAAAGAAGTTTATCAAGCAGTGTAATTTCTGTTTTCACCTGCAGGTTACTGCTGAAACAGAAGAGAAAGAAAAAACCATCACACATTTGCAAGAGAAGGTTGTGTCCTTGGAGAAGCGACTGGAGCAGAATTTCTCAGGAGAAGAACATGTGCAGGAACTCCTGAAAGAGGTAGCTAGCTCTCGTGGGCCGGCCCGTATTGGGAAGGCAGCGTAACTCTGGTGGTCTCTTCGCATCCTAGAGTCTCAGCAATGCAGAGTGTTTGGTGAGACGAGTACTCTCTCTAACTTCCAAATTCTGTTACTGCTTTATTTATTCTTCTGTCCTGCAAAAACAGCCTCTTGTCACCTGTGTGTCACATGTTTTCCTTGGGGAAAGGGGCAGCTTTGTTCAGAGTTGCAGGTGAGCCCACCTAGTGGTTTACTGCACTTGGGCAACTTGTCTCACTGCCCTACTGTGTGCTCCGCCCTCATACCTTTCCCACTGGCCAAGGAAAGAGTTTCAGCCCCTGTGGTGAGAGCAGGAACGGCCTTGGGCAGCAGGCAGACTCTCTAGCGGAGGGAGACTCAAGGGGGCCGGCCTGGTGGTGCAAGTGAACTTGCTTTCTCGTCAGGTCTTAGTTCATCCTCTGCCCAAGTTCTGCTGCTCTTTTCTGTGCCCCAGTGACTGGCCTCACCACCACATAGCCAAGGCCGGGGGCCCAGATGAGACCATCACTCTGCTTCTCTCAGTTTCAGCTGAACGTCTCCATCGCCACTGTTCTATCTCTGGGCTACCCGCAGCTCTGGCCTAGTCTGTTGGAAGTCTCCAGACTGGCCTACCCACCTTCGTCCCCTGACACGGTCTTCCATGCTCATTGCCAAACGGCTGTTCCTACACAGCATCTCTGACCACGTCCCATCTCCCACAACTCCCCTCCAGTCTCCAGTGTGTATCATGTAGGTTCTAGGGTGTACATTGATTTCTGGAATCAGACTGCCTGGGTTGGTATCTCACCTCTTCTACTTACTAGTTTGTGATTTAGAGCAAGCAATTGAATTTGCCTTTGTAAAATCACATTACTAATTGTACCAAGGACACAGAATTGGTAGGATTCAATGGGTTCTAATAAACGAAATGCTTAGCATGAGGCTTAGAACATAGAGTCTCAAAGCTATTATAATCATTATTTTTCTACCATCATTATTACAAAGTTTAGCATACATAAGACTTTCCTGAGAAGTTCGTTTGAAGCATCTATCTCTTTGGCCTTACCCCCAGAAATTCTGATTTAAGTAGACTTTGGATAAGACCTCAAGTTTCACAAGCACCCCCCCACTCCCCAGGTTCGTCCAGTGACAGCGTTTGGATGGCCCCCCTTAGAAACAAACATATCGCCTCCAGAGTTAAGTTCATACTCCTTTCTACAGCATAAACATCTCTTTTCTAGTCTTGAGTCTTGTCTGGAGTCCACCTGGCTTTAGTTTTTGGCAAGTTTCAGTTCCCGAATGTCCCAGGCTGTGGCATACCCGAACTGGTCATCCTTCTGCCTGGGTGCAGCACCACCTTGCCCACCTCTGATTTGTGAAACTTCCACTTCCTGAGCTGTCGGGGCTCCAGCTTTTGCACCTTAGTTTGGGCCCCACTTAAACTGTTTATCTTCTTGTCAGACTTTACCCCCAGCCTCATGGTCAACGGACCGTGGCACATTTATTTGTGTATACTTTATGATACTTTATGAATTTTTTTTAAGTATTTATGCATACAAGCTGGGGTGTAGGCCAGAGGTGGGAGGTGGTGAGAGGGTTCACCAGAGACAGAGTGGGGAGCAGAACAGGCAGATCGACTAAAGTACACTGCTGAGGGGAGCAGCGGGCGAGGCAGGAGAGGTCTGCCGCTCCTTGTGGGGATCTCCCTGGTCTGGTATCAAACTCGTGCTGCAGTGGCTGTGGTAGCTTCATAGTGCTGCGCTTAACCTGTTGTGCAGGGAGGCCCATGATACGTGAATTTTATCTCAGCTGTTTTTTAAAAATGTATTGGTGTCCCATGTGCCTGGCACAGGTGGTTGTATGTAGTTGTGTCTGAAAGTATCGATCCCATAGCGAAGTTACTGTTTTCTCTTACTCTTTCACTTTACAGAAAGCAGCTGCTGAGCAAAATTTGGAGGATACCAGGCAACAGCTCTTAGCAGCCAGAAACAGCCAGGCCAAGACCATAGACACCCTGGAGTCTCGGGTACTGCCCTCCTTCCCAGGGATGGGGGCGGGTATCACATGGTGGTGGCAGAGAATCCTCTTGGATCAGTGGCTTTCTTTTGACAGGACTATTTTTTCGATCTATCTATCTTTTTTTTTTTTAAGATTTATTATTTATGTATTTATTATGTATACTAGAACTGGGGTGTAGGCCAGAGGTGCAGGGAATGAGAGGATTCACCAGAGACAGAGCGGGGAGCAGCGCAGGCTGAGGGGAGCAGGGGGTGAGACAGGAAAGGTCTGCTGCGCCATGTGGGTCAGCTCCCTGGCCGGGAATCGAACTCGTGCTACAGTGGCTGCTGATAGCTTCGTAGTACTGAGACTTAACTCCTTGCGCCACCAGGGAGGCTCCTGGATCTTTAACACAGAGGGTTGAGTTAGTCACTTTTCTTCATTTTTGCCACATTACCATCAGTGTTCCACACAAAGTTATTTTGTTTATTTATTCTCCTTTATCCCCGCTCCCCTTCCTCCCATAGGAAACCATTCCAGTGTGGTTAGTAGAGATCATTTTGTTGTCAGGTCACCTTAAAATGGGTGGCATTGGTATGTGTGCATGTGTGTTAGTTTGTGTAAATGATGTAATTGAGCGTGTGTCTTCTCTGTTACTTTCAACCCCCCATCTCCTGCCTGTGTCCGTTTCATTGTGCTTACCTACTCGACGCTAGACGTCCAGATTGCCACTTTCTTCCTGTCACCGCAGATGGCACTGCCATGAGTATCTTGCCCTGTCCCCTTAAGGCAGACCCAGAAGGCACATGACCTAGTGTGACTAAGGCAGGCAAGAGCGTCCCCAGAAGGGCTGCGCCTGGCCCCCCGCCCCAGCGTGCATGAGGGTTCTTAGCTCTTCATCTCCGCCTTTCCAGCATCGGCATTTGCCGACCTTTTAATTTTCTTGCCAGTTCAGTGAGTGTAAAGTGATATTTAATTGTGTTAATTTGCATTGCTATGGTTACTAATGAGTTTGACCATCTCTTCAGGTGGCTGTTAGTGTTTTGGGTTTCTACTTTTGGAATTGCCCATTCGTACCCTTTGCTTGCGTTTTTTTCCCTGATAAATCTAGATTTCTGATAAATCTATTCAAGTAAAGTTCCACAGCTTTATTCATTTCTATTTCTGAACCTTCTGTTACATTTTTTGTAGTAAAATATACATTTAAAAATTTGCCATTTTAATCAAATGTAGGTGTCTTTCACTATCCTAGGTTCTTCATGTAGGTAGAATTAGGCAATATTTGGCCTTTTCTGTCTGGTTATTTCATGTAATGTGGTATCTTAAAGTTCAGTCAGACTCTAGCATGTGCCAGAATTTCCTTCATTTAAAGGCTAGTCACTTTACTGTGTCTAGATGCCATATTTACCCATTCACCCATCACTGGGCATTTGTTTGCTTCCACCTTTGGCATTTGTGCATAGTGCCTTGTGAACACTGGTGTATGTGGGTTTTGTGGGGGTTTGTGCTTTTGCTTCTCTTACTAGGTATCGACCTAGGAGTGGAATTGCTGGCTCATGTGATAACTCTGTGCTTACAGCCTTTTGAGGCTGTGAGACTTTCTTGAGCTCTGCCTTTAAATTGGAGCTTGGGTAGATGGTTTCTAAATCTGGGGGTTTAAAAAGCTGGATTTTAGTCCTGCTGCTACCACTGTCTCTTCATGAAGAGACACCGTTCTCATTAGTTTCAGCTAAATCTTACATGTGTGTGTATGTGAGGAACCATGAGGCCTAAGGACATCCTTCTCTCATTGGGTGCCCACCTCTCCTTAACAGAGCTGCTGCCTCCCATGTGATTGTTTTAACAATAGTTCCCCAAGGGCAGACTTTGTAAGAGAAGTTGACAAAAAGAGCTCCAGTCAGATAAAGATGCCATGTTGGAGTGCGGGCCCAGCTTGCTGCTGCCCAGCGTTCTGTCTTCTCCAGATGCCAGCCTCGGGCCCGGTGCAGACTCGGGCCCTATCTGTGGGATTCATGAGCAGTAATCCCACTTCTGGGAATGTTTCCTAAAGAAGTAATTCAAACCATGAAAAACTTTGCATAAAAATGTTAACTACTGCATTTTTTTCAGTGGTGAAATGGAAAACAACCTAAGTTGGTGGACAGTGTTCAGTAAACTATGAAATACCTTTGAAGAGCTAATCTAGGATATGAACAGGCACTATTTCATCTTTTTTAGTAGTTGAGTAGTAGCCCATTGAGTGTATCTACTAGACTTCATCCAGTCATCTGTCGGTGGGCACTTAGTGCCTTTCAGGACACTGTGGATGGATCTCGGGTGGTTGTCAGTGAAATTAGTCAGAAAGTGAAAGACAGTTGCCAGATGGTTTCACTCATTTGTGGACTGTATGTACCCAGAGAAAACAAACTGGCAAAATATAATAAAAGTTAATTCTTAGACTCTGAGGAGAGGAAGCAGGGGTCAGGGGAGGGACAGTGACAGAGCAGCGACTCTGGGCCTCAGTGGAGGGCGAGTAACGCAAGTTCACGTGTGTGAAGTTGTTCTCCCAAAAGTATGCAGCTTTGTAAACAAATGGCAAATGAATAAAATTTGATTTTAAAAGTGATACTAACCTTAGGTCCAAAAGGACTACATGGACACACAGAAGGAAAATTGAGTGAGAAGGAAAAACACAAAGTCCAAATACTCTAAACATTCTGTTATGTGAGAGAAAATACATTGGAATGATAGCATTTTATAGTGGTAGATCTATGAGTGTCTTTTTTCTAATTTAAAATTTTTCCGTAATGTACCTGTTTTGTAATTTAAGTGGAATTGCTTTTTAAAGCCATTTATTATTTTCAGCCTCTTTTGACTGAAAGAAAGACTTCTGTTTTCCCCCCTCAGGTGAAGGAGCTAGAGCAGAGCCTGCAGGCCTCTGAGGAGAAGCTGAAGCGGAGCAGCGAAGTCGCAGCCGCTCTGGAAGCACAGATTCAGGAGCTGGTGAGTGACTCCGGAGTCAGCTGTGTTGGGGCCTATGGTGCACTCTTTCCTCCTGTGCCTTGTAGATCCCCAAACTCCCTTCAGGAATGGTATTTGGACCTGCCTTAGATGCAGTTGCGCTGCGTGTCAGCAGGTTGAGGGAGTCCGGACCCGCCCGAGGGTCTGAGTCACCCTATAAGGTAGTGACTGGCTGATGACACACTGCCACGGGGCCCAGCCTTTTTCTGAGGCCGCCAGGGTGGCAGCTCCCCGGCCATCAAGCCTTAGTTTGCAGCCAGGGCTGTGGAAAATAGGTCCAGCCTCTCTCTGGAGAGCAGATGGCAAGGACTTGGCCAGCCGTCACAACCTTGGTGAGGTGTTACGTTAGAAACTTGGGAAATAGAGGGAGCATCTATTCCATGTTTGCCATGTCCCGGGCACTGTGCTAAGCACGTCACACATGTTTTCATTTAGTCTTCCCTGCAGACCTGAGGGGTGTGTACTGTTACCCTCATCCTCTAACAGAAACAGGCCAGAAAGACTAGCCATGGTCCCAGCTGGTAGAACCACATCCTTCTTTGGTCAGAGGCCTGGTCTTCACCACTGCTTTACCCTGCCTCTCAGGAAAAAGCCTCCGCCTCAGAGGGCAGCCCTGAGTAGACAGCTGTCTCCCAGCACTACGACCAGACCCAGACTCAACTCCAGGAGGCCAGGGCCTTGACTGTAGGTGGAGCCCGCAGCTGGGGACCTGGCAGCACCCGGCAGAGTGGGTCAGGAAGGCTACTTGTTTCTGTCAGACACCCATCTTTGGGTCACCAAGGAACAAAATCAGGTCCCTCTGAATACCTTTGTCACCATAAATAACTCTCCTCCGGTGTCCCTCTCCACCAGGTGGCCGCCAACGAGGAGAACAGCTGTGCCCAGCAGCAGGTGCTGGCTCTGGAGCAACAGTGCTCCCAGCGCACCCAGGAGCTGAAGGCCCAGCTCGAGGCCCTGGAGAGAGAGCGGGCAACCCAGCTGTCTGCCGTGGAACAGGGGAAGGTGAGGACAGGAAGACCAGTCTTGCTCTGAAGTAGGGCTCCTCTTTTTGGAACAGTTTAGTCTTTCTGACAAGATCACTCGCTGCTCAAGAGACTGGGTTTTAACTGGCTGCTTTTTACTGAAACCCAAACAGATGGGCTTTCCTTTTCATTGGGCTACACGGGGACTTCTGGATCTTTCTGAGGAGCCTTTCAGCGTCTCCCCACTGCCCTCTAAAGATTACATGGTCCCTCTCCCCGGCCCACAGTTTTCAGACTCAAGTGTCTTATTTCTTGTGAGAGTTCGTCAAGTGGCTCTCTCTTTATGCCCCTCACTGCCCTCCTCATTTCCTATCCCTTCAGTAATGGGAGGAGCGGGTGGGGCCGACCTTTTCAAGGCACCATGTCAGAGAGGTAGGACTGTGACCTGGGGAGATAAGGTAAAGGCCTTTGCTTTCTATGTACCTTCTCTTCGATTTGCAGAGAGAGCTGGAGCAAGAAAACGCCGCCCTTAAAGAGAGTAAGAATGAATGTGAACGTTCTTTACAGCATCACCAACTCGAGTTAAAGAAGCTGAAGGTATTGAGCTAATGGAATTAGTTTCACAAAGTATGTGCCTTCTACACGTGTTTGGAGCAGCCAAGTGGAAGTTCTGTGCTTAGAGTGGGAAAGGAGCAGAACTAGCATGCAATCACGCTTTACAGAAGTTGTCTCCTCACTGAGTCCTCAGTGACCCACCAGTGGGAAGACTAGTGCTCCTTTGGCCGCTGCCATCAGGGTTTCCGATGCAAGTCCTTGTCAGGTTCCCTCTGTGAGGTGGCTGCTCAGCCGTTTCACTCCCCGGCAGAGGCCCGGACTTCCTCTGTCGTCAGCAGCTGCCCCGAGGTCTCTGTCAGAGCACTGCTGGCGCCGTTCCCGGGGAGGCCAGTAAAGCAAGGCCTTAGGGAGCCTCCAGACCTTACTTGTTTGTTTCTATCTGGGCCCAGGCTCGGAAATGAAGGGCCCATGTGCCAGGGGTTACCCTGTACCTTCTGACAACTGCCTAGCCATCCCTCGAGGCTGGCAGGGCCTCCCTCGAGGATGAGGAAAGAGATCCCGCCACTAGGCTGTCTGCTGCCTTACGTCTGGGGGACGCCGCCGTGCGGTACCTGGGGAGCGGGTTCTTCTGAGTCAGCGTCTTTTCATGCAGTCCTTCGACAAACACTTGACCTGTTAAGTGCCATTGTACGATTTAGGCACCAGGATGTGTCTGTGACCAAGACAGACTCTCTTCCCTGTGGATTCGTAGCTGGAGATCGTAGACAAGTAGTCGTAAGTGCTGTGAAAAAAATTAAACATAACAGTCAGAGAGTAGAAAGGAGAGGACTCTTTGAAACATGGAGGGTAGGTAGGACTTTGGTGATATTTGTGCAAAAAATCTGAGTAAGAATGTGAATGTTTAGGAAAAGGAATGTTCCAGACAGAAGAAATAGCAAATATGAAGATACTAAGGCAGACGAAAACTTGGTGTGTTCAGAGAACAGCGCAAAGGCCTGTGTGGCTCATCTTTTTGGGCTAGGAGGAACATGGATGATAATGAAGAGGGAAGTTGCTGGTTTTAAGGGGAAAGTGACTTAAAAAGTTTTATTTTAAAAGGATTATTTGGGAGCTTGGATGGGAAGGAAATAAAGGATTATTCAGCCTCCTGTGGAGGAAGTTCTGTTAAGGCGGCAAGGGCAGAGGCAGGAAGGCCCATCGAAGGCTTTTCAGTTAACCAGACAGGCGTGTTAGTTGAGCTATGGGAAGAAGTATTCGGCTCCAGGATGTGTTTTAGGACTTGCCACTGGTTAACTGAGGGGGTGAGAGGGAAGGGGCTGGCAGTGACTCCAGGGTGGGGTGTGGCTCAGGGTTTCTCAGCCTCCGCATTGGATATTCAGGGTGGTTCACTCTGTGGAAGGGCGGGGCTGACTCGCACCCTGTGCGCTGTTCAGGAGCATCTTAGTCTGCACCCACTAGCTGTCTGTAGCAGCCCCCACTTGTGACAACCCAGAATGTCCGCAGACTTTGCAGGTAGAATTTCTAGCCCGTGGGCTGTGGAATGAGTGTAGCTGGGAAAGACGGCCAGCGCTGAAGGCCAGCATTCAGAGGTTCAGAACAAAAGAGGGAAGCAACAGAGACTAAAAAGCAGGAACTAGCAAGATGGCAGGAAAACCAGGCAAGTGTTGAGTCCTATGCTCCCCAGAAGCCCTGAGGGCCCCAAAGGGACAGGGGACTCACCAGATCTGGCAAGACTGAGGTCACGTACAGCTCGACAGGAGTGTTTCCTATGGAAAGGTGGGGATGAGGTTGATCAGAGGAGGGTAAAGTGAGACTGGGGATCCTTCCACTTAGGTCAAGGCAGAGGAGGCGATTCAGGCCTGTTCCCCTGAGGACTGTCAGGAAAGTTGGTGGGCGTCGGCGGGCTTGAAGGCGCGGGAGAGTCTACAAGGCAGTGAGCCAGCCTTTGGAGCAGCTTTTGCCCTGGGGTGTTTTCTGGTCCTGAAGAGGAAACCAGAAGATCATCCAAGCTTGTTACAGCCTCTTAGAGTTAGGGGAGTACAAGCTGAAATTTGAGACTTGACTTGGATCCAGCCTGAGAGCTCCTTCGAGCTTTGGTGTGGAGCTTGAGTGGACTGCACTCTAGGAGTAAGGGGGACCAAAAGTAGCCAGGGCTTGCCCCCTCCCCACCCACTTGGACAGCACATCAAAGACATAGGGTCAGCCCAGAAAAATCTCATTAGCTACTGTTGAATTAAGGTGGTCTCCTGCTCCTGGCTGAGTGGAAAAAGCAAACAAAAATTTTTTGGAGAAATGTGTCATCCAAGACCTGTAAATATTTCTGCACATACTTTTTGAATTCAAGATCAAAGATAATCAGGTAGGGCCTCCCTGATGGCGCAAGGGGTTAAGTCTCAGCACTATGAAGCTATCACCAGCCACTGCAGCACGAGTTCGATCCCCAGCCAGGGAGATTCCCACATAGCGCAGCAGACCTCTCCTGCCTCACCTGCTGCTCCCCTCCGCGGTGTATTTCAGTCGATCTGCCTGTTCTGTTCCCCACTCTGTCTCTAGTGAATTCTCTCACCGTCCCCCACCCCCATATCTCAGGCCTACACCCCAGCTCTTGTATGCATAAGTAAATTAAAAAAAAAGATAATCAGGCAAACAATACAAACAACATAAACAGAAAAAAACAGACTCACGGGGACTCAGGTGTCTTACTATTTATGTTTAGCCTTTGTTTAAAGGGATAAAGACAAAATGGACGATTTGGAAAGTATGATAAAAGACAGCTGTTTTGAAAAGGAATTAAGTAGAATTTCAGTGCTGAAAGAATATAGCTGAAACTGAGGAAACAATAAATTACAAATGAGCTAGAGGAGACCTTTTGAGGTGATGGATATTTCCACTTTTTATTGTGATGTTAAACTCATTCCACACCTTACATATCTGCAGTTTTTCGCTCATTTTACTTAAGTAAAGCTATTTAAAAATAATGAGTTTAAGAGCATTAGCACTAATGAGGGAATTTGTGAAATAGAAATAAGAGCAGAATAAATACAGAAATGATAAAATGCATCCTGGATCCTGAAACAGTCAGACATCACAACCGTAGCCCAGGAGTCAACTGCCAACACTCAAACTAAGGGAGCAAATGAAGAAGTTGTAATTATTATCCTCGGGGATGAAGAGGAGCTGCCCCCTAGCTCTGACACCCAGACCTCTTGAGGAGGGACACGACACTGGGTGTGTGTTGGGGGATGGGGCGATGAATGAATTCAAGCTGCAAAAGTTAGGAAGACTGCAGAGGGGATGCAGCTGCGCCTTCTGGAAGAAATTGCTGCCGGGGGAGCATTGTTGCTGTGGTCTGGTCACAGAAACAGGAAACTAACTGGAGGCAGCAAGTTTTTCTCCCTCCTCCCGCCTTCAGCCGCCCTCGAGCGCCCCCTGTTGGCTGAAGTTAATAGGAGGCATCTGTCCCACCAAAGTGTGCTTCCCAGGACCCCAGGCACAAGGTCAGAGGGGACGACGCACCGGTGAGCCCAACCCTGCACACACAGGTTCATGTAGAAGCGTGGTTCGTTGCCAGACCTTTGGAAACTTTCTAGATACCTCGGTAATGCTCGGAGTGATTTCCACCCTCTGATACTTAATTAGATTTGTTTTATGACCCAGCCTTTAGTCACTCCTAGAAAATATTTCCATGCACTTGAGAAGAATGTGTAGTTTGCTGCTGTTAGCAGACGCAGTCTGTGCATGCTGGTTAGACCAACTTGGTTGATCGTGCTGTTCAGATCTCCTGTCTTTTCTGAGCTGTATTTTGTGATCTACTTGTTCCATCAGTTACTGAGAAGGGTTGTACTAAATCTTCTACTATGATCATGAATTTGTCTCTTTCTCCCTTTAGTTCTGTCAGTCTAGGCTTCAAAATAGCTGCTCCCGGAGTCCCCTGGGCCGCACCCCCAAGGCCCCGACGGGGCAGAGAGCTGCCGCACGCGGGTGGCCTGCTGGCCCCTGCAGCCTCTCTGAGCCGGGCGCCCACCGCGAGGGTGGTCTAGCTCACCCTCCTGTGAGCTCTTGATCCACCTCCTGTATCAACGGGGCCCCTCCCCCCACCATAGGGGTATAATCCGGAGTAGTCCAAGGTCCCACTGGCAGCCTCTCAGGTTCAGGCACTGACTCTCCTTGTCTCCCAGAGGATTCTCAGGAGAACATTCTGACAACTCCGTCGAAGGTGCTAGAGTGCCACTGGCCATGTGGCTGACATCTCCCCCTGCCATGGGGACCCTGCGGTGCCTTCTCTTCCTGCCTCAGGCTCCCATGCCCAGTCGGCCTCCCGGCGCTCATCCGTGCTGGTCTCCGCCATGCGGGCTGCATCCTTGTGCCTCCCACGGCGGTGCCACACTGTCCGGCTCAGCAGACCCAGCTTCACCGTGCAGACAAGGGATCTGACACAAAAGGGGTCTTTTGTTCATCTTGGGTGACAGAGTACCCCTTGAACAAGTCGAATTGCCCACGGGGGTGAGGTTCTGTCATTGGACAAACCGGAACTTTATACTTACCCCTATGGCCACAAAATGGGGGTACATGATTGGCAGCCTTACCAGAACCAAGTAGAATTTTGGAGAGGAAGTGGGAAAAACGGTGTCCAGGCAAACCCCGTTCACCTGGGGTTTGACGGCCCCACATGCACAGAGCACCAGTCTCAAGGCAGAGGACCAGGGTGCTTGTCTGGGATGGCCTTTGCTCTGGGGAAGGCCGCTGAGGCCGCCCTACTTGTGTCAGGAAATATTTTGCCAGTAGAGTCGCTACAGGCTGGCTTAGGGCTCAGGCAGATGCTGCCTGGCTGTGCTGCCTGCTGCCTCAGGGGCACCCGGCAAATGACAGTGTCTCAGCCTCGATTTGCTCTCCTGTTCTGTGGGGTCCTTTTGAAGAATCAGTGCCTGTTAGAATTCACTCGTTGCTTGTTTTTTCCATAACTGCCTTGTTCCAGTACGCTGCTTCGTTCACGTGGCCTCTTTTGGCCTGTGCTGGTTTCAGCAGACCAGCTCTTCAGGTGCCAGCCCCTAACTTGACCCAGGTTCTGGCTGGTGTGCTTCTGGGCTGACTCTTTCCAGAGAGGTCTTTGGCTGTCCAGCAGGGCAGTTCTCTCTGGACATGAGGAGGAGTTGCAGCGAGAGGGCAGCCTGGGAACCTCAGGAAGTGCTCCCTCTGGGGGCTCCATGGCAAGTGCGCAGCTACAAACCATGTGGACTGAGTTTGGGGGTTCAGTCTCCTCCCTGTTTCCTGGGCTGTAGGAGGAATGGAGCCAAAGAGAAATCGTGAGTGTGGCAGTGGCTCAGGCCCTGGAGGAGGTGCGCAAGCAGAGGGAAGAATTCCAGCAGCAGGTAGGCCCCGTGGGACCCTGAGGAGTGGCCGAGGGTGAGGCCCTGACTCAGCCCAGGCAGGGCAGCCCAGCCCCTGACTGTACAAGCCAGGGTGGACACAGGAATGGCATCCGCTGTGTGTGTCCCGAGGGCTCCGGTGAGAGGAGAAAACCATCAGCCTTGCTGCAGAAAGGTGTTTTTCACTTTGGTCAGTTAATGTCACTGGTGGGCACCACCTGGGAACAGCTCCCCAGGCCCTGTGGGCCCCAGTCTGCAAGGTGGGTCACTGCTGCCCGCGCCCTGGGACTGCAGCCAGCAGCGCTCTGGACAGGAAGGGTGGGAAAGCCTTGGGGTGACGGCCATAGGCCTTCTAGTTGATTGGCTCCAGGCCTTTGGCGTCAAGTTGAGTCGCCTCTGAAAAGACAGAGGTGATCACCTTCCAGGGTGGTGGCGTGAGGGAGGGGTGTATCAGCGCCACCCAGAGCGGGGTGCTCGCAGGCAGTAGAGAGGGAGTTACGGCTGTGGCAGTGCGGGAGGGCAGCAGAATCCCCGGGCCTCTGCTGGGCAGAGAGGCCGCGAGAGCGAGCCCTGTGCCAGGCCCAGCCAGGGAGCACTGGTGTGTGGGTGTTTATAGGAGCAGAGGCGAGCTGGGGACGTGTTCTAGGCGCTGGGCTTCAAGGGGGGCACGTGGGAGTGGTCTGGGTAGTAAAAAAGCGGCAATTCCTTTGGGGGAGATGGGGTTACTGCTGCCAACTCGCACGTTGATTTTTCTCTCCGAGGCTGCTAACTTGACGGCTATAATCGACGAGAAGGAGCAGAATCTGCAGGAAAAGACTGCCGTGATTCTCCAGAAAGAGCAGGAGATCCTCCAGCTGAAGAAGGGTGAGGGGCCTGAGCCTCTCCCCTGTTGCCCAGCACCCCGCGCTGAGGTGCCGGCTCCCGAGCAGCACAGCCCCTGGGCTCACGGCGCACCCTGTCCTCTGCTCCGCCCAGGTCACGAGTCTGCCGTCCTGCAGACGCACGCGCTGCAGGCTGAGCTGGACGCCCTGAGGAGCCTGCAGGCAGAGGAGTCAGAGGCCGCGGGGGTGCCCGAGGACCTGGTGAGGCTGCCGGGTCAGGAGCAGGGGGTGACCCCTCACGTGAGTCCCAGCTGGTTCTCGGGGGCCCTTGGCATGGCAGCAGTGGGCTCTGAGGGAGCCTCAGGCTGCAGGGGGCAGTGCAGGTGTGGGGAGACACCGGGCGCACTGGCGCTCGCTCTGCTCCTGGCTGTGGGGGCTGGGGCAGGACACTGCTCTCCTGTAGCCTCCCTGAAAGCGGAAGGAAGTCGCGAGGCTTGAAGTGCCCGGGGACGCCGTGCGTCCGTGTGGCGTGGAGGCCCCAGCGGGGTCTCTGCAGCCTGAGTTTGGGCCCCGCCCGCAGAAGCACCTCCGGACACCCCCAGAGCACAGAGTGGGATGAGTCTGGACCTGTCCCCGGGAGCCCTGGCCCAGCTCTCACCTTGCCGCCCCCCTCGCGGCAGGACCCCGGGTACCAGCTTCCCGCCCCAGAAGGGACCCCAAATGGTGAGGTTGGCGCCCTGGGTCTGGAGCAGCTGCAGAAGGAAAAGCAGGACTTGGAGCAGCAGCTTCTGGAGAAGAATAAGGTGAGGAGCCTCTTCCCCGCTGGCCGCCGCTGCCTTGCGCCTGGCCTCGTGCCTGGGCCGCTCGGTCTTGGGCCGGCCTTCGGGGGTTTCCGGGCTGCCCCAGCCCCTCTGGGGAGAGATGGTGCCTCTTTCGTCAAAGTCTTTTTCCTGATCTTCCTCTCCCAGGGACTCCTGCGTGGTCTTCCTTGCACAACCTCCCCAGTTCTCCCTACCCCCCACTAGTGCTAACCCGGGGGATTAGGGCTGGAGCAGTGAGAGTCTAGGGCTTGCCACTCCCTCTAGCGCCCCCTGCTGGCTCCTGCTGGCCCCCTGGCTCACCAGTGAGGCCTGCCTTTGGTGGCTTTGTTGCGACAGGAGCATGGAAGGAGTGTGGGAGCTGTAATGTACAGTTTCTGCTGTGTGGCAGAGACTGAATAAATGTCCTGATTCTACCCACTGGCCAGGTCTCTGCGCCTGTCACTGTGGGGCTCTTGTGTGTGTGTGTGTGTGTGTGTGTCCCTTTTTCTCTCTTTGGACCTCTTACTGTGAAATACAAGATATACACAGAAAAGTGCACGAAACAAGGCCAGTCTCCTCCGCCCGTCACTGTGTGGGGTCCAGCCGTGGACCTCTTCTGCATGGTACCCACCGACTCCTTTGACTGCTGGTTCCCACACCCATGTCTGGTACTCAGAGGTCCCCGTGAACCCCGACTCACGCTTCTGTCATCCCCACTGCATGCTGAAACGCACCTGAAGTGTAAAACGTGCACAGTCACATGTTAGAGTCCCCCTCCCCGAGCCTCTCCATCTTCTGTACCTCAGTAAGAATCTGGGGATCACCCTCCTCCCATTTGGCTCTCTCACAACCACTCTCCAGAGCTCTGGAATCCCTGTGGCTCTCCCTCCAGCTACACCCAGTCAGCTGCCGCCCTCCCAGCCACTGCTGCAGCCTGGGCGGGTCGCGCTCTGTCTTCCCTAGAGGAGGGTGTTGGGCTTCTACCAGGCTGCGCATTCACTCCTCAGTTCCACTGGCTGCCAACTTCCATCTTGCTCTAAGAGCCAAAGCCCTTGTAGTGGCCCGCAGTGCCCTCTGTGGCTGGCCCGAGTACCCTTTCGCCTGGCCCCCTCCGGCACCCCCAGCGCGCCGTCAGCGTGTTGCTCCTGCTTCCTGTGACTGTCGGGTGCCCTCCCGCCTCAGGGCCTGTGCACTTGCTGAGCCTCCGTCCGAGAGCTGCTTCCCCCATTACCGTCTCTTCCTCGATAGTGTCATTTTGGCAGTGAGGCCTCTCCTGCAGCGGTGCCAGCCCTCACACCCCGGCCCCCACCGTGCTCTTTCTCGTGCCCGTTACCGCCTGCTGACGTACCGCATGCTGGTGACTGACACTCCTCCCTCCTGCGAGCAGAAAAGGAGTTTGCTTGCTTTATGTAACGCTCTTTCCGCAGCCCCTCGGACAGTGTCTGGCACACAGTGGGGGTGTCTGAGCCCAAAGCCCAGAAAATCAAAAAGCATAAAAATAGAAAATGTCTTGAGACTTTCGGGGCAACATCTAGCCTCCTGGTAAACCAAGAGATTACAGATGGACGCCATGTTAACCATTTTATAGGACAGGCGTTGGAGGTGGTTTAACAGGTTTCCCAGGACCCGGAGACACTGGCACAGACCGTGCTCTCTGGAGACCAGAGGAACCTCTGAGGACACAAGCTCATTACAGCTCGGTTTAAAATTGGCAGTTCAGGGCCTCCCTGGTGGTGCAGGGGAGGAGCTGTGGGCGCGCGTGTGCCGCCGCCGGGGAGATTCCCACGTGGCGCAGCAGACCTCTCCTGCCTCTCCCACTGCTCCCCTCAGCAGTGTGTTTCCGTCCATCTGCCTGTTCTGCTCCCCACTCTGTCTCTGGTGAACCCTCTCGCCGCCCCACGCCTCTGGCCCATACCCCAGCTCGTATGCATAACTAAATAAATCTTTTTAAAAAAAGAGATAATTAAAAATAAATTAATTAATTAAATAAAATAAAAACGGCAGTTCAGCCACACAGTAAGGCGTGGGCATCCCTTGCTGTCCCGTGTAGAATTAGTTGGGGAGCCGTGGAAAGTGGTGAACCCGATAAATGAAAAATACTGTTCCAAGTTCTGTCCTTGGGAAACAGTTCATCCTTCCTGGTGATTGGTGGAATGTGTATTCAGTCCTAGTTCAGGCTCATGAGACGAATCAAACTTACTAAGGAGGTCTGGGCCCCGGCGTGGGTGGGCGTATAGCATGACCCCTCATGCGCTCGGCGCCAGTGGGTGGTCGGCAGTTGCAGGGGAGCGGGGCGCTCACACAAACCCATTTGGACCCGAACCCCGTCCTTGGGGCTCCCAGCACTAACAGAATTGGGACGGGCAGGAGACAGGTTGGGGCACACAGGACATGACATGGGGGCTGTGACCCCTCCCGCGGCCGTGCGTGTGTGTGCGCGTGTGCGTGCGTGTGTGGTGGGGGGTGGGCAGGCACAGAGCAGTGCCCATGAGGGCCCAGGCCCAGCTCACAGGCACCCGAGTGACCGTTGACCCGGCCTCCTGGGGGTCACGGCAGGGGCTTCTCTCGCCGGTGTAGGGGACTCAGGCTGTCGGTCTGTCCTGTGTTCCTTTGCACCTTAAAGATGGTGAGATGTGCTTTTAACAAATGGCTTTTTGTGGGGCGGGGGTTTATCTCAGACCATAAAGCAGATGCAGCAGAGGATGCTGGAACTCAAGAAAACCCTGCAGAAGGAACTGGTGAGTGCCCCGCTAGCCCCACTAGTGGGGGATGGGAGACCTGTGCCATCCCCAGCTCTCTGGTCTGCCTGGGTCCCTCCTGTCTGATGAGGCTCCCCTCCCCTCCCACCCCCGTTGACTGCAGAGAGCTTCTGGGAAGTCAGATATTGGCTGGTGGGGCAGTGGCCTCTGCGGAAGTGGCTGCCACCTGGGCCACGTGCCCTTTTCAGCACCTGTCTGTGGAGTCAGTGAGGTGGGCTGTGTAACCGCCCATCGCCCACGGTGGCAATGCCAGGCCAGACAGCACAGCAGACCTTGCCCAGGTCTGGGTACTCGCCTCCGACCCCCACCCTGTTGGCCGGAGAGGTGTCCTGACCTGGATAAAGGAAACACTGAGCTCCCCGGGGGTCCTCTCCTCCTCCCCCAGCGCACCCAGAGGCCGCTGAGCCCGCTCAGACTCTGGCACTCCCAGTGGGCCTTTTTCACCCTGCTGCGTGCAGGGTGTGGCACGGGAGCAGGAGGCGCCACAGCCTGGGCCAGGAGACTCCCGGGTGAGCTTAGACCTTCCCGTTGGTTTTTCAGAAAATCAGACCCGACAATGAGCTTTTCGAGGTCCGAGAGAAGCCTGGCCTGGAGTTGTCAAGCCCTCCCGTCCCCAGTAACGCCGACCTGACTGACGCCCGGGAGATTAACTTCGAGTACCTTAAACATGTGGTCTTAAAATTCATGTCCTGTCGTGAGTCTGAGGTAAGGGCCTGGGCTGTCGGGGCACTGAGTTCCACCCCGGGGCCTGCTCATCTGATGGGACCCTGAGTGGCTCCTCCAGACCATTTCCTCCTTCCTCCCCCGCGCTTCCCCTCGCCCCAGTGAGGACACTGCCCGTGACTGAGCGGCGGCTGCGGGGCCCATACGGGAACTGGCTCCTGGTGGGTGTGTTGGGTGCTGGGGCCGGTCAGAGACCCCGCTCCTGCCGGGAGCGGGCCGGCTGAGCTGGGGACAGGACCTGTCCCTGCACCAACTGCAGTGCACCGCGCGCCCTCGCCTGTCCCTCCCCCCACTCCAAGGAGCAGCGCCAGAGCACCAGGAAGTTGCCACAGTGTAGCCCCCCGCGGCCCACCTTACTCTGTTTCAGGCGTTCCACCTCATAAAGGCAGTGTCAGTGCTGCTCAACTTCTCGCAGGAGGAAGAGAATATGCTCAAAGAAACCCTGGAGTATAAGGTAGGCGGCCTGCTCCGCTCTTGGGTTTCCCAAAAACTTGGTTAGACCCAGCCCCAGCCAGTGAGACCAGCTGCCAGCTGTGCTGCCAGCTCAGAAGGGCTTCTGAGGATCACCTTCTTGAGGCTCTGCCTGTGCCATAGTCACCAACAGGCCTTGTCTTTTCCAAAGCTTTTTCATGGACATCACTTCATCGGCAGACCCAGGTCTGGCCTAGCGCCCAGACTTTGCAAAGAAAATCCAAAAGTACTTGCATAAATGATAGAACAAAATTTAGGGGGAAATTGCTGCAGTTAAACCCGCGGTTGGCTTAGCCCTGCCGACCGCTCACTGGAGTCCTGCTCTGCTCACAGCTGCCTGGAGGGCAGGAGGGCGCTTCCCGGGACCCGGCCCAGCCCTGTCTCAGGGGCCTTTCTGTTTCCGGCAGATGTCGTGGTTTGGGTCCAAGCCGGCACCCAAGGGCAGCATCCGGCCGTCTGTCTCCAGCCCTCGGATACCGTGGTCCTAGGGGCAACGACCTGAGGATGAGCTCCGTGGGCTGACACTTTTCTGTGAAAACACTGACACACCAGTCTGGGTGGGTTTTTATCACTGTAACTGCAGTATTTTGTACAAGCGTCTAAACATTGTTTACAAGACTCTCGGCCACTCCCCTGCAGACTGCCGCGGCCCTCAGAGGCAGCCGACCTGTCTCCCGGCCGCCCTTGGAGCGCCCTGGCGCTACATCTCCATGCTGTGGAAATGCCAGCTCTGGCCCGCACCCCTGCACCAAGCCCTGTTGACGAGAGCACTTAACTCGCAGGCCTCCGCGTCTCTCAGAGGGTGACGCAGCCCTTCAAAGCGGTGCCCGCCGGCCGTGCCCACCTGCTTCTGCCGCACCGTGAACTCAGTGGGGGTGCCTTTTAAAAACTCCCTTCCCTGTTAGCATGTTTGGGTTCACATGAGCTCGAAGAGGCTTTTATAACCCTTCCTCTCGAGAAGACATTGTTTCACCTTGTTTCTCAGACCACCTGGAACTTTCAATGTGGACATCTTTAAAGGTACTCTGGGGCCAGTGCGATTTAAGGAATGCGCAGCTTTCTGGAGCAAAGCAGCAGACGTGTTAAGATCCTGAGTAGAGCACCAAATACACTCAGTTGCCTTCTAATGAATGTATGTGTCCCGGATAGGCTGCTGGTGAACCATCAGACTATTTTGTATAGTTGACGTTGCTCACTATTAGAACATGTCTTCTTGCTGCAAAATCCATCTAGCTGATGTTCTTTAAGGAAAGTCAGAGCATCGGAGGAAACGGTTTCTAAGCTTGGGATCCCGGCTCATCTCGGGGCTGGCCTCCGCGGCGCCTGCCTCCCTCTGCAGCCCGGCGCACTCTGTGTGCTGCGCTCTCCATTCCGCAGCATGAGCGCGTGGGCCGGGGGGCATGGCCTGCGGGTGACGGCTGCTGGCCTCAAGGGAAGCTCTCGGCTCGGCTCTGCTCGAGGTCTGCCCGTCTGTGGAGCCCCCGTCTCTCCGTTTCCTTGCCCGGACAGATGACTGCGCCTCCACACGCAGGGCGCTCCGCTCTAGTCAGGACGGCCGCGCTTGCGTGGGCTCTTGGGGAAGCAGGAACAGGCCTGCCTGGGTAAGTCACAGCGGCCAGTCTTGCGATTTAGTTTGAAACCAAGTTTCATTGGTTAAGTCGAAAACCAGTAACGAGCTCCTAAATTTATCATCCGTTATCCTGTGATGTAAAGTTATGTCTCTCAATTCTGCTTAGGGTTAAAACACGTAATATAGCTCCCAGAAAAGCAGGGATTCATAGCGTTCACCTACTACATGTCCACGGACCCACCAAGCAAGGACCTTCGGCTCAGCTCTGGCGCTGTGCCACCCAAGCCACCCACTCCAGTCACCTACCTCTTCCTGGGGCCCCTCCCTGCAGCTGTCTTGTTTAAAATGCTGTTTCCCATTTACATGGTGGGGACTCAAAGCAGGAGCCCCTTCTGTAATTCTGATGAGTAACAGGTAGCTTTTTTAAAAAAATTGGACTTCCTCCTTTCCAGCTGGCCCAAGAGAGAACCCCTTAGAAGACTGGGGAGTTCAGGGCTCGCCAGAGCAGCGACAGCACCGCTGCGGGAGGCTGTCAGCCCCTCTGAGGCTTCTCCTCCACACCCCGCGATTTTAGGGCAGTGGAGGGAGCCCCTATCACTAAGCCCGTTTTTGCTTAGGGAGGGTGAGTTCTGACTCGCTTTCTTCCTGCATGCGGAATTCAGCTTTAAGGGGAAGAGTGGAGTTAATATTCCAAGTGATTTAATGCACTTTTACTTGTACAAATGTTCTGTGATAGACAGTATATCTAGCCCTTTCTATCAACATTAGATCTTGATCTCTCCATGTCGTAAATAGGGATTATATTATCTAAAACTGCTGTAGAAAACTCATTTGTGGTGCAATATACTTTTTGATTAAAGCTCTTCAATCCAGATGCAACTACAGTGGGTTTTACTCATGTAGCCTGGTGTCAGTCTTTCTTTCACTTGTTAAATAGAGTACATTCCATCTCCTATTTAGTACTTCAGGCCAAGGTCAAGGGCCCTATAGAACATTTGTCTTTCAGGAGGAACCTCCCCAGTAGTTTGGGACCGCAGAAGTACAAGTTAGCGGAAGTACAAGTTACCGAGGGACGCCTGCAGCCTAGTCCTACCTCCCTGGAATGCCAGGGCCTCTACGGGAGTCGGGAGGGTTGTGTCACTGCCGTCATTACTAGCCCCGCGGCCTGCACGACTGCGAACTTCAGGAGTGTGATGGGGTCCTCACACCTGTGACAGAATGCAAGCTGTGTTACAGGGCTGGAAAGGAAGATCTTTTTTGCCCTTGTAATGAAACTTCCTGTGCATGGCTGTAGGAGACAGTGTTGCTTTTATAGCCGGTCACCAGGCCCGTCTGAGGCCCAATCCGGAAGACTCCAAGTGCAGTCACACAAACTGAAGACTTTTAAAGCCTAGGTCAATGATCAAATGTTTGCCACTTTATTAAATAAGCTCCAAAATTACATACAAATCAAAGGAGTGAAAATAGTAGACAGTTCCTCAGCAAAGCGTCTCCCCCAGCAGCCAGCGGCACTGTGGGCCCGGCCTGAGGGCCTGCGGCAGCAGAAGGGCTGAGTGCACTCCCGGGGATGGTGAGGCGGGCTCGGGCCTAATCCCTGCACACCGTTTCCAGAACAGCCGACCTCGCACTCATTACCATCCCCTTCATCAGGACTCTCGCGTGACATACACGAAACACACCGCAAGTGTAGCTAATGAGCCAAGAGCTTTATTGATGCAGCAGGCACTTTACAAGGAACCCAGGAGAGCCCGCCTTCTGGGGGAGGGCGGGCGCTGTACAAACCCTCGGGCTTTTCCACTTCAAAAAAAACACAAGCTCTCCCTTTCACCACGGCGCTCGGAGCTGCCCGCCCAAGTCACCCGCTCCCGCTGGAACAGGCAGCACGCGGGAGCCCTGACGGTCGCCCAGGGGACAGTCCCGGTGTCAGTTCTGCATTCTCGTGGACAAAGGCGTAGACTAGCAGATCCTGCACAGGAGTTGGGGAACAGTAAGACGATTTCTCCCTCCACCTTGAAAATAAAATACACTTGAGAGCGGGTGCACGTCCGAAACGGCTGAGTTGGGCGTCCTAGAAGACGGCCGTCAATCCCTCTGCACCAGCCTGGGCATCCGGAATTCTTCGCCAGGTGACAAGAGTCCCTTCTTACTTTAAACAGTCTTTCTCGCTGTAAGAACTCTTATAATGGAGCCTAGTCCTCCTACTGCTAATGCCTGTGGGACAGGAAAAGGAAAGGTGTGAGATGAGACCCGCTGGCCCAGGGGCGCCCGGCTAAGGGAGATGGGGCCACGTACCCGCTCGACCTAGGTCCCGCCACGTCAGACGCTGAAGTAAAGGGTCCTGCGAGAGCAGTTAGGAGGCGGCAAAGGGCCCATGTTCTAGGACACAGCCCGCCTGGAGCCGAGGACCTCAAGGGGCAGAACTGGGCTTGAGGACACTGTTGCCAAGCACATGGCAGAGCCCCCAGTTGCACTGTGACACCCAGGCACTGCTCTCAGCACTTAAATAGCACCGGTGCTTTGAAGCTGCCTCCTGGAGCCCTCAGAAACGGGGCGGCGCCCTGAAGGGACCACAGGGCCTGGCCTCCACCAGGCAGTGGGTTGACCTGGTTTGCCAAGCACCTCGGCGACCCCTCAGGAGCTCACCAGGGGCTCGCGCCCACCGGCAGGACCGAGGCCACAGCTCCAGCCCGGCCCTGCTGAGGCTGCGCATGCGGCTGGCCCCTCGGAGAGAGGCCCGTTCTCTTACGTCAGCCAAGAGCCTTTCTGCAAGGACAGTCTCACGGGCGGGCTGGCCTGCTGTCTGGGCGCTGTGCTTCCTGCCTGCCAAGGCAGGGGACGGCCACACACAGCACACCAGCAGGACACAGGCTTGACGGGTCCCGAGCAGAGGACAGAGGACAGGCACAGCCTTTTCCGCTTCATGTGGACCAAGGCCCAATAAGTGACTTGTCCAGGTTTCGGCCACTGCCCCTTCAGCCTGGGCAGGCTGACGCCAAGCAGAGAGCCCTGGCAGCCGCTAAGAGCCCCATTCCCCAGTGCAAAGAAGGCACCACGAAGCGCCGGCCACCAGCAAGCCCACCTGCCCGCACGGCCTGCCCGTGTGCCCACCATGCCAGGCCACCTGACCCCGGGTCCTCGAGCCAGCAGCTAATGCAGCTGCAATGACCAGAGGCAGCAGACCCTACCAGGCGCTTCCTGGCAGAGGGCAGTGAGCAGACATCGCGGCAGCTGGGCACGGCCCTCGGTGCTCACGTCCTAACACCATCCCGTTTGTGCTGGGAAGTCTGACCTGCGGGTGTGAACCCCGGGGCTGGCGTGTGTCCCGGGCTGTGTGCAGGGGCCACGTGTTCATACCTTTTCATGCCACTGGAGTAACACTGCGCTGCTATTTTCCGTGGGCTTCTCAAACCCTTTATAAATGTACTTCATGAGCAGGTCAACGCCATTCCTGTCCAGTGACTGCACAGCCTGCTCGATTTCGCTGCTCTTAAAATTTGTAAGCACTTTCAGCACAACACCCTGGGCTCGCTCCTACAGAGGAGAGAGAAAGGGAGTGAGGCCCAGAGCCACAGCCCAGGCACACCCACGTCCACCACTGCAGGCAGAACTTACTAGAAAAACTGCAATATTTGGTCTGGGGTGTTTGGAAAAAATAAGAGAGCTGAAACTCCTACTGACAAATCCCAGAGCATCCCTTACGAATAAGTTACTTATTCTTGGGGGTGGGGAGTGGTTTACAGTGGAGAAGCATCACTATTCTTGGCGATACCGCGAGGCTGAGGCGCCGCGGGAATCACAACCGGGGAGACCTATTTTCTTAAAATAAAAAAAAAAAGGCTGATTTGGCTGCAGCTCCCCCCTTAGCCACGCCCGACCACGGGGTCGCTGCCCTCCGCATCTGTGGCAGCCTCTGGTCATATAAAGATGCTGTCACATTTGGCTGACTCCCACCTTGAGCAAGGTGGGGCCTTCCCCGGGACCCCATTTCCAGCCTCAGTGCAGTAAGCATAGCTGTGTGGATCTTCACCTAGTTTTTAAAAGGCAGCAAATCTCAGAAGCACTGAAAACCCTTATGCAGATGTAGCCTGTTCAAGGCAGAGCTGCCCAGAAGCCCCGCCAGGGCGAGCTCATTTGTAATTCTGCTAATCAGCAAGGGCTGGACTGACTTCTCAAAGCCCAGAGGCCCTGGGGAGCCGTGAGCATTTCTTTGGGGAGCTTTTACTATAAACACTAACAGCTTTGACGGCTTCCGCAGAAGCGCTGCCCAGTGCCAGCTCCGCCCCAGCACACGCTCACTGATACAGAGATGAGACAGGCGCCCCAGGGAGCTCACACTCGGCTGGGGAGCCACAGCCACAGCCCAGCCCCAGCCCCACCCAGCAGAGCTGCCTCCCTTTACCTTCACAGCTTGATTCTTGGTGTTGACGGGGGAGTTCCGCAAGGCCGCGTGGAAGGCCCGGAGCATGTCCCCTGTGCATCGGCCGGTTAAGGATGGCGCGGCTCTGGCGTGTCCGTGCTTTTATTAACGAACTCTTCAGAAACAGCTCAAGAGCGCCTCGAATGGCCTCTTAGCCATATCCCCCCACCTCCCATGCCCGCTTCCTGGCGGGCAAACCTGTTTAGAGGGTAACCTGTAGCTTCCCTGAGCCAAGAAGAGGAGAGGGCGCCTTGCTAAGCCTGCAAGTCCCACTGTTGGCATCCCCGAAAAGGTCCCCTCCGAGCGAGTGTGGGCACACACTCGCGCCCCCCCCCCAAGGCACAGCAGCAACGGGGCCACCCCCAGGGCGGCGGGCAGCAGAACCTGAGCGCGCCCTCAAGCTGCTTGGCGCCGCACTGTCGTCTGTCCCAGGCCCTCACGACCCCGTGCGGGGTTATCATTCTCAGCAAGGAAGCACGAAGGCACAGGTCTGCGAGCTCTTCAGCCAGGGTCTTTTATCAGTTAAACTACTCAAGAAACAAAGATGTGCTGCAGGCTCTACCTTCCAAGTCCTACCCACGATCCCGAGGTCCCAAATGCAACCAGGACAGAAGAACTTCTTCATCTAAAAGGACCTTTTGCCAACATGTCGACACCCCGCTGCCAACTCCCTAAAACCTGGTGGCAGTCCCCACAGCAGTCTCTGCTGATTTCTGAATACCAAGCACTCAAAAGAAAACTACAATCTGGGTTAGGTCCCCAAAGGTGACACCTATTTTAAACTGAGTGACATCATCCGACTTTCATTTCCCCATCTGAAACACTGGCTTCAGCCAAAAAGCTTCAAAAATAGAACAAGGAACGGCTTCTGCCCAACCAGGTCTCTACTGTTCATGCAGGATGCCCACGTGTGAACAGACCAAGCCTCCAGGGCAAAGCCGCACCCCGCTTCCCTGATGCGGGTCCATCCTGACAGAGCTCCCCCCTCCCCATCTACATCTTTGTCCCCAGCCAGAAGAGGGCCAGTCTGATCTAAGCCCCTGGTAACTGCTACCAGCTGACTCTTCTCTAGTTTGGCATCCCAGAACAACAGAGTCCCAGAGCTTGACCAGCGTGGGCTGGCACGCTACGTGGAACGACCAGAACCCAACCATTCCAAAGACGCATGGGGAAGGGTGAGGATAACCAGTCCACGGTGCACTGCTTTAAAGTCACCTCCTCTCTGCAATGCCATCGCCAAGCCTCCCTATAGGCCTGGAATATGCTCTGGGGGGGGGGGGGGGCAACAGCCTCTAGAGCGAGGTCCCTAACCTCGCACTGACACTTCGGGGAGGGTGACTTCTGGATGTAAGGTCTGTCCTGCATATTGTAGATTTAGCAGCAACCTGGCCGCTGCCCACTACATTCCAGTAACACCCCAAGTTACAATGGAAACGCCTCCAAATGGTTAACAAACTTTCCCTGGGGAAGGAGAAATAAAAATCACTCAAGACCTCTGCTCCAGACAGCCAGAAGCTGCTTTGGCAGAGCACAAAGGGAGCTAATACTTGAAAATCTCCACGACGTCTCAGAGCCTGCGCCAGGTGCTTTCACATGTCACCTAATTACTGCTAACGACGCTTTATGACAATCATTCTTTTTAAAGGCAATGAATTTGAGGCTCAGCATAAGGAAATGACCTATCCAAGGTCACAAAGCTAAGCTGTCCAGTTGGCCTTAAAACCCAAGTATGCCTGACTCCAAAGCCAAGCTCTTCTATAATCCCATTATACCGCTCACCCAGAGACCAAAGCTGCATGGCCAGGAGACTTGCTGTGCGCCCAGCACTGTGTAGGAACCTTCCAGGACGTCATCCAGTGATATTCCCACGGAACCTGGAAGGCAGGCATGGTTCTCCGCCATTTAGCCAAGTGGGAGGCTAAGGTTCAGAGGGGGCATGTGACCTATTCAAGGTCACACAGCTTTGACATGACAAAGTGGGTCTTCATGGACGCACAGCCCACGGACTTCCATTACGTCACCTGGATGATCTCCCATCTTGATTCTTTCCTACAACACAAGTATCCCTTTCCCCAACTGCCCCCAACCCCTAGCCCTACTCCCTGTGCCTCTTCCTAAGATTCCCAGAAGCCTGTGTTATAGTTTAAATTTTGTAATCTAAGTCCAACTCTTGGCACATGGCAGGGACTCAGTAAACATCTGTTCTTTCCTCCTCCCTCTCTGGGCCCACATTTGCCAGGATTTCATTTCTCACCTGCTAACCTCCCTTTCCCCAGTCCCAAGAGGTGAACTCCATGGCTACAAGGTCCTGACAGTACTCTCAGTGGAGAAACTACTATGCCCCAGATATGCCAAGCCTGGCCTGCAAGCAACCTCAAGGAGTCTATCTCATCAGGGAGGACCAGGAGATGACCTTCACTAAGTCCCAAAGTATCAAGACCGAAGATAACCAACCAAACCTTGTCCTCTCTATCTGTGGAAGGTTCCGGGCCACCGGCCTGCCCTTGGAGCCCCCTCGGCACCACTGGCCTGCCCTGAGCCCCACTGCAGGCTCAGCCTTCCCTCCTAAGCTCTCTCATGACTCCACTTCACCAAAGGGGTAAGCAAGAAGATCCTGAAGGGGCAGGAAATACGAGTTTGAATCCTCACCTTTGAAAACACATTCCTGTTCAAAGAACGATGGTTTTTGTTTTAAAGGCAGTCTATGGGCCTGCCTTCCCCAAGCTGAGTCAACTGATTAAACTCCCAGAACCTGATTTATATACAGCATGAGCCTCCAACCCTTCCCTGGCAAGTGTGGGGGAGGGGCAGGCACTTCCTGTAACACCATTTCAATAAAGAAAAATCCTTCCTGCGAGAATAAGGCAGTTTCCTGTGCTAAAACTGTCAACGGGCCAAGTAGGCTGTGACGACCACCTCTATTTTTACTCTTGTTTTCTAAATGCTTGTTTTCCGTGACCACAAGAATAGTCATTTCCAGTCCTAGGGCTCTACTTTTACATTTCACTTCATGCTGTCTGGTTTTTCTTAGCTCTAAACTACTAGCTTTTTCCACTGCTTCCTGCACAAGAAGGGCCCTGGGAGGAGGGAGCCACAACTCACTTGTTGAGCGAGGACATCAAGGTGCAAAGCCCAGGGCGTTCACAGGAAACAGAATAGGCCACAGCTAGTGGCATTCAGCTGGAGGGTGAAACTGCCTGCGGGTGGGAGGTGCACAATCTTAGACTACAGGTGCTGGACTCAGGGTACAGCCTTCCCCCCTTGGTGCTTTCTTCCCCGCAGCCATCCACCCACCTATTTTCGGGTGCTGCTGCAATCAGGCCCAAGAGGATTGTGCCCGGGAGCCGCCCTGGCCGCTCAATTACTCAGGGAGGCTCACCTTGCCCCTCCCGCCCATCAAGTTCTCGGCCCCATTTCCTGCGAGGGAGGGATGGAGCAGTGGGGCGCCACGGGCCAGCCGGAGGGAACGAAGAGGCCGGGGGAGAAAAGAGGCCTCGTGGAGGCGCGAGGGGCCTGCGGGGCTGGAGGCACGTCTGGCATGCTGCCGGGGCCGGCCAGCTCACCCGGGTCTAGGGGCCGCGCGGGGCTGCGCTGCTGAGGGCGACGCGGGCGCCAGGAGAAAGGGGAATGGGGAGGCCGAGTCAGAGGAAAGTGGGGAGACCCTCACCGGAGGGGAGCGCTCGCTAAGGGGAGCCGGATCCGAAGGGAGTCGGGAGGCTCATCAGAAGGGGCCGGAGGATAAGAGCAGCGAGGACGCTGGCCTGAGAGGGGCCGGCGGCGGGGATGAGGGGAGCTTCAAGGCCGGCCAAGGGGAGCCCAGGCCCGAAAGGCACGGGCCCGGGCCGTCGCTTCGGGGAAGGATATTGCCGCAGGAGCCCGTCCACCTCGCTAGGGTCCGGGCCTGGCTCGGTGGCCGCTGCCGCCGCCTCCTCCTGCTCGTCCACGAATTTGTTCTCGTCGAACTCGTCGATGTCCACCCGACGGAAACGCGAGGACAAGGTGTTCCGGGCCATGGCGGGGGCTCGGTGCCCGCTCTGCCAGCTCCGCTGCGAGCCCGACCTCGACTCCGCTCCGCTGTGCACCGGCTCCGGCTCGGGGGCGGGAAGCGGTTGTCGGCACCTCCTCCACCTCCTCCGCGCGCAGCCGCCGCTGCCCGCCCACTTCCGGGATGCGCCGGAACCGGAAGCCGGTGGGCGTGGCCCGCGGGCCTGTCTGGCCGCTAGGGATGACCGGTCGGGTGGTCGCCGCCGTGGTCTCCCGCTTGGTTCTCGCCTTCGCTGAGCCTCAGTCTTTGCGTCCAAGGAGCGGGCGCCTAGTCCCCGAGCAGGCCCAGCGCGGTGTTCGCCATAACCGCGCTTGTGCTGCTTCCCACCTGCATCGGAGGAGCCCCGGCCTTGAAACGGGTCGGCCCGGAGCCAGCCGCGAGCTCAGGTTGCTCACTGCCGAGACTGAAGGGCAAGGGGTCCCCAGAAGGAGCCAGGCTCTGCTTGGCCAGGCTCCTTGGAAGACTTTCGAGCTGAGACCCGAGGGAACAGCAGTAGTTCTTATGCCCCGTAGTTCTTATGCTCGGTCTTACAGCAGGCGACGGGCCGAGGGGAGGGAGCTTTGTCTCGGATCTTAGAAGCCTGGGACACTGCTACGCTCAGAAGAGCTCGTACATAGGACTCCCCGGTGGCGCAGCGGTTGAGCGCTGCGGAACTGTTGGCAGCGGCGACGCGAGTTCGACGCCCGGCCCGGGAGAATCCCACATGGTGCGGCAGACCTCTCCTGCCTCGCCCGCTGCTCCCCTCAGCAGTGTGTTTCTGAGCTGCCTGTTCTGCTCCCCGCTCTGTCTCTGGTGAACCCTCTCGCCGCCCCGCGCCTCTGGCCTGTACCCCAGCTTATATACATAAATAAATAAAATTCTTTAAAAAAAAAAAAAAAAGAGCTCGTACATAGAAATGATTGTGAAAGGCTGGAAAACTTTAAAGACGTCTAAGGTGTATCCAGAGTGCTGGGGAGGTACTGAAGATCTTGGGCGTTAAGGCCGACCCGCGTGTGTAGCAGTCACCTTGGACTGGCGGGTGGAGGTCAGGGAGAGGGAGATGAACATTTGGCCACCATTGTGGGAGGTAAGGCGAGGTCCTGGGCCCTGAGAAGTTGGCCCCTTAAGAGCAGGTCCTCGTAAGAAGTGGAATTCCCCAGCATCTGAGGTAGAAGATGGGGGGAAGGGAGGGCAGAGTCAACGAGGACTGGTGCCTGGTGCTTGAGGGGTTCTGTTAATGGACCTTAACCTTAGCCGAAATTGGGTCTTTGTTTCCATATTGTACCCTTTTTAATAAAGGCCAGTAGTTAATGAAATGTGACTCGTTTGTTTTAGTACTTCTCATTGAACTGTGTCTACAGGTCAAAAAACATTGCCAGACCATACCATTTAATCTTGAGTGCTAAAGATACGGACCCCCACGGTGGGAAATAGGTGCTGAAGTCTCATGGGTCCTGAAAACAGGCAAAGCTCTGCCTTTCAGCTCCATACATTAGAACAAATCGCTGTGACCCAGGCAAGCCACAAGACAGTACAAATTTGTATCCTCAGAACATTCTGGTCAGAACTGTAAACCAGAATTGCCCATTTTACAAGTAAGGATAGCTCCCAAATAAACTGGTGAGTGAAATAATGCCGCTGTTCATAGTCATGGATTTCCAATCCAGTTAGAGATGCAAAACTAAAACTCATATTATACTAGGCAGGGATGATTGAGTACTAAGGAGAAGAGACCAGGCAGTGCCCAGGAATACCTTAGATGCCATAGTCAAGAAAGATACCAGGTGTGCTGTGGAAACAGACACAAACATCATTTCAACTCAGTACATTTGGAGTTAGAGGAATGCACAGAAAGCTTGGGACACAAGGGGAGCTGTGCCCCAATTCTGTCCAAGGCTAAGATCCATTAACAGAACCCTATAAGAGGTACAACATTCCCTGGAGGAGGTGACAACTGACAGCAACCAGGGGGCAACCTGGCTGTAATCAGAGCCCTGAGGTGTTGGTGTATCTTCATTAAGGCCTGTGAAGACACTAGAACTGACTCACTCTGACTCACTCTCGCCGCTTGGGACAGAATGAAACCGCCCGGTCAGAAAGCATGAGCACCCTCGTTGCTTTGTGAATTTCTCTTTAATGTTCAGGACCCAACTAGAGTGTTCTTTCCAACGGCAACATTAAAACCGATGCTATTTGGAACAATAAGCATTGAGTGCGTAAGGTCTTGAGCTAAGACATTTACTTGTTAGCTTCTAATTGTCACCAACTTGACAGGTGGGAAAAGAGTCAGAGAGGGTAAGGAACTCGCCACGAGTATCGGCTAGCACCAGGCAAGAGAGCAAGTATTCAAAACTGTGTCGGGCTCAGTAAAAAAGCCATGAAAGCTTTTCCCCAGCCACAAGCGACCTCCACCAGAACGGTTATTGAGCAGGATTATTGCTGTCGGTCCCCGCCCCTCCCCGCCCACCCCGGGCTTTAAATTCTTCCAAAGCTGGAGCCGAGTTAATTCATCTTGGAACACCCTCAACCCTCCCCCCCACTCCAAAGAAACCCCTCACTCCTTTTCTCCACCCCCAGCATCCAGGCGCCCAGATCAGAGCGGCACAGAGGGGCGATCCGCACAGCTTAACCGAATAAATGGACGAATAAAAGAACGTATGGACGTATTCCGTCCCACTGCCATCTCTAGTGAGGCGGCGCTCAACCCCGGCCTCGGGTTCCCCAACCGCGCCGCTCAGGGGTGAGCAGACTCGGGTAATCTCCCGCGTGGGGGCGAGAGCCCGGCTCTAGGGGCGGGGCTCGGCTCCGCGGGGCGGGCTGGGTGGGCGGCCCCATTGCGCTCACGCCGGCAGGGGCGGAGCGGGACCCCGCGCGGCGCCCTTGGCCCCGCCCACCGCCACCCGGCAGTAGTTGCGGAGGTCAGCCCCGCCCCTTTCCTCTTTCCCTCGAGCAGGCGGCGGCGGCGGCGGCGGCTTGTGCAGCTATGGTGAGGATGGGGCAATCGGCCGCCATCCGCGTGCTGTGGGGCTCGGGGACTACGGTGGGGGGCGTGAGGTGAGCCCCAGGGTCCCACTTCCCAACCGGAGCTGTGGGGCGCCGTGGGGGATGGCCTTAAGGCCACTCTAGCCAGCCGTCCGCCTTCACCCCCAGCTCGGGGCTGCGGGCTTCGGTCGAGAGAGGCTCGCGCGCGTAGCCGGGGCCTCCGTCTTCCAGTCTGCGGAATGGGGGCGGCAGCCCAGCCTCATAGCAGGCACGGACGAGGGCGAGCCAGCTGGGGCGTCGGTCCCCCTCCCCAGGACACGGCCTAGGGGTGGGAAAGCAGGCCCCCGGCGCGCTGGTGGCCCAGGGCGAGGCGGCGCCCTCGGGGGGCTGACCACGACGCGAGCCGGGAGGGCGGCCGGGGGGTGGGGGAGGCAGCGGCCCCGCCGGTGTCTAACCCGGACCCTTCCGTGCGCTCAGGCCAAGATTAAGGCCCGAGACCTTCGCGGCAAGAAGAAGGAGGAGCTGCTGAAGCAGCTGGACGACCTGAAGGTGGAGCTGTCCCAGCTGCGCGTCGCCAAAGTGACAGGCGGCGCGGCGTCCAAGCTCTCCAAGATGTGAGTGGACCCGCGGCCCCCTGGGTGTGGGACGCGTGCGTCTCCGGGACGGGTGGACTTGCGGAGTCAGCCTTAAGGAGGGGTCCGTTTCAAGTGTCCATGCGTTAGACGTGTATTGGACTGTCACCCCCTCCCCAGCCCGCCTCCTGGGCTCACTTGCTCACCTAGCACGAGGGACACTGGGAGTCCTTCTCCTCTAACCTGGCTTGTTACCCTGTGGCTCCTTACCGGAAGTGCCCTTGCTGGAGAAAGAGCTGAGCCCATCCTCAGTGTTGCCTTCAAAGGCCTCTTTGGGCCCCTCCCACTTTTGCTTTTTCTTCTTCTGCCTCTTTCACTTGATAGGGGTCCCATACACCCCTTTTGAGTTGTACTTTAAATTGCAGGATCAAGGGTCAAGACCTTGGCCTTGAAGTTGGCCCATCTGGCTACAAATTCCACTTCTGCCACATCTTCCCTGATGGGCAGGTTGGCTCATCTCCCAGTTTTTTTTCTTATATTAAATGCCCCCAACAACCTTAGCTGCTGTGTTGGGAGGAGACTGGACGAGCTGGGGACACTAAGTTGCATGGTGAATTGAGGAAACCCTCAGTTCCCAGTATGCGTCACGAGCCATGACTGCGAGGGAGCTAGGCCCAGCCATAGCCCTCAGCATAGGTGAGGCTCTTTCCTGACCTCTGGCTGCCCGCCAGCCCTTCACTTCCTGCATGCCCATCACCACGCCCTTCTAGAGTTTCTCCACTGGCCTCCCCCCCAGAGCGTCTTCCTCGTGGGTGGATGTGCTGGTGGGGATGTCCCCTGCCCTGTGACATCAGGCATCGGGACCTGAAGAAGGGGAGTGGGGCGAGCAGGGTGTCTTCCCCGTCTTGACTGATGTGTCTGTTTTGTAGCCGAGTTGTTCGCAAATCCATCGCCCGTGTTCTCACCGTCATTAACCAGACTCAGAAAGAGAACCTCAGAAAATTCTACAAGGTGAGTTTGGGCTGGAAGCATAGTTTGTGCCTGAGTGGTGGTGAAGAGGTTCCGGGGGTGGGGGTGGTGCCTGGCTCTGGGTCCTCCCAGCTTGCAAACGGTTTCTCCCTCTTCCCGGCGACGTGGCCAGCAGATGGCCGTGCAGGCTGCATTTCCTCGTGCTGTTATTGGCAAGAAGGCGCTGTTGGGATGGGATCCTGGCTGGAGGCGTGTTTGGATCCAGCCTCACTGGGCGGTCTGCGGATCAGCTTGAACCGTTGTCTTAATTAGCACTCGTCCGTCACTGCCGAGCGCCTGACCTTCCCGTTCTCTGGATGAGAACCCCCAGACTTAGGTTAAGGTGCCTGGGATCATCTAGAGTTAATGAGGTGGTGGGCCTAGGTTCTAAGCCTTGTCTGGGGGAGGGATGGAGTGAGAGTTCCAGGGGTGTCTGGGCCCCCAGCCTAGGACGTCTCTAGCTATTTTGGGGGGCTTGTCCCTAAACTGAGTGTTACCAGCAATTGAGCAGAACCAGTTGAAGACTATGTGCTGTTGTGTACGGGTTTGCTTTATTACCAGCAAGTCCAGAGGCGGTAGGGCTGGCCGTCAGGAAGGGAGCTTGCGGGCAGGCTGGGTAAAGCTGAAGCTGCCCTCTGGAGGGGCGTTTCTTGGATGGGAAAGCCTCAGCCTGCCTTTCAGGGGCACGGCTGGGGACCTTAATCCGGCCAAGAGCTGTGGCTAAGTTTGTGTTTGAATAGCAAAGGGTTAACGGGGCAGAAGAAGGCATCCTGTCCCCTGGCTGTGTGCGCACGTGTGGGGCTGCCTCCTGAGGGCCGTGAGAGGCAGCGCCCGGACAGCTGCTTTCCTGACATCTGGCTCTGGCGCAGGCAGCATGAGTGGAGAGGCCCCGGTGCCGGCGTGTCGGAGGTCGAGGGGCACTCTGCCTCTGTCAGGCTGGTCAGTGGCAGTTCTGGGTGTCTGATGATCGGTGTGGTCAGCTTTGACCTCGTGCGCCTGCTGGGCACTACCGTGGCTGCGGCGACCAGGGGACCAGCATTCACTACAGAGAGGCTAGTGCGTGCCAGTGGCTGCTCAGACAGCGGAGCACTGCGAGCTTGAAACAAACCTTGCTGCTGGCACTGGGAGGGGTGCGGCCAGACAGAGGCTTCTGGGATGCAGGTTCCTGCCAAAATGTGCCCTCGGGTAACCTCACCCGCCCTTCTAAGCTGTCAGTGGTTCACAGAAAGCCTGAACTGCTATTTGTATATTCTCCCCTTTCAACTGGTGTCCAGTTTGCTTTCCCAGGTTATTCCCAGTGGTGGGTGAGGCCTCCCTTACTCTCCTCCCTGTTACCAAGTCTGGCTGGTCACGCCAGCACCCGGCACCGGACCTCAAGCTGAGAAGGGCCCAGGGGGCCTTTGCTGAATAAAGGCAGCACCACGAGATCTGCCTTAGTGGGGAGCCGCTCCCCGGGGCCCGGAGGGTGGGGGGGCCGCCAAGGCTGCCGAAGGGTCTGCACTTTGCCCCCGCAGAGATGACCTTTACTCCCCTGCTCCCGGGTGCACGTCTTGCCTAACTAAGCTGAGAGCCAGAGCCGGCGCCGGCACGCAGCTGCCACCTGCCCCTTACTGCGTTGGATGCGATTGTGACACTGGCTGGGAAGAGCACTGAGTTGGGAGCCCACATTCAGTTGCAGCTGCTTTTGGGCAGGTTCCTCACAGACCTTAAACTTGGGGGGAATTAAATGAGCTAGTGAGAGAGGCATGTGGCCTCTCGTCTGTCTCCAACCGCGGTAGACTGTTCCCGCGCTGTCGGGACACCCTCCCCCTCAGCGGCGCACCCCGGTCGCCTCCGAGCACCCGCCTCAGGCGCTCTAGCGACACCAGTAGCTCCTAGACCTGGGCCTCAGAATCCCTCGCTCTCTACCTCCCAGGGCAAGAAGTACAAGCCCCTGGATCTGAGGCCCAAGAAAACGCGCGCCATGCGCCGCCGGCTCACCAAGCACGAGCAGAACCTGAAGACGAAGAAGCAGCAGCGGAAGGAGCGCCTGTACCCGCTGCGGAAGTACGCGGTCAAGGCCTGAGCCTAGCGGCGCCAATAAAGCAAACGGCTGACGCTGCTGTGCGTGCGGGTGTCTGTACTGGGCGGCGGGGCGTCTGGCCCCCGCTGCGGTCCCGGGTGGGGGGGTCCCCGTGTGGGCTGCCCGTGGGCTGTGATGGTGTGACTTGGGGCCCTGTGAGGGCCACTTCGGGCCTGTGGCGTGGTCAGGGCCCGAGCCCGTCCTTTCATGAGTTCCTTCTGCCCGGGGCGGGGAGGGGGGTGAGACCCGAGTGCCTTCGTCCTTGCTGATGCCTCCGGGGACACGTGTCGTCGTGGGTGATGGATCGCGGTGGACTCGGCCTCTGGCGCCTCTGTCAGCCGTCGGCCGCTCCGGCCACTAGCAGTCTCCCATCTGGGGTGAAGGTGCAGGTGTGGGGCACGTCCAGAACTCCCTGTCAGAGGCGGGCGTCGGGCTCGGGGCTGCACACCCAGCCCGCCCGCCGCCTCTGCCCCTTGGGGCGCCGCAGCCAGCGGCCTTACCCTCAGGGTCTCCGTGCACTCGCCTGTGCTGCAGTCCCACACCTTGACCTGGAGAGAGAACGAGCACGTGGCAGGGAGGCCTCGCCTGGCGGATCTGGCATCTTTGAAATCACCTTGGGGCGAGTTCAGCCAACATCTGGGTTTTGTGGCCTGGGGTGTATTTAAAGTGTCAGCATGATACTGAAGAAGAACTGAGTGCAGGTTCCTGCAGAGTGACCTGAGGCGAAAACGTCAATGCCGCCAACCTTTGGGTCAGCCCAGACTTTAGTTCTGGGCACTAGGCACGCAAGAGGCTGGCCCCTGGGTGGCAGGCCTTGGCACCCTCCTGTTCAGGGAGACAGGGGTGTGGGCTTTTCTGTAGAGGGCTCTGCTGGGATGTGGGGCAGGAGGCAACCTGCAGGGCACGTTACCATTCCGGAGTAGCCAACGCTGGCCAGCTGCTCCCCGTCGGGGGAGAAAGCTACGCTCTTCACCCAGCTGATGTGGCCCCTAAGCTGGACAAGCAGACTCGCGGTGGAGGGCTTCCAGATGTGGATGGCCTTGTCCCAGGAGCCCGATGCCTGAACGGCAGACAGCTTGACACCTCGGGCATGGGGCCGGGATGGTCACCAGGGCCCAGAGTGGCCCATCACCCTGCAGGAGGCTTGAAACCAGGGAAGGGCCGTCCTGGGCCCCAGGGCTGCCCGGCTCACCAAGAGGCCAGATGCTGAGTGGCAGAGGCAGCTGATGTTGCCTCTGTGGCCCTCCAGCGCCTTGTGCACCGTCACGGGAGCCCCCACTCGCAGGTCCCAGATGCGGATGGTGGCGTCCCAGGAGCCTGTAGCCTGCAGAGGGCCACTGTGAGCGCAGGACCGTCGCGGTTCCTGGGCAGGCCAGGCTGCTGGGAGCAGGTGCTGTTCTGAGTCCCCTCTCAGACAGGGCAGCTTCAGTGGAGCCAAGGCACCCAGTGCTCAGCCCCAAATGGGAAAGGAGCGTGGACTCCGGGTTCCCTCACTTAGGCCCCTGAGGCTTTAGGGCTCACCAGGCTTTCTGAGTTGGGTGCGAAGTCACTGCTCTGGATGGAGTCTTGATGCCCTGCCAAGTGGCGCAGCATCTGGCCAGACTGGTGGGAGAACCCTGGGCTGCCGGGGGCTGTAGAAGGCAGCTGGCAGCCTGGCCTTGCCAGGCGCTAGGCCTAGTGGGTCAGACCCAGGCCTGCCTGGGTGAGCCCACATGGTCTGGGGAGGGGAGGTGGGCAACGCGGGCAGGGAAACTCATGGGCAAAGGTCTTGAGGCACAAAGGCTGGCATGTGTGGGGAGGTAGCTGCAGTGAGATTTGGGGCATCCTGGCTGCCGGGGGTGGGCATGGGCAATGGGCACGCGCAGCGGCCAGCCTGGAGGGTGCATGTTAACCTCCATGCTCCACATCCCAGGCCTCGCTGGCGCCCTTCCACATACCTGCACCTCCCATAGCATCACCTGCTTGTCCCAGCCACCTGATGCCAGCTGCCTCGAGTCAGGGCTGAAGCTGACCGTCTCCACACTCCTCTGGTGACCTGCAGGCCCCACGGTCGGGGGAATCGAGGTGGCACAGAACAAAGCAAGGGGACCCGGGCTTGACTACTTGGCTCCCGGTCCTACCGGCCCACTCACCCTTTAGGACCAGCAGACACTTGGCTTCTGCTGCATCCCACAGGCGGATGGTGCAGTCACAGGAGGCGCTGGCAAAGAGGCGGCCGTCCGGGGAGAAGCGGCAGAACTTCACGGGGCCTGGGCAGGCAGCCACGGTCAGGGAAGAGACTGCCCTCCACCCGCACTCCAGGTTCATCTCGGTAATCTCCAGCCTCGTCACCTGCCTCCCCTCCCTGCTCCTAACCTTAATCCTTGCCCTCCAGCCTCCTGGAAATTCCTGGCCTTCCCTACTTTAACCTGGATCTCCAATCCCAGTTTGCTCATTTGGAAAGTAAGTACCCAAATCAAATGCAGGCACCTTCCTCAAGAGACTCTGGCAACCCAGCCTAGGCTCAACGCCTCCTGTGAGTAGGCCCAGCCGCTGGACTTTTCTCATCACAGTTTAACACATTGTTTGCGGGTAGTTTTTATCGCGTGCTAACAGGTGGCGCGGGCCATTTTTGCTCATTTTTTAAGTATTAAAAAGAGTATAAAAATAAACATTTATACGTTACCCGCATTCTACCGCTAGTCTATAAAAAAACGTATTAATACGTGTCCTGCGCTCTACTACCAGTCAACGTAAAACGTATAAATACGTTTTCTGCATACAATGTGTTAATCAGTCTCATAGTCGCCGATGACTTTCATGTCTCCTTAGCGATAATTATAACAGTCACCTGGACCAAGTCCTCGCTGGGTGCTGCATTGTCACATCCCATAATAGAACTACTTTCCCTGTTCTAAAGAAGAAAGGCTCAGAGGTGTCATGACTTGACAACAACCACAGCACAGAAGTGGGTGAAAACATGAACTTGAGGGACATTGTGCTAAGTGAAATGACAGAGATGGCATGATTTCACTTTGGCGGCAGGGCAGGGCGGAAGGGGAGCTGAATGGGAATAGGGTTTTAGTCTTGCCAGATGGAAATACCTCAGGGTAGTTGCACAACAGTATAAATACACTTAACATTGCTGAACTGAGCACGTCAAGATGATGAGGACAGGGACGATGCCCATGTGACAAAAAGGCAGAGGTTGGGGTGATGTGCCTGCAAGCCAAGGAATGTTGGGGGTTGACAGCCAT
The DNA here is from genome assembly GCA_004024925.1 of Scalopus aquaticus. NCBI lineage: Eukaryota > Metazoa > Chordata > Mammalia > Eulipotyphla > Talpidae > Scalopus > Scalopus aquaticus. The sequence continues at coordinate 18,675 of PVIJ01001453.1, read as the reverse complement.
TGCCACAAGTTTGCAAGAGGCGAGGAAGGGTTCTCCCCTACAGGTTTCAAGAGAACGTGGCCCTGCTGACACCTTGATTTCAGACTTAACAAACTTTAGAACCATTAGACAAAAAAATTTCTATTGCCTTAAGCTAAGAAAAGGTAAGATGGTAAATTTTACATACATTTTAAAACAACTTTTGAAAAACTGGCAGGATCTGCATCCAGGTGTGTCAGGCCCCAAGGGCCAGGCCTATCTCCTTGCCCTCCTGCCCCAGCCCTGCCCAGTGTCATGTGTCTATGCCCCACAGGCCCCCAGGCCTCAGTCTTCCACCCAGGCCCAGGAGCCCCACCTGTGTGGCCACCCCGCCGCCACAGCAGCCGCCCACTCTGGGTCTCCCAGCCATACACGCAGCCATCCTCCGAAGCTGTGAGCAGCGTCTGGACGTTGGGAGATAAGGCAGAGGAGTTGACCTGGAAGAAGAGCACAAAACAGCCCCGTCCCAGGGTGAGAAAACACCTCTCATCGCGGCCGCCAAACATCGTCTCAGACACCTGGTTCAGGAGCTTCGGCAGCTCCACTCTACACCCGGAGCCCAGAACTTGGGAGCCACTCGGCAGTCAGAGACCTGACAGAAGCCAGATGTCAAAGCCTCGCCCCCAGAGCTAATAGCGTGTTCGAGAGTTTTGAGTCCAGAACTAGGTATTGAAAATCTACTCTAAACCCTGAGTTCACTTGGCACCCAGAGCCCAAAGAATACTGGACTCAGCCAGAAGTTTGAACCCTCTCTGGAACCAGAGCTTAGAACCTAGAGCCCATTCTGGAGCCAAAGTCCAGAGAACACTGGAGTTCTCACTATGCAGAACCAGAACCAGGACCCAAGGCAGGGAGCCTACGAGAGTTGCACGGAGCCCTTCTGGGCCTCACCTCCCCACGGTGCTGACAGAAAAATTTCACTCTCTCCACAGCCAGCGCCCTTGGGGTCCTTGTGCTCATGGGCCTGCTAAGTGGGTGCTGGTCCGACCCGCGGACCACCCACTTAGGACAGGCTGGAGGGGACGGGAGAAGTGTACAAGTGGTCTCCATGGCAAAAGGGGCGGGGCGCGCAGCCGCGTTAGAGTATCTGGGAAGCCACCAGACCGAGACAATTCTCAATTCTGGGGAGGTGGGGCCACAGCAGGCAAGACCGCGGGCGACTCAGAGAAGGGACTTCCCCGTCCTGGCCACTGGTGGCCGCCAGAGGGCGCGCCAGCCCCACACTCCGCACCCCTCCCGCGGCGCCGAACGTTTGCCCAGCGCAGATCCATTTGCAAAGAGCCCTCAGCGTCCTTGGAGAGCAGCCTGCCTCTACAGATCATCCCTATCCCCAGGACTCGGGCTGAGCCAAGCACAGGGCCTGCTCCAGAGCCAGCACCCTTTTCGTCAGCAGGAGTAGCCCAGCACTGAGGCTGAAGGGCTCCCATGGAGGGTACTGGAAGTGGTAACTGCTCTCCAGGATGCCAGGAGCCAGAGGTAGTGTTCGTAAGCACATGGCTCAAAAAGTGGGGTCACTTGTTATTCCTGGGAGTGCCAAGCATGCCCTGTGAAATGTGGAAGTGGAGGGAGCCCCAGGAGCTGCCAGAGTCCGTGTTGGAGAGCTGAAGCAGAGCTGGGAAAGTACTGGACTTGGTTTCAATGTTCGTTTTACAGACGAGGAAACTGAGGCGCCAAGAGTTAGGGGGACCTGCCCCTATTAAGTGAGGTCACTCAATAGGAAAGAAGTGGGACTCTGCCCGTGTCTGACTCTGGAGGCCACCTGCCATGATCTCAGGCCTCCGGCACTTGTCAGGACCCCTGACTCCTGGCACATCTGAGAAATTGAGGCCCCAAAGAGCAGGGTTTGGCCTAGGCACCCAGCACCTCCATGTGAGAGCTGGGGTGGAAACCAGTGCCCTCCCCACAGCAGGCTGGGGTGGGATGGAGAGGCCCCAGCCCCCCCTCCCCCCCAGTCCAGTGCTCCCAGGCTCACTGGGGGTGGAGGCAGAGCCGCTGGGCACCGGGACCTCAGGTTTGAGGCTCCTGGCAGTGACACATCCTTCCCCCACCTCCTTGCCGGAAACTTCTTGCAAGACCCATTGTGTTCCTGCTCTGTTTTAGGTGAGGGCCAGACAGTCAGGTGAGCCAGGGGGTGACAGTGGTGGCAGCACCACCCTCAGCCTCATGCCCAGACGGCCCACGTGATCGAATTTGTTCCTAAGGGATTCTGAGGCCCCAAGGCCGCCTCCCCCTCCAGGCATGGTCCCAGACCCCTGGGCTCCCCGAGAGCTGGCTTCGAGGCCTCACCCCTCCCTCTGCTCAAGCCCCCACAACCCACGCCCCCTCCAGCATATTCCCCAGCCACCTGGTGTGCCCGCTCTTCTCTGGAGGCCCAGCCCGGCCTGGCGCATTACCCTGAGCCCTCCAGCGAGGCCCTGTCTGCTAGGCCGGTGACCCCTCAGCTGGGAGGGGGGGACTGGGGTTAAAACTCTTCTGTTGGACTCAGGAGTCTGTGCTAGAATCATCTACCAAGAACTCCAGGGGCCTCAGAGGCCAAAGCAGTCTGTCCGCCCCTCCTGCCTTGTCTCCTGCCCCCACGCTGGGGTCCCCAAACACAGCTACTGGTCCCTTCTTCCATCTCTCATCTTCACTCCCGCCTGCACCTGTGCCTGTGGGGCACCCCACCCTCGTGCCCTGACACGCACCCTTCGGGTCTCAGCGCAGACATCACCTCCCCCAGGCCTCCCTCCCTTGCCTGTCGCCCCAGAAAGGCCAGAGCCCTGCCTGGAGATGGGGCATTAGAGCCACAGGTCTGGATTAAACCCAGGTTCTGCCAGCGGCCAGCTCTGCAACCTTGGCCAGCTGTTAAAGTATGGACACGGGTCCAAATCACGACTGAGGCAGTTGCGATGCAAACAGCAAAGCGGTGATTTATTTGCTAGCTCGAGCGAGGGTCCAAATCAGCCCTGTGTATCGACGCAGCGGTCCGTAGGCAAGATGAGGACCCCGAGTACAGAATTGGGTCCGCTTGTAAAGGCAAGGGAATCAGCAAGTCATGGTGAACTTGGCAAGACTTCAAGGGTGAGGGGGTCGTGGAGCAGACGGTCGGTGCTGTCACCTCGCGAGTTCCTGGAGTTTTGCGGAGTCCTTGCCTCGGGTGAAGGGGAAGGTCTGTCTTTAGGTTTACTGACACGAGTTCCCGGAACCTCTGCCCCGGCCGAGGAGGTTTTATCTTTAAGTTGCAGGCTTTTCGGCTGCTGGTGGTCATTTCTGTCAGTTTTGGCCATTTTGACATTTTAACATTCTAGACACATTTTAACATTCTAACTTTTACACAGCCATCTGATCACGGAGTGCCTCAGTTTCCTCATCTGTAAAATGGGAGTGCTCACTCTGTGGCCTATTGAAGAGTCGGTGCGGTGGTGCCCCCGAGAACCCCCGGTGCGCAGCAAGCCCGCCGAGAAGGGCAGGCCATGCGTCTCCCGTGGCCCTTTAGCTTAAAACCCAGGGGCGAGGCTCCCCCGAGGGACCCCGGGCCGCCTCGGGCTACAGAGATGGCCAGTGGTGGGGCTCTGGCTTCAGGGCCGGGGGCTCGGGTCTGGGGCAGGGAATGCGCCTGCAGGGGTGCTCAGGCGGGCATGGTTCTCTGGCTCATCTCCCCACAGGGCTGGAGGACCAGCCTCTCCCTCTGGGCATGATTTCCACCCCAGACTGGACTGTCTCTTCACAGGGAGCCTGCCTCGTTCCCTCCTGCTTCGGCCCAGGCCGTGGGGGAGGAAGCTGGGCCAGGATTCCCAGGACAGATGTGGAGCTGACCTTTCCCGCTGTCACTCCAGCTGCCTGCTGTCCAGGACCGGCCCTGCCGCTCTTCCTTTCTGCAAAGCGCCTGCCCTCTGGGCTACTTGGATCCCTCTGAAACCACCAACAGCCCCAGCCACTTCCAAGAGCAAACTAGAGATTCAGAGAGGGAATGACTCAGTCAGGGTCACACAGCTAGTAAGATTCAAACCCATGTTACCCCAAACCCCTCGCTCCTGCCTTGTACCACTTTTAGCACAGCTTGAAGGAGAAACTGGGAGGTAGGAAATGAATCTCTTCCCCTAGAACACCCTGCCCCTGAGTGGGACCCAGCTTCCCAGGGGAGACCTGTAAAGGGCCTGCTGAGTCGGAACCTGCCCTGCGGGGTCTAGCACAGCAGAAGAGGCTGCTTCCGGGGACATATCCAGCACTGAGCTCCTAAGGGAAACAACCAGAACAAAGACAGGAGCGATAGTAACCAAAGAGTCAAACAATGAAATGCTCCGGGGCCTGGAGATTCACCAGGGCGGGTTTGCAGTCAACAGACAAGATCAGCTAAAGTTTAAGCAACACGGAAGACACCTGCGCCGGTCCTGGGCCGGACCAAGACTTGCCTAAGGCGCGCTCCATTCCTCAGCTCACCTCGGTCTGCAGTGAGACCACAGAGGGAAACAGGAAGAGAAGCCCCCAAACCACCGGCAGGGCTGGCGCGGGGAGGGGAAGGGGGCAGGACATGGGCCTGGACCCTGGTGAGATTCCAGCTCAGCTGGGCAGCGGGCACCCCGTGACTGTGGGTTACTGTTCTGTGACCCCCCGCCTATCTGGACAGTGCCCCCTTCTGACTTGCCCCACCCCCATTCCCTGTCCCCAACACACACACACACACACACACACACACACACGAAGCTGTTCTGTGGCAAGAGAGGAAGCAGGCTGGGGAGAGGGGTGAGGGTCAGATGGCCCGTTCCTGCCAGCCTTCCAGCCCACACCCCCAGCCCCTGAGGCTGCTGCCCTAAAACACACCTGTTTCCTTCCAGTAAATTCCCTCTTGGGTGAGCTCCTGTTTGGCTTTGGTTACTTAACACCCAGCGGGCCTTGATCAAACATCTCTGTAATTTCCACGGCTGTCTCCTGATATTATGCCTTTGGGGCCTCTTCTCAGGGGGCTCCCTGTAGTCATTTGCACAAAGGGATCCTAGCTCCTCAGTGGTGACCATCCCCCTCGAGTGTCCATGGTCTCCCCACAATTCAGGCCACCCTAGTGGGATGCACTGTAATTGTCATTGTCCCTCCTAAAGCATGAAGACCAGAACAGGAAACATGGTCTCTGGGTGAACTGATAAGTGCCAGTGTCAGCTCCAGTTTTCTAGACACTCGATCTCTAGTAATGCAGCCCAGATCCCTAGAGGCACTTGTGTTTTCTACTACGTTATTTTGTTGACTCACTGAATGTGCAGGGAGAGCATCTTCCCACGAACTACTGTCTGGTCAACTTTCCCTATCCCGTCGGATATGTGCACATTGTATTCTTGGGGAAAACACGAAAGACCTTCTGTAAGGCTGGCTAAATGTCATCTTCTTGGAGCCCATCCAACCCCGAGTCTTGAAAGCACTGTAAGTCCTGCTTCTATTGCACAAAGCTTTCATTCTGCCCCGGTGGCAGCTGCAAATTTTATGAGCAGGCCACTTCTGGAAATGGTGATCCACCCCGGGGGAAGGCCGGAGCCTGTGGTCTGCCACTGGAGACCACCACTGAGCCCCGCTTTTCTGCTCTCACACGCACCCATCAGGGTCACGGGATAACTGCCGTGAGGACAGGGCCTCGCTCCCCGCGGAGCAGATCTGGGTGGGGAGGAGGGCGGTGAGGCCGGCTCAAGCAGGGCTCAGTGCTGGGTGCCAGAGAAGCCATCCATGGCCAGAGGGCCCGTGTGGGAAGCAGCTGGGGGGCTATAGATGGGGAGGGCCAAAACTGGGCAGCTCAGCCAGGGGCACCTGGGCGCCGGGGGACCCTGGAGAGCATTGGATTGGCCCAGCAGGGGTCAAGGGCCAGGAGGTGGGCAAGGCATCTTTTTTCTGTTAAGATTTATTTACTTATGCATACAAGCTGGGGTGTAGGCCAGAGGTGCGAGGGGGATGAGAAGGCTCACCAGAGACAGAGTGGGGAGCAGAACAGGCGGATCCACTGAAATACACTGCGGAGGGGAGCAGCGGGCGAGACAGGAGAGGTCTGCTGCACCATGTGGGAAGCTCCCTGGCCGGGGATCAAACTCGTGCGATAGTGGCTCTCGATAGCCTCATAGTGCTGAGACTTAACCCGTTACGCCACCATTGAGGCCTGGGCAGGGGATCTTGATGGGCAGTCCAGGTAAGGCGCTGGCTTCCACCCACACCCCACCCTGTGCTGTTAGTCAGTCTGGGAGCTCCAGGTCGGTTTAAAACCATTTGTGCCCTGGGGCTCTGGAGCCAGGCAGGTGCATTCAACTCTGACTCTAAGGCCCACCGACACTTCTGGGCAAGTCGCCTAACTGCCCTGCCCTGCCTTCTCCTCGCTCTGAGATGAGGAAGGGGTGACCACCCACTGCAGCGTTTGCTGGGAGGACTGGCTTGACACGTGGTCTGGTGCATCTTAAGTGCCCTGTGGAGTGAGGACAGGGCCGCGTTCCTCCACTGGAGCCCCAAAGGTCAGGAGACGGACTCCCCGCTCTTACAGAAACCCAGGTAGGCGTGTACTGAAAGGAGAGGGGCACCTGTGAACCTATACCTGCTATCATATGCCATGTTGTAATGTCACCTCCAAAAAAAGATATTGTAGGGCTTCCCTGGTGGCGCAGGGGTTAGAGTTTCAGCACCATCAAAGCTATCAGCAGCCACTGCAGCAGGAGTTCAATCCCCAGCCAGGGAGCTTCCCACATGGCTCAGCAGACCTCTCCTGTCTCCCTGCTGCTCCCCTCAGCAGTGTACTTCAGTGGATCCGCCTGTTCTGCTCCCCACTCTGTCTCTGGTGAATCCTCTCCCCCTCTCCCTCCTGCACTTCTGGCCTACACCCAAGTTCTTGTACGCATACATAAATCTTTAAAAAAAAAAAAAGAGATTGTAAAAAATTAGAAGTAAACATGAATGAATGAATGAATGAATGAATGAATGAATGAATGAGAGGGACCAGAATCACCTGGTTTAACCCCCAGAGGCCCTCGTTGGGGTTTCTGAAGTTTTCTGTCCAGAGCGCTCGCCAAGTCTGTTCAGAATTGCTTGGAATTCAGTGTTGGGCTAATTAGTTCCCGATTGCTGGACCCACCCTTTCTAGAAAAGTTGGGGGACTGTGCTTTCATTTCTCCTGGCTCCTGGTAGCTCCTTGTGGTCTGGGAGTCACTCTCTTCCCTCTGGTTCTCTTGGGGTAAAAAATTTGTTAGAACTAGAAATTTGGTCTTGTTTATTGACCTTTTATATTTTTAGTATGCTTTTTCCCTAAACAGTTTTTGTTTGTGTAGAAAAGCGACCCTGATGGCAGAAGGAACCCAAGACCCTCAGGGGACCTGACCTCCACCCACTGTTCCCAGCGTGGGCCCTGCGTTCCCAGCCTCGGCTCCCCACTCTTGCCCACAGGCCCCTGGGCCTTGCCCTCGTCCCTGCGACTCTGAGACGAGGCGAAATCTCTGAGGCCCTGGACATATCAGCCTCCTGATGCCAGGCCTGGAAGAAAGGGGGGGTGGGGTGGGGGCCTGGAGGGGCCTCTGGCAGTGGACGCAGACCTGTGGGCCAGCGGAGTGACTTTTATGGGGCTCACTCGTTTAACCAAAGACGGAACCTGGGTCTGTCTGACACGGCGCCTCTTCTGGGCCCTGCCCCTGTTCCACACAGCTTTCTTCCTAGCACACAGACCAGCGTTTTCAATTTGTAAGTGTTTAAATCACATGCTAGCTGAAAAATACTTACGTGTCACAGAGGAGGCTAAAAAAAGACCCAGTGTCCACTCAGGTTCACGTGCCTCCGCCTCACTCCTTTGGGCACTGCTGCGAGCAGCTGCGGGTGGGAGCTCCTGGCAGCTTCTCTGTGGGCCGTTCCCCTCCGTGAAGCACACTCAGGGATACTCGCCCGAGAGGCTCTGGGGGGCGGCGTGCCCAGCTAGAGGAGATGAGACAAGCAGTGCGCGTGTGTGACCTGGCACCTCGCACATACTTGATGCTCAGGGTCTGACTGCTTGTTTCCCAGTTACCAATAATTCGTGTGACCACGACTGTGCCCCTCAAGCCTCAGTCATCCATCTGTCTCCCCAACTTGCAAGCAGGGCTGGGAAGGGGGGAGTAAGCCCCACCTGCTGTCTCTTGCTGCCTCCAGAAGAAATTGGTCCCAGGGCAGCAAAATTCACAGAAGGGCAAGAAGGGAGTAGATCTCCCTGTACTCAAGGGGCTTCTTGGGGCGACTGATGTGGCTGGAGCTACAGAAACGGGTACCACAGATGAAAATTTCCATGAGGGTTGGACTGGGAACGTCGCCCAAGGCCCCGTGGTGGGCGGGCAGCAGAGCCAGAGGGACACCGGGCTGAGTCCTGGACTCAGATCCTTTCCCATCGACACCGATGAGAATCACTCACTCCCGTGCTCAGGCTGGGCCAGAGGAGGTGTTGAAATGATTTTGGAAGGAATCAATGATCGGAGGAAGGAAGGAGGGAGGGAGGGAGGGAGGGAGGGAGGGAGGGAGGGAGGAAGGAAGGAAGGAAGGAAGGAAGGAAGGAAGGAAGGAAGGAAGGAAGGAAGGAAGGAAGGAAGGAAGGAGGGACGGAAGGAGGGAAGGAGCTATCTCAAGGGGCCAAAATGTGGGGAAGGAGGAGACCCAGGGCTGGGATTCTGGGCCACTCGCCCTGCTTCTGCCAGAATGTCTAATTTGATAAGATTTCTGGACTGTCTGGTCGCAGGCCGCGGGTGAGCAGTGGGGAGGAAAAACTGAAGTCCAGGGGTCAAGTACCCCCCACCCCCACCAGGCCTCTAGACAGGTTCTCTGGCCTCCTGATCTTTTCCTCTTGGGTCACCAAGAGGCAAAAATAGTAATCAACTGTCAGGCCGCCGCAGGCGCCCCGAGCACCCAGAGAGGAGGCGACACCAGGATCTCCCGCAGGCCTCCATGGCAGAGCCAGGACGCAGCCAGCTCTGATTGCCCCACAGGGCAGCACAAAGCAGGGGCCCGTCCAGTGCCCTGTGGAAATCTGACTGGGCAGTAGTGCCCTCCAAGGAGACAGCTGGGAGACGGGGACTGGGAGACGGGGTGGGTGGGAAACGGGACTCAGACCAGAGAGCAGAGCAGCTTTGGCTGGGGGTGCCCAGCCACGGCCCCTTGCTGTGTGACCTTGAGCTCCTTGCTGAACCTCTCTGGGCTGGGGCTGTTCTGAGCTCTCCTAGCGGCAACCTATGGCTTCCTGGGCTCCTCTGCGCAATTCTGGAACCCCAGTTTTGGGGGTGTGGGTGGGGGGCCCTCCACCCAGTCCTCCAGCCCTTAGCAGAGTGATGGAGCTCATGGGCCGTGTGACGTCACTCTACCTTAGCTGGTCTGGCCTCTGCAGGTGGCCGGGGCGCTCTGCAGACGGGCCCTTCCTCCTCCACTCTGGGCTGAGCCAGCAGCCCCACCCAGCCCCAGGCCCTGACCATCCTCAATGGCCATTTTGTGTCGCGGTGGGCCCTGGTGACCCGAGACCTCCTGCTAACGGAGTCCTGTCAGCCTGCCTGGGGGCTGGGGTGAGAAGCCCTCTCCTTCAGTCTGTCTGGGGCATTGTCCTGCCCTTCCTGTCTAGGGGGTGGGGGGTGGGGGGCATTTGCATTTCCTCTCAGACTTGTTTCCCCCTCCAGAAGCTCAGGCCTGAATCCCAGCCTCCTGCTACCCTAGATGTGCATTCCCATGCAAGTCCCAGCAGCCCTCAGCCTCAGTTTCCCACTCTAAAGGGCGTAACACCCATCTAGACCTGGGTTCAAATCCCCAATTCCAGACCTACCACTTAATGCCTTGGTGGCGTAGGCCTCGGTTTTCTCTTCTGGAAAATGGGAGCCTTATACCAGCCTCTTTGGTCATGAGAACACGGAATCCAGGGGCCCTGAGCTACTAGGTAAGTGGGGGAAGTCCCTCGACCTCTCCAAGCCTTGGGCGCCTCCTGTGTGGACGAGAAGGGGCCAGCCACAGACTTTGCTGGTGGGAGTCATGAGAGAGCGCAGAGCTGGCGTGCATGAGGGGCTCCATACCTGCTGACCTAGAAAATCACCTCAGGAATTACAGAGCAAGATGGCCTCCCATCCCATTGTCCCCACAGATCAAGATAGATGGGGGACCCAGGGAGCTCCTGGCCCCATGCGAGTCTCTGGATTTTTGCTTGTTGAGTTTTTCCATCTTGACTTTGTCTTTGAAGTGTGTTTCTTAATTTGCAAATGCCTGGGGATTTTCTAGCTGGCCTCTCTGTATTTGTTTCTGGAGGGAATAATGTGGTCACACCACACTCAGAAGGAGTTCCAGCCATGCTTTTATGGCTCAATCCTTGGTTACTTTTTGTCACTGTTGCATTGTCCTTGCAAAGGCTGTGCCTTCTGGGAGTGTGAGCTGCAGGCTTATAGAGGTTTTTTTAATTTTATATGTTTTTTTTTTTTAAGATTTAGTTATTTATTCAAAGAAGATAAACACATGCAATTTGCAGCTACATAGATGGAACTAGAACGGACCATGCTCAGCGAAATAAGCCAGAAAGAAAGAGAAAAATATGGAATGGTTTCACTTATAACAGGACTATAGGGAAACCAAATAGGAGAGAGACAGCGAGGGAGGGGGAGGATAAGGGCACAAAATGGGGTAGAAAAGGACACAAGGGACCACAGAGATGGGTCACAGGTGAGTTGGTGGTGGGTTACCCAAGGGGAATACAAAATGTAAAAGATATAAATAACAATTTTTAAAAAAGATTTAGTTATTTAGGGCCTCCCTGGTGGCACAGGGGGTTAAGCGCTGCACTGTGGAGCTGTCGGCAGTGGCTACGAGTTCGATGCCCGGCCGGGGAGATTCCCACATGGCGTGGCAGATTTATTTATTATGCATACAAGAGTTGGGGTATGGGCCAGAGGCATGGAGGGGGGCGGGGTGAGGGGATTCACCAGAGACAGAGCTGGGAGCAGAATAGGCGGACTGATGGAAATTACACTGCTGAGGGGAGCAGTGGGCGAGACAGGAGAGGTCTGCTGCGCCATGTGGGTCAGCTCCCTGGCCAGGGATGGAACTCGTGCTGCAGTGGCTGGCGATATCTTGATGGCGCTGAGACTTTAACCTTTAGGGGCATCTCTTTTAATTGGATCATCTAATTTATTCAAACTTAACTTGCCTATTTACCTGGGTGTTTGAATCTACCTTCCCATTTTGTAGCTTTATTCTTCTTGTTTGTCATGTATTTCTTTTTCTCTCTTATGTTACTCTGATTATCTGTTTTTTTCCCTCTAGTAGTTTGGAAATTGTGCATTTTGAGTAGTTGCCCTAAACATTGTAGCTTGTCCTTTTAATCTATTAAAATCTCAAGTTTTTCTCCCACGTGCCCATCGCCCCAGTTAGTAAGGAATGTATGGGCTGTCTACACCCACACCTGTTTCCCTCTTGGATTATTTGCATTTTTACACAAACACCCCCAACCAACTTTTTATTTTGAACAATATCAAACTCACAAAAAAAATTTCCAAATTGAATACAGTGAACTCCCGTTTATCTTCCACCTAAATCTGCCAGTTGCTAAGCTCTTGTCACATTTGTTTGATCTGTTTTTTCCCTGGTCTTTTGATGACTAATTGTAGGCTCTTCACTGCTTTTAAGAATAAGTTGTTTTTTTCCCTAATGTTTATCCAACAAGGATGATATATTACCAGAAAACAAGTCTCTTTTTTTCCAAAGTAAAAAGCATTTAATTTTTGTGATTGTAAAAGTTACACAGGTGCAACTTTTAAAAATACTAGACAGGAAGAAAGAGAAAAAGAAGAAAGAAAAATCACCCAAATCCCTCTCCCTTAAGATGTCAACATAGCCAGAAATGTTGGCACATTGGCCACTTTCCCAACTGAGTATAAGGGACGTGGGCTGCTCGTTTACCTCTCTCGGCCTCAGTTTCCCTCTTGATGAAGTGGGGGTGTGATGGTCAGTCTTCTGCATCGGCTGGGCTAGGTTGTACCCAGTCATTTAATCAAACATAAATCTAGGTGCGGTTAGCACTATGGTCAGTTGATTTTAAATAAAGATTACTCTCAGTTGGATTTTCAACAGTGGATTTAATGTACTATAGACACATCTTGCTGCTTGAGGATACACACCTGAAGCTTACATAATGTTTTAACACAATGTTGCCTCAGTAATAAGATAATTTGTGGGATATATTCTCCATGAAATACTACTTAGCTATAAAAAAGAAATTACCCTGGGGCCTCCCTGATGGTGCAGCGGGTTAAAGCGCTGTGCTGTGGAGCTGCGGGCAGTGGTGACGCGAGTTCGACGCCCGGCCAGGGAGATTCCCACATGGTGCAGGAGACCTCCCTGCCTGGCCCGCTGCTCCCCTCAGCAGTGTGTTTCTGATCTGCCTATTCTGCTCCCCACTCTGTCTCTGATGAACCCTCTCACTGCCCTGCGCCTCTGGCCTGTACCCCAGCTTGTATGTATAAATAAATAAATCTTTTTTTTTTGAAGTATTTAGTTTTTATTTTTATTTTTATTTTTTTAAAAGATTTATTTTTATTTATACATACAAGCTGGGGTACAGGCCAGAGGCGTGGGGCGGCGAGAGGGTTCACCAGAGCCAGAGAGGGGAGCAGAACAGGCAGATCAAAAACACACTGCTGAGGGGAGCAGCAGGCCAGGCGGGGAGGTCTGCCCCACCATGTGGGATTCTCCCCGGCCGGGCATCGAACTCGCGTCGCCGCTGCCGACAGCTCCACAGCGCAGCGCTCAACCGCTGCGCCACCGGGGAGGCCCATAAATAAATAAATCTTTGAAAAAAAAAAAAGAAATTACCCTCAGCTCTAAGAGAGGGAGCCAAGGAGGGAAGCCCAAGAGGCCATAAGCTCCGGGCTCAGGGGCCTTCACCTCCATCACCTGCCTGGGCTCTGTCCCGGGTGCAGCCGGCTTGTCCGCGCACCTGACAGCCTCCCAGCGATTCAGCGCATGGGCCTGGCGTGGGGCCCGCTCGTGCTCTTTGAATCACGGAAGCATCATCAGCCCCACTTAGCCCAAGTGCGACTCGGAGGGGCAGAGACTCACCTGAGCCAAAGGTTCAGGCCTTTGGAACTCTGCCCCCAGGTCCCTGCCCCCCCCACCTCAGCCTTGGCAATGTTGCTTCGATAATAACCCAGTCTCCCAACCCCGGGGCTGATGCCCCCCTCCTCTCCCAGAATTCCCTGCCACCAGCTTCTCGCCTCTGCCTCAGCACAAGCTGCCTCAGCCGCTGCAGTGTCCCTCAGGTCCCAGGGCCACCCTGTGACACCATAAGCTGATTGCGCCTCGGGGCCACTGGCCACCTCCTCCAGAAATTGTTAAATGGCGCAGCTTTGCCTGTGTTCTCACTTTAATCCTTTACTTTTCTCAGGCAGTTTTTCCAGACTGTGAGCCTCCCCCACAGGCTCTGGGATAATAAAAATAATTGCTAGTCATTTGAACTTTTGATAATTGTCAGGTACTATGCTAATTGTTCCCCTTGCATCATCTCATGTATGATCTGATCATTCCCGTTTGCAGATGGGGAAACTGAGGCTCGGGGAGGCAGAAGGCTGCACAGCTTAACGACACAGTGAGGGTATGAGCCCACATTGACTGAGCTGAGTCTCCAGTCTGTGCAAGCACTATGTCTACAGAGCGTCATTTGCTGCTACCCAGCAGCCTGCAGTCACTTCCACCCTAATCTCATGAACTACAAGTGAAAGGCCAGAGGGCAATGGCTTGTCCAAGGCCACGTGGCTGGAAATGGGGTCTGGCCTGGATTTGGTTCCATAGCCCCCACTCAGGTCTTGTGGATCTCTAGGAGGTGGAGTGGAGATTTGAACCCCGGACCAGCAGTTTCCAGGCCCCATTTCTTGCCTAGCGTCCCCTGGGAGGCCGGCCAAAGCCAGGCCTCAGACTGTGGGCGGGCTCCCGGCTCGGCAGGGCAGAATCCACAGCTGGGAAACCGCCAGCCTCCAGGCGGGCTCAGAGCTCAGGCGAGTCTGTGGAAGCGGCTTTGGCCAGGACCTCTGAGCGGGTGGGGGGGTCCCCAGGGCTGCAGTGGGACAGGGCCTGGGCTGTCCAGATGGCCCAAGAATTGGTAGGCATGTGCACCGAGTGAGTGTTTTGCAGTAATTACTGTTTCCGGACTCCCGAGGCTTCCAAGTTCTTACACTTAAATATTTTTGGCAGATGAGTCTTGCCACATCCTTTAAAAAATAATAACAAATTTCTTAAGCATAAAATTCAGAAACATGTGTTCAGAGATTACCTCTCTTTCTGCAACCTCCATGCTCTCTGGAATGACTGTGAGGGCCCTGTGGCTCACCCACGTCTTCGTGGAAAGAAAGCTTTGCAGCAGGGCAAAGGGCGTGGGCTCAGGGCGAGTCAGGTCACCCAACTGCTGTATGTCCCCGAAGAAGTCACTTCAGCCGCTGAACACGTGGACACCTAGTCGTGGCCACTTTCATTATCACCAGGAGCCAAAGAGACGCCGAATAACCCCAGGGCATGGCGCACCCAAGGACACTCGAGGACGCCCAAGGACACTGTGACTCGGGCCGGCCAGCTGCAAGGGGACGAGCCGTATCCTGGTGACCAGACTGTTTCTTGGAAGGATGGCCGCCCCTGACACTAACTCCGGGGCTGGTGCCTTAGCTGGGCCTCCCCCTCCTCACGCTGAGGCAACGCCCAGCTGCAGCACCCCACCCGGCTGCACTGGGGCTGGGTGTGACTGGCCTGGCACCAGCCCCGAGCTAGCGAGCCCCCAGCGCCGGTGGACATTGCAGGGCCTGGGGCCAAGAGACAGGGGATAGGGGGGCGGAGGCCGGAGCAGGGGCCGGCCTTGACCTCTGGGCCTGCACACGCTGCTGGACATTTCCTCCCCCCATACCTGAAATCTTGGAGGAGACAGAATTGACCCGCTCAGCCCCCACACCTGCCATACCTCAGTGACGGCCCCTCCTTCCACCTCTGTGTCAGCCAGAATCCGGGGGTCGTCTCTCTGTGCCTGAGCTACCCCCACGACTGGGGCTCTCCGCTCACCAATGGCCTCGGTGAGTTTGCTCAGGCCGCCGTCACAAAGTGCTACAGGCTGGTGGCTTGAACAACGGAATCTATTTTCTCACACTTCTGGAGGCTGGAGGTCTGAGGTCAGGGTGTCACAGGGTTGGTTCCTGCTCAGTCTTCTGTCCTTGGCCTGTAGGCGGCGTGTCCTTGTGTCTCATGTGGTCCTCCCCGCGCTGGCCTCGTCCTAATCTCTCCTATGCACATACCAGTCATCCTGGGTTAGGGCTGGTCTCACTTCATTTTACCTTAATTACCTCTTTAAAGACCCCAGCTCTAGGGGCCTCCTGGTGGCGAAAGGGGTTAAGTCTCAACACTGAAGCTATCAGCAGCCACTGCAGCACGAGTTCGATCCCTGGCCAGGGAGCTTCCCACATGGCGCAGCAGACCTCTCCTGCCTCGCCCGCTGCTCCCTTCACCAGTGTATTTCAGTGGATCCGCCTCTTCTGCTCCCCATTTTGTCTCTGTGAATCCTCTCACCAACCCCGCCTGCACCCCAGCTCTTGTATGCATAAATCAATCTTTTTTTTTTTTAAAAAAGAGCCAGATGCATCAAATCCCCTCTTTGCTTTGGGAGGAAAAAAAAGTAAAACACCAACACCTGTATCGTTTTGTTTTGCTTTTAATGATAACCCCAGCATAGCCTTTTGGGCCTTTGTACCAAACTCATACCTACCCCAAGGGAGGAGAAGGTGATCTCAAACTCCAGGCACTCTTGCTGCCAGATCAAGGGAGAAGGGGTGGGAAGGAAAATAAAGCAAGGGAAGGAAGAAACGTTTAGCAACCCCATGGGTTCCTTCCACACCCCAAGTGATCGAAAATGATGCTTTCTTTGTTTAAAAACAGAGTAAGAAAGATTTTGTTTTTGCAAAAATGACCCAGCCCCTTATAAGTGGCGCTCATCACATCATTGAAAAAGATTTAAACCACCCAGAAAAGGACAGAGAGGAAAATAAAATGACGCCACATCGTACCTTCCAGCTGCTGACACAAGTGTCCTCACTCTGTGGCCGGCCCACGCCCGAGCCGCAGCTCTCTGTGCTGCATTAAAAATCTCACCACCCAGAGAAAGCTCTTGATACATCTGCCAAACCTCACATCTGCATCTGGTAAGGCCAATTCATTTGTCTGGCCCAGAGTTGCTCATTGAGTACCCACTCTGTACCAGGCCCCAGCTGGGTCCTGGGGTAAAAGGTGGAGCCCGGCAAGGGCCTCCCTGGTGGCGCAGCGGTTAAGCGCTGCGCTGTGGAGCTGTCTGCAGCAGTGGTACAAGTTCGACACCCGGCCAGGGAGCTTCCCACATGGCACAGCAGACCTCTCCTGCCTCGCCCGCTGCTCCCCTCAGCAGTGTGTTTCTGTCGCTCTGCCTGTTCTGCTCCCCAGAACTCTGTCTCTGGTGAACCCTCTCACCACCCCACACCTCTGGCCTGCACCCCAGCTTGTATGCATAAATAAATAAATCTTTAAAAAAAAAAAAAAGTTGGCACCCAGCCAGGGGACAGACTAATCAAAACAAAATAGGTGAAATTATTCATCACAACTATGGCCAGAGGTGTGAAGTGGGTGCTGGCTCTGACCTCCCCTGGTGAGGACAGGGAGGGCTTTCTGGAGGAGGTGACGGGATGAGGTGAAGGGAGGGGAGGTGTTAACCTGGGGGATTGAGAAAGGACATAACAGGAAGGGGCAAGGCCTGTGGGGGAGGAATTTCCCAGCTTCCCTTTGGCCACCCCCACAGAGAGCAGATTCCGATGTGGAGGCCCCCCCACCTTCGCAGGTGAGTCTGGGCTAGTCGCGGAGGTGTCCAGCCCCCTGCCAGTGCCGGGGGCAGGGGAGGTCTGGGGAAGACCAGCCAGTCCCCCTTTCTGTGCCTCCAGACACGGTGGTGAGGGTAAGAGACCCGGAATTTCAACAGCCGCCTCGCGCCCGTGGCAGAGACCGCAGGTGAGGGTGATGGAGCCGAAAGAGCAGGGTCTGGGCCCTTGGCGCCCTCACCGGCGCTGTTCCACCCCGGGCTGCTGGCTCCCAAGTGACTTTGAGCTGGGCTTCTGAGGAGCGTCGGTCTCCTTGGAAGTGGGGGGAAGGGTTTACCCGGCGGGGGTGGGGGTGGGGCGGGGGAGGTCGTGAAGGGGGCTAGAGCTTTGTCACCACACTGGCCTTTCTCTCCCCAAAAGCCCATTAAAGGGAGTGGCCTCCAACCCAAGAGGCAACCGGGGCTTGAATGCCAGGGAAGTGGGGTGAATGAGACATGGCAGGAGTGGGTGTGTGTCTGTGTGCACAGAAGCTGCACCCCAGGTTTCCCAGACCCTGCTGGAGACTCAGCTGACGCCAGCCCCTCTCCCCACCGCAGTGGGAAATGCCCTCCTTCACCCCTGGATTCCTGGGGGGACTGGACTCCGTGTCCCTGGCTTCCTAATCATTGCTTTGGATTGGTCAGTTGCTCCCGGAAGACCTACCTGAATGTATTTTCCTGAAACATTATTCACATACCATAAAACACACCTTTTAAAGCGCACAGTCGCAAGTTGTGTGACCATCACCACTACCTTCTTCCAGAACATTTCATCACCCCATAAAGGAACCCTGTGCCCTCAGCAGTCACTCCCAGTCCTCCCCCCCAGTCCCTGGCAACCTCCCATCTTCCAGCTTCTCTGAACCTGCCAATTCTGACATTTCACGTACATGGAATCACACAGTATGTGGCCTTCAGTGACTGGCCTCCTGACCTCACCACGCACCCCCTCAGGGAATATTCTAAACAAGGGCAAGGGCAATGCCGTCACTTCCTCCTGCACAGAGCACTAGGTATGACGTGCGTGAACCGTGCAGAAATAGACCCATGCTGCACCTTGGTTTGGCATCCTTTCTCCGAGCAAAGGAGCGCAGCTGTCTCTCTGCGTCTGTGCAGGCGTGCCTGCCTTTCCAGGGTCTGCAGAATAAATGACGCGATTACAAAAGGAAATTGGGCTGAGCCCGGGGCTCTCGCTCGGCCTGGGGGAGGGCAGACCTGTGCCCTCAGGGTGGGCATTGCTGTGTGTGTGATTGATGCACATGTGCGTGGCCCACGTTTCCTGAAGTCCAGATCCGGGGCCATGGGCCAAGTGGTTTGCATGTTCATTTGCTTAGTTATTTCTCTACTCTGCCCAGCTACTCTCTAAAGGTCAGGTCAGGAAGGCTGTCTGCTCCAGTGAAGCACGGTGGCCTCTGGAAGCCTCAGGCTTTAATTCCTTCTCTGTTATTTTTTCATGGTTGGTGCTTAACTTCTCTGTGCCTCCACTTCCTATCTGTAAAATGGGTTTAATCCAAGTATCCATGTCATAGGATTTTGTGAGAATTAAATTAGTATTTTACATTTCAGCTGTGGTTCTCAACTGGGGGGCCTTTCCTGCCTCCCTCTACTCCTCGGAAATGTGACAGTATCTGGAGACTTTTTTTTTTTTTTTTTTTTTTAAAGATTTATTTTTTATTTATACATACAAGCTGGGGTACAGGCCAGAGGCGTGGGGCAGCGAGAGGGTTCACCAGAGTCAGAGTGGGGAGCAGAACAGGCAGATCAGAAATATACTGCTGAGGGGAGCAGCAGGCGAGGCAGGAGAGGTCTGCCACGCCATGTGGGATTCTCCCTGG